>LNAC01000281.1:1542869-1730670 GCA_002007465.1 Ailurus styani
CTTTTTTTTTTTTTTTTTTTTTTTACTAAGAGAGTGTGAGCACACGTAGCAGGAGAAGCAGGCTCCCGAGGGGGCAGCCTGATGTGGGGCTCAATCCCAGGACCCTGGCAGGTGCTTAACCACTGAGCCACCCAGGGGCCCTACCCTATCCTTTAGATATTGCAGATAGATACCAGGAATTCAAATTCTCTAAAATTGATATTGCAAGCTCTAACACCAGGCAGCAAGCATTCTCAGTGCAAATAGACATGGAACCGGAACAGCGTAGGGCAAAGAGGAAAATAATCAGAAAATCAGAATAACAAAAGCAGAATAGAACAGAGAACAGACCAGGAGAGATTTCTATCAATTTTGCCTGGTAAAGACTCAACAATTCCCTTGGAAAATGAAATTATTAATGAATGTCAGAGCCATAGAAGATTGATGCAGTCATCATAATCCATTTAGTGGTTTCATTAACTGTTCAAAATTCTGACTCCAACATGTAGGTTCATGTTTTCCAGTTAATCTTTGAGTTTTCTTTATAAAATTCAAGTCAGGAGCGTTTCCAAGCATTGATAAAGAAAACTGACAGTTGTAAAGGTGTATTTCCCAAAGTGAATGAACAAGGCAAGCTGCCTTCTATGAAATACTGCCTTAGCAAGGCTTTTCATAACTGCTTCTATCTCTTAAGATATTCAGAGTGAGGACCGTGGACTGTCTTTCCTCCATCCTCCAGTTCACAGGCATCCCCAGTGGCGGCTCAGACTTCCCACCATCACTAGCAGAGCTAGCAGAGAAGCATTCAATCCCTGAAGTCAACCCATCAGTCTCCAGAAATACACAAAGTAGGACTCGATGACACAGAGTTGCCCATGTGAAAGGAACTCAGTGGCAAAGATATGTCTGTGACTCAGAAATGTGCCCTTGAGATTTTGATTAAAGTTCATTCTTGAAACCACTTTCTATTTCATCTGTCTTGGACCCTTAACCATTATGGAGCTAGCCTTTTATCTAAAAGTCTCTTAGAGCAGAGAGTGCATGGGTGGCTCAGTGGGTTGAAGCCTCTGCTTTCGGCTCAGGTCATGATCTCAGGGTCCTGGGATCGAGGCCCTCATCGGGCTCTCTGCTCGGCAGGGAGCCTGCTTCCCCCACCCCCTCTCTGCCTGCCTCTCTGCCTCCTTGTGATCTCTCTCCCTCTGTGAAATAAATAAATAAAATCTTAAAAAAAAAAAAAGAAAAACTAAAAAAATAAAAAAATTAAAAAAATAAAAGTCTCTTAGAGCAGAAAACCATTTTTAAACATCACGATACATGCAAACTTTAAAAATACATAAGAACATTCACTCACCAATCTATTGATCTTAGGCCGACTTTCTTCTTGTTTTCACACCAATAACACCTAGTCTACCATGTCAAGCTTCATTTTCCTAAAATAGTACTGACAACTTAACAGATGGAGGTGAAGCAATCGGCAAATCCCTTTTTATTATTATTTTGCCACCACATCTGTTGCAGCTCGCTCGCAGATAGCTTTTTGACAGCAGCTGAGGACCAAGAGACATCAGAGTCCTAAAATTTTGCCCAGGCCCAGTTTTCTTTTATTTCTGCCAGTTCAATACCATCTGCTTTCTCCAAATCCAGTTTAAAACTTACTTCCTCATGTGTTTCCATAGATCTGTCCCTTACCATTTCCTCCTTGCTCCCTTTTTCCTCTGAATTTCACCAGACTGCTGTTTTCTCTTTATTCTTACTGTATACATGTGTGTTTTGTTTTCTAGACATCGGGTTCTGCAGGATAGCAAGGGATGTATACCATCAGGGTAGCAATTTTCAAGCTGCTGGTCATGATACCCCTTGTGAGGGATGATACAGACTTCATGGAGTCAACCAGAATTTTTTTAATGAAATTAAATAAAATAGGAAATATCAGAGCACAAAACTGGTAGTAAGTATATGAGTTATTTCATGGAAGTTTTTATTTTTTTAAATTTTTTTGTATTGAGATTAAATTGACATAGAACATTTTATTAGTTTCAAATGCATGACATAATGATTCAGTGTCTATGTATTGTAGTTATCACTACAGTAAGTTCAGTTAATATCCATCACCACACATAGTTACATGTTTTTGTTCCTTGTGGTGAGAACTTTTAAGATCTATTCTCCTAGAAACTTTTATATATACAATACAGTATTATTAACTATAGTCTTTTATAGAACTTTTAAAATTTTTATAGGTGTATGCATGACTGTGTAAACTTGATCACAACATACAAAATAATTTCTTCCTGAAAATTACAGTTAGAAAAGTTTAAAAGCCATTGATGTAAGCCACTGATGCTCCAATATTTATTAGCCAGGAAATGCTTGTTGGTAGCCTTAAAGAAAAATCATTGCTCTATATAAAAATTTAATCCCTTCATCAGCACTGTCTATAAAATATTAATATATCCAAAAATGTTTATCAATACTTATTTGTGCTAGCCACTGTGGATACAATAAAGAAAAATAGTTCCTTTCTTAAAGGAGTTTACAGAGTAGTAAACAGACAGGTAAAGCAGAAATTTTAGTTCAATATAATAGGACATAAAATCAGAAAGTATAAGAGCACAAAGAAAGTGTTTCTAACTGTCTTGCAGGAACTGGTTTTTAACTGCCCTAAATCTTTAGAAAAACCTGATCTGGAAAAGGGTCAAATGCTTAGCCAAGAACCTCCAGAGCTATTAAGCCAGCATTCTATGTGATTAACATCATTTCAGGCTACACAATGGAAACTCATTTGGACTAATTAGACTCTCAAAAAGTCCTTTAATTCTGTTTTTTCTTTTTTTGGCAAAAAAAATTGTATTTAAAGTGTAAACTTGATGTTTTCATATATTTATACATTGCAAAGTAATTATCACAATTAAGTTAATTAACCTATATATCACCTCACTTAGTTGCCATTTTCTTCCTTCCTTTTTTGTGTGTGGTAAGAACACATAACATCTACCCTCTTAGCAAATTTCAAATACACAATATGGTATTGTTAACCATAGTCATATTGCTATATATTTAGTCTTTGAATTTATTCATCTTACATAACTGAAATTTTGGACCCCTTGACCAACTTCTCCCCATTTTTCCTTCCTTCCAGCCCCTGAAAACTACCATTCTACTCTTGGCTTCTATGAGTTTGACTGTTTTAGATTCCACAAAAAAGTAAGATCACATGGTATTTGTCGGGTTTGTTTCACTTAGTGTAATGCCTTCCAGGTTCATGCAAGTTGTCCCAAGTGGCAGGATTTCATTGTCTTTAAGGCTGAATAATATTCCATTATATAATCTTTGTTTTTCAGTGACCCATGATTCATTGTTTATGCACCACACCCAGTGCTCCATGTAGTACATGCCCTCCTTAATACCCACCACCAGGCTCACCCATCCCCACTCCCCTCCCCTCCAAAATCCTGTTTGTTTCTCAGAGTCCACAGTCTCTCATGCTTCATCTCCCCCTCTAATTTACCCCAATTCAATTTTCCTTTCCTTCTCTTAGAGTCCTCCATTTTATTCCTTATGTTCCACAAGTAAGTGAAACCATATGATAATTGGGGGAAAACTGACAGCCTTCCCATTGAGATCAAGAACAAGACAAGGATGCCCACTCTTCACCACTGTTGTTCAACATAGTACTAGAAGTCCTAGCAACAGCAATCTGACAACAAAGAGAAATAAAAGGTATTCAAATTGGCAAAGAAGAAGTCAAACTCTCTCTCTTTGCAGATGACATGATACTTTATATGGAAAACCCAAAAGACTCCACCCCCAAACTTCTAGAACTCATACAGCAATTCAGTAATGTGGCAGGATACAAAATCAATGCATAGAAACCATTATATAATCTTTATCCATTCAACCATAGACAGACAAGCTGTTTCCATGTCTTGGCTATTGTGAATAATGCTGCAATTAACACAGGAGTACAGATATCTCTTCAAAGCCCTGATTTCATTTCCTTTGGCTGTATACCCAGAAGTGGGATTGCTGGATCATATGGTGGGTCTATTTTCAATTTTTTGAAGAACCTCTGTACTTTTTCCCATAATAGGTGAAGCAATTTACTTTCCCACCAATGATGTACCATCATCTTTTTTCTGCCATAACCTTGCCAATACTTGTAATTTCTTGGTTTTTGGATAAAAGTCATTCTAACAATATGAAGTGATACCTCATTGTAGTTTTAATTTATATTTCCCTGATGATAAGTGATATTGAGCACTTTTTCTTATACTTGTTGGTCATTTGTATGTATTCTTTGGAAAAATATCTATTCAGTTCCTTTGCCCATTTTTCAATCAGTTTATTTGTTTTGTTTAGTGTTTTTGTTTCACTACTGAGCTAGGAGTTCTTTATTTTATTTGGATATTAGCCTCTTTTCAGATATGTGGTTTGCAAATATTTTCTCTCATTCCATAGGTTGCCTTTTCACTGTTGATTGTTGATAGTTTTCTTTTCTGTGCAAAAACTTATTAGTTTGTTGCAATACCATTTATTTTTTAAAAATTTTTTTTGAGAGAGAGAAAGCATGGAGGGGGGTGGGGGAAGAAGGGGCAGAGGGAAAGAAAGAAACAAACTCCCCATTGAGCAGGGACCCAATGTGGGGTTTGATCCCAGGACCCTGAGATCATGACCTGAGCTGAGGGCAGACGTTTAACTGACTAAACCACCCAGGTGCTCCTCATTTGTTTATTTTTAATTTATTCCCCTTGCATTTGTTGTCATATCCAAAAAATCATTGCCCAAACCAATGCCAAGAAGTTTATTTTCTCCAGGGAGAAATAAACAAGAAATTATAAATATAATAAACAAGGAAATTATATCACATATCAAAGATAATAGTGAAAAGGAAAAGGAAAGCTAAGTGAGGGTGACAAGGAGTGCAGGGAACAGAGCATGTGTAACTAAATAGCATGGCCAGAGTAATCCCCATCGAAATAGAGACATTCGATAAGACTTGAAAAAAGTGAGAGAAATTTTTCATTTTCCAGAAAAATGCAATTGTCTCAAAAAAGAAAAATTGGTATCAGATAAATAATTTAGAAAAAGTATAAATTTCCCTTTTGAGAGTAGGGCTCATTGACATTTGATTCTACCCTAAGGGAAATATATTTAAGAAGAGAGAAAATTAATATAACACTGATACTGATTACTCAAGATCATTTTTATTGAAAAAAATCTCTATGGATTTCTTTTTTTCTTTAAATCTTTTGAGCAGATGGATAAAGGATCAATTTTCAGAGTCTTAGACCGTGAGACCTCTGGAATACACAAAATACAGAAAGGGATTTTTATAGTTGTGTGGTTGAAATCTGAACTTTTCTGTTTTTTCTTATATAAATTAAAATGTTATTGATCCTGATGGCTCAACCCAAGCCCTGGTGTCCTAGAAGATATGTTGTTTATGAAAGCGTTTTAATTTGTTGAATCTTAGTATAGATACTATGTTCTTGTTGGAATGCTGTTTTACTAAATTTGCGGGATGTTCTGGGATTAGTAAATTTTTGAGAGGATGAACCCTAAATTTTAATGCTAGATATTATATACTCTATAGTTCTTTGACATAATAGGCCCTGAAAAGATATGTGTTGATAGATATTTACAAATATAGAGAGAGGCAAATGAGCATATGCTGTTTGTTTTCTTTCTTCTTTATAGGAAGTTGTAGATGCAGTCAGGTAGATTTAGATCAAGTTCATCATTGCCATAGTCTTTATATTGAACAAAAATCACCCTGTAAATTCCATCTGTTGACCTAATTCTGCCTTTTATTGTGAATAAAAGCAATCAATGAAACTATTTTATCTTCTATTAATAGTTGTCTGTGTTCTAAAAGAAGGTTTTACATATGTTATATCATTTAAACCCCACGCCTCATAATGATACCCATTTACAAATGGGGAAGTTGAGCACTGAAAAGGAAGTAACTTTGCATGGACCTGAGCTCCAGTGAGTCAGAGGCAAACGCTGATACCTGTGTTCCTCACCCTATGGTGGGCCTGCTCTTGCTGATTAAAGCCCAACCAGTGGTTCAAACTGGAGCCTTCCTGGCCCCATGGTTCTCTAACCTCATCCCTTCACAGGTCCCCTGCCCTCCATTTCTCACACACTGTGGTCCCCTAATCTTTCACCACTGTGGTCATTCTCTCCTCAGTACCTAACTCTCTGTCCGTGTCTGATGACGCCCATGCCCACTGTCAGGGATTGGGAATTATGTACACTGAATGTATTGAAGATAAAGTCAAAGAGTGAACATATTTATGGGTTAGGCCTCCAATCTGCAAGTATTTATTCTTCAGAATTCTTTTTACTGGGTAGTGACCTAAAAGTTTTCTGGAAGGTTCCCATCCCCACCGTCTGCTTTTCATCTCCAGCTTTCTCCTTGATGAAAGAATCATCCGACAAAGCCAAGCAACAGCCTGGATCATCTCCCATGCATCTGCCAGTGCCACTCAAACTCTTCAGTGCCTCAGACTCTAGGCAAACCTATGGGAAATTATATAAATATATATATTATTTTTTAATTCAAAAGTAACATGAGAATTCGGCCTTTCAGATCCCTTTTCTTCCTTTATTTTACTACCTAATGCAACAGGAGCTGCATCATTTGTGTTTCCTCTGGCAACTGAAGAACCACTTTCCCACTTCCTGAGTGGAATTTGGGAATATGGCTACAAGCCCTATGCGTGGTTCCTGCAGGACGCCGTGTGCCAGTTAGTCATTACCTGCTTGAAAGCACATTAGCATGATGAGGACAAGACATTCTTTCTGCCTTTTTCATCTTTATTCAATGTGTCAGGTGTACTAAATCCAAGGAGCAATTTCAAATGAAGCTAATATAAGGGGGACCGGGGAACATGCAATGAACAAAAATCCTTTTCAAATAAAGTATAACTTCCTCTTAAATAATTGTTATTGTCTTGGCTCGGGTACACTTAATCCCTCTAATTCTGTCTTAAAATTAAAGTTTTTTTGTTCATATAAAGTCCTGGACAGAACATTTGCAATAGATACACATATCAAATTATTACCTCATACACCTGAAAATTAATATAATGTTATGTCAACATAAAAAAAAAGTCCCAGACAGAACATGGCAATGATTTAAATACTGCAATGTCTCATTTTATCCTATAAGCCTTTCCATTTGAGTAGTTCTTTACAGATTATAATATAAAGTACTTTTAGATACACCTTGTAGACTCTGAGAGCTGGAAGGGCACCTTAAAAATAACTTAAATCAACCTCATAATTTCCTTTAATTCTAACAGCAATCCTATATAATTTTTATATAATATGATTTCCAGGCTACAGTTGAGAATGAGAGCATGGAGATGTTCACACACTTTGCAGACAGAGCTGCAAAGCAGGAGAATTAGAACTAACACCAGGCTTCTGAATCCCAATCCAGTGCTGCTTCTAAAATACCCTGCTGTCACTCCCCTAATGAGTGCCAGCTAAAAAACATTGTTACTTACCTCAGAATTTTCTTTAAAAAACCCAGAATTTTCTAGAAAACTTTATCCCTCTAAGCAGTCATTATGGTGAATATCATTATTCTTTCTTAAAACATAGCACTTTCAAATCCCCACAGAAAATAAATTTGTGTTCTCCTTCAAAGAAAGACCTTATTCTGTAATAGCAAATGATTAGATGACAAGAAAGTGTGATGAGAAATGTTGAGACTGAGAACTCAAATTTTTACTTTAGTGTTAAACACATTTAGATTAAAGACTCTCGTTAAGGTGAAGGGAGTCAAAAGCCACACATTTCCAGTTATAAAATAAATGTCCCAGGGATGTAATAATGTACAACATGGTGGCGATAGTTAATACCATACTACGTAAGGAAGGTTGCTAAGGGAGTACATTTTAAAAGTCTTCATCACAAGAAAAAAGATGTGTAACCATGTATGTTGACAAATGTTGACTAGACTTACTGTGGTGAGCATTTTGGAATACATACAGATATTGAATGACTGATTACATCATATGCTTGAAACCACTATAATGTTGCAGGTCAATTATACCTCAATAAAAATTTTAAAAATAATAATAACGTAAGAACTAAACAAAGATGTTTTAAGATTTTATTGATTTATTTATATTAGAGAGAGAGTGTGTGCACGCATGCGAGTGGGGGGAGCAGCGGAGGGAGGAGAGAATCTCAGACTCTGCATTCGAGCGCAGAGCCAGATGCAGGGCTCCATCTCGTGACCCTGAGATCATATCCTGAGCTGAAATCAAGAGTAAGATGCTTAGCCACGGAGCCACCCAGGCACACCTAAAAAAAAAAAAAAAAAAAAAAAAAAGACGCTTGTTTGGAATTATGACACAAAACAAATGACATTTCAAGTCTATACTGTGTTGAGAACCTACCATGTGTTTCACCGAAGGTTACCCTGCAAGAAAGCAGTCTGATTAGGAGAAAAGGACCTTGTACAGTCGAAGCAACTGACTAAGATGGAATGCTTGGTGTTCGGGGACTGAGACCCAGGTATGAGGTCCCAGTTCGGTGACCTAGTGCAGGATCTTCACTTCTCTGTGCCTCCGTTGCTTCGTCTGTAAATTGGGGATAATACCCATTTCACACAGTGTCTGACATCCTCTCCTTTTGCCCCCGTTCATTCTCTGTATTTCTGTGTTATTCTCTGCTGAACTATACGAACTGTATCACCCAGGCTTCTCTGCCTATGTTCTGCCTGGTCCCCGCCAATGGGAGGCAGTCAGGAGACTGGAAGACAGAAGTGAAAATTTGGGTAAGTTATTTCTCCTATTCCCTCCCTTTACCAGGGACCTTCTTGGACTACAGCTCAGGTTCAACAGCCTCTCATAACGTTTCCAGCTCTGAATTAGCCAGGAATCAGTCATTATCAGAGGGCTGATAATGACTTCTATTGTGCTAGTTCCGGGATCCTCCAGCATTTATTTCTTATTGGTTTCCTTTATCCTGCCTACACTGCTGGAAATGGTTCAAAAAAAAAAATGCCTTCAAAAATCCTAGCTAAATGTGCTGTTTCCTGTAGGGACACAGGTTAATTAAACTGCTCAGTAAATAGTGGGCATTGTTATCGTGAGTCTTAAACTTCTCAACCCTTCTATAAACACTATAAATTTGGAAAACATGGTCATAAATCAAGGGCAGAGAAGTCATGGAAAGTTCTTATAGAAAACAAGCACTGAAGATATAAAGACTAGCTGCAATCCATCACCCCAATGATTGATTGCCTGGGGCAGATATGGCTAATCTAGGTGGCAAGGCTGGTGTCCCCATCCTCATTTCTCCATGTGACGCTACTGAAAGTGCATGCTTGGTAGAAGACCACCATCCCAATAGAGGAGGATCTTCTTTGATCAAGCGTAGACGAGTAGCTGTGACACTTGTAGAATTTCCATACAAACCCTCCACAAAACAAGCATTGATTATACATTTTTGGATGGCATGTAAACATGTGTGTGTGTGTTTTGAATCATAGGGAGCCATATGGAAACCAGAAAACTAGTAAAGAAGATAATCAAAGGTGGCTTCTCTTTTATGTACTTTCTCTCCATCATCCACTCCATCCACGATCCACAACTCTGCACTTGAGAATGCAACTAGACATTCCCAGGAAGGGTATTTCAAGGAAGGGAAGCAAGAGAATAGGGAAACATTACTGAGCATGACATTTCCTAAGTAGGAAAAGAGTAGAGGATGTCATACAGTTAGAGAATTCTGTCCCTCTTGCTAGACATTCTATTTCAGTAGGGCAGGCAGTCCTCATGTCTCTCACTGACATGGTGTCTGCCTCTCAGTGTTCCCTCTCTCTGTTCCTTGACCTCCTTTCTCCTTGTTGCTGACTCTTGTCTCCCATAAGGAATAGACGTAGGCACACCCAGAACTACGTGGAGAAATCAATATTTTGGTCAGTCAAATGACTTACCCAGAGTCATATAAGACAAAGCTATTACACAAAATCATATACACCTACTTTGTTTTTCTACATGATAAGCTTTCTCATACTTAAAAAAGCTGTATTAAGGGACTGTTACTCATCAGGCACAGTGCTAGTTTCTGAGGATACAAAGACCATAAGGACTAGGGGGCTGCTCTTAAAGCCCTCAGAGTTTAGTGACAGAATGAGCTAGTCAGACCAAAGGTGACCCAGATGCAAAAATTCGCAAAACTGTCACAAGGATGAGGTTTAAGGTAGTTTTTACCTTGAAACCACTTGATCAGTAAACCTGCAATGCAAAAGCCACATGCTATCAAGAACACAAATGAGAGGTTGTGGCTCCCCATAGCCCCCCCATGTTTCTCAGGGAGATGCTCCTGACATTTCATTGTCCAGAGAAAAACCTCCAGGCCAGAAAATGAAGCACTCACCAGCTAACTGACCACACTGGTTTTTGTCTGTGTTTGGTCCTCAGACCCAACCCCCTCCTCTTTTAGATTCTGCTCTGTGCTGTGGGGGGCTTGGGTTTGCCAGCTACATGTGTCAGACTCCCCTGACAGCTGGTTTTATTGGAGGGCAGCTTTGGGAAGAAGAAACTCACTTCCTGTGTTCCAGTTTCTGTTAGCTTCACTTCAACAACAAAAGCCAGACCCTAGCTTCTTTTCATATCCTCAGCATCTAGCATCCAAGGGGCCTTCTTGGAAGTCTGAGAACCTTCTAAGCAGTGCTGTCCAACCTTCTAGTTTCTGTTAACTCTTGTGTCTGCCCAGGTACACAGGTTGTAACTACTTTTCTGTCATTGTAATTCCTAGGTTAACTCAATCCTAGGAATGGTAGCTTCTTCTTAGTGTTTGTTGTCGTTGTTTTCCTCTTTCAGCCTTTCAACATCTGCGTAATCCATTCTCTGTCTGGTATCCCCCATATTTGTAATATCTAAGATGTTTTAAGTTTTCTGACTGGACTCTGAGAAGCGCAGTGGCCTTTATGCGACCAGCCTGAAGGGGGAACCAGTCATCATTCAAGGGTGTACCCAATTCCATGGAAGCCCAATCTTGTTATGCCAGTAAGATCTCTGCATTCATGTCCCGTTTTGACTTAGGGCCCACATTAAGTCACACCGTGGCCCAATATAGGGAGACTGACACATAAAAGATAATTACAATGTGGCAAATGTAATGTTGAGTGTGTTTCCCGAGACAAAATAGGAAGAAAAAAAAAGAGGTGATCTTTGAGACTGAATGTGGAGGAGTTACATGTATCAGAGTCACCTGAGGATCTTGATAAAATTACAGACTCTGGGGCACCTGGGTGGCTCAGTGGGTTAAAGCCTCTGCTTTCGGCTCAGGTCATGATCTCAGGGTCCTGGGATCGAGGCCCGCATCGGGCTCTCTGCTCAGCAGGGATCCTGCTTCCCCCTCTCTCTCTGCCTGCCTCTCTGCCTCCTTGTGATCTCTCTCCCTCTGTGAAATAAATAAATAAAATCTTTAAAAAAAAATTACAGACTCTGAGGTCCTAATCTGGCTCTAACACATCAGGATCTGGGTGACTCGTAATGACCATCCATATTTTAACAAACTCCAAGAAGAGTTTATTATGAACATAAAAGCTTGATAACCGTTAGACTAGATAAGATGGAGGTATAAGATAATGGAAGCCTTTTATGCAACATGACGGAGTTCGAGGTTTATAATATGGGTGATGGAAAAATCCCCATTTTATGTATCGGTCTGGCAGGGGTGAGATGGAGAGAGCAAAATCAGTAAAGTAATTTTCACATTGGACCAGGGAAGAAATGATGAGGATACCAGCAAAGACATAGTCAAAGAAGATATATTTGATATAATGAGGGAAGTAAAATCACCTCAGCTTGATGTAGAGTTGAGGGTAAAATATGGATCAGAGATTCTTCCAGGATTTACCTTCAAAGGAGGAAGAACTGTTTTCAGTTTAGGATATATTGACTATGAGATGCCTGTGGGATTTCTAGGTGTAGGTGACTAGTAGGTAGCTGAGTTTCAAAGTGGAGCATCATGAAGATTCAGATGTCCTCCAGAATTTGGTCATTGGCCCATGATACAGACTTAATTGTGCCAAATTCCCCCAGTGTGACTGTATTTGGAAATAGAACTTATAAGGAATTAATTAAGGTTATATGAGGTCAGAAGGCTAGGTCCCTGATACAAGCGGATTAGTGTCCTTGTAAGAAGAGATACCAGAAAGTTTGCTCTCTCTCTTTCCAGTGCAAGGATACCAAGAATTTGGCCATTTGCAAGCCAGGGAGAGAGCTTTAACCAGGAGCTGAATTGGCCAGCACTTTGATCTTGGACTTCCCAGCCTCTAGAACTGTGAGTAAATAAATTTCTGTTTAGTAAGCCATCCAGTCTGTTTTATTATGGTGGTCAGAGCTGACTAACACAGCCCACTTCTCACTCCAGCTGTGTACACCTAGAACATCTCATCTATGTGCTACATGCCACCTATTCCTAGGTAGCTAAGGATAAGGGTACCTAAAGGTGTAGGTAGCATGCAGAAGAGATATTCCAGGAAGGATAGGTGGAAAGAGAAGAGAAATGGGCCAGTGACCAAATCCCAGAGAACACCAATAATGACAGATGGATGGAATGAGAGGGTGGAATAATGAAGCCATAGAAATACTAAGTGGATGTGCTTAACAGTGGTCAAACCCAAGGCCAGTAAGGGCCAGGCTAGAAAGGCTGCACTACGCTTGGCAATTGTGTAGACCATTTCACTAGGTCCAGTTGTAGAAATTGTGCTCTGTAGAACTCTTAAGTGTGGTAACTCCCTCCAAATTCTGTAGAACTGAACCTATTTACCCCAGTGTGGTGATCCCAAAGCAGTTATTCATGATCTTACAGGAAACAGTTTCAGCTGAGTAGAGGGAGTTGTAGTCAGGGAGCTATGAGTTGAAAAGTAAATGAAAATTTCAAAAGTATAGAATAAACTTTTAAGAACTGTGAAGCAGAAAGAAAAGAGACCAGGTGGTAGGTAGGTAAAGAGAGAAAAGAGTCAAGAAAGCTCATTAAAAATGGGAGAACTCAAGGGGCTCCTGAGTGGCTCAGTTGGGTAAGTGGCTGACTCTTGATTCGACTCAGGTCATGATCTCAGGGTCCTGGGATCAAGCCCCAAGTCAGGCTCTACATTCAGCAGGGAGCCTGCTTGAGGATTCTCTCTCTCCCTCTCTCTCTGCCCATCCCCTGTTCTTTCTCTCTCTCTCTCAAATAAATAAAAAAATATCTTTTAAAAAAGTTATAAAAAGGATATTTATCAGAGGATTACTGATAATACCAAAAATATCAGGAGCCCACTAAATATCTAGTAAGAATATTACTTAAATAAGTAACAGTATACCCACACAGTGGACCCTCATACAGTCACTAAAAATGGTGTTATAAAAGTAGATAAAAAATGTTCACAATATAAGATATGTTAAATATGAATAGGACAGCCTATAACACAGTATGCAGAAAAACATTTTTGTAGATAAAAGTTGTGTATGTACATTAAAAAAAAAATCTCAACTAGCTTACATTCACCCATAGGATTTGATTTCTCCTTTAAGCTTATCTGTTTTACAAGTTCTCTTTAATAACCAGGACTATATTATAAATATAAGTATATATTAATTTAAAAGATGTAGAAATAATGAATAATAGACTATTTTAAGATATTTTAAAGAACAGGTTATCAAAGGGACTTTTTGTTTACAGAGAACACAATTGCATTCATTTCTATTATGATAGTGACTAAGTCAGATTGAGGATATCTATTTAAAAAAGTTAAAGGTTAAACTAAGAACCCTTGGAGGAGTTGAAGGATTAACAACTACATAACCATTACAATCTGGATACTGACTTTGGGTAGTAAATACTTAAAATGTAAACCCATGACTTTCTTCTGCTATGGAAAAAAATATGCAGATCATTTCCTCAGGACCTCAACTAGTAAATAATAAAGTAATATAAGATAATATGATGTAATAAACATATAATAAAATGTGAAAATAAAAGTGAAGCTAATTGCTTGCAGACCCTGCTTGATCCTGTATGAAAATATAGAAAATGGCAGAGATAAAGCAGTGATGCATTGACAACACTAACACCTTCCAATCACTTATGAGAAATCCTGAAGTGTGGAAAGAAAACAACTGCAAAATCAAAAGCCCTGTTCCTATTTTAAATAACCAAGAAGTCCAAAGTGCACTCCTTCTGGCCATCACCCTAGTGTTCCTAAAATATTGGGGCATATTACTACACAAGTCTCTAGCTAAATCTGCAAAGGGCGATGTCATCTCCTGGGAAGACTGTCACTCCTTGTCTAGAAAGCCTGGATTTATACCAGAGGAACAAAGTTAATTGAGGGATTAAACCAAGGATCATTAAAGCCTGTTGAATTAAATGTGGATAACATGTCTTTTTTGAAAGAAGTGGCTTTCTGTGATATATTTGCATGATACATTTAAAAAGAACATGTGGAGATGCACACTAAGAAGCAAGCCATTGACCTATTTGGTATACAGCAGCATTGAGGTTAGTGATAGTGATGAGGTCACTAATGTGAGAGCTAATGTGAGAGCTGGCTTATATTTCTGCATAAAGAGAAGGGAAAATATATCAGAAAATAAACCCAAAAGAGGTACTTAAAAAACACATTCCCCATGATTCTTGATCTGTTGGAACAGACCTTTAAAAATTATCCTAGAGGTAGTCTGGAGAATCTCAGTAGAATTTCAGCAAATTCTGTGTGTGAAACCACATACGAAGCTATAAAAAATATTCATGCCTCAGATACTGTGATTTAATTGGAATGGAATACAGCCTGTGCATCAGGATTTTTTTAAAAGCTTCTCAGACAATTCTAACGTGCAACAAGGTTTAAGCATCATTGAAAACCACTATATCATTCAGGATTATTTTTTCTTCTGTTCAACCAACATAGCACTTACCAACCTATTCTATAATTTTATTTTCCTTTAAAGCAAAAATTTTAAATTACTTAATTAAATATAGTGGATTAGGAAGATAAAGGTCAAAGACGTGGGTCCCCAGATCTGATGATGTATTTATATAGGCTTTTGTGGGCCTGGGATTTATCAGGTGTCATACAAAAAGAAAAAGATCAAATATACTGATCAATGAGTACATTCTCCCCACACTGTGGAATATTGTCTCATTTCATCCACCCTCAGTATTGGGACTATTTACCCCATCTATGTATATGAGAAGACTGGAAGTCAGAATGTTGAGACTGTCTAAGGCCACTTATCTATTAAGTATGAAAATGAGGGTCTGAACAACTAGGCTTATTCCACTAACACGTGAATGCTTTCCAGAGACCCTGAGAGTCTTAAAATTCTCTAGGAAAACCAGCTACAAATGGGATCAAAACTACCATTTTCTTTTCTTTTTTTTTTTAAAGATTTTATTTATTTATTTCACAGAAGGAGAGAGATCACAAGGAGGCAGAGAGGCAGGCAGAGAGAGAGGGGGGGAAGCAGGCTCCCCGCTGAGCAGGGAGCCCGATGCGGGCCTCGATCCCAGGACCCTGAGATCATGACCTGAGCCGAAAGCAGAGGCTTTAACCCACTGAGCCACCCAGGCGCCCAAAACTACCATTTTCTTAAAGAGTGTTTTATACTGGAGTAAAGGATTGAAATCAGTTGGCACTACCAAAAAACAAAAAAAAAAAAACCAAAAAAACCAAAAAAACACACCTTTCCACCCAATGAAATTTAACATCTCCTTATACCCAAGGGGCTTAACAAATGCATGAAACCCAACTGCAGAATATGACTCAAGCAAGAAAAGCCACCAAACAAATAACAAAATCTAAAGTGAAGGGAATAAGAGGTAGCAACCCTGGGGAGATGCTCAGGATAAGCACCTAGTGATATACACTAATGTGCAACATATACCTGCAGGGAAATTTTTATTTTTTTTCTGAAATGTTGACACAACATTAGTTAATGTAAGAGAGAAACACATTATATTAGACGAATGAGTAGAAAATAGGAGACCGTGGGAATTATTTGCACACCACAATAAAGTTATAATATTTCCATTAGAATTATTGGATAGATCCTTGCTCTCAAAGGAAATACAAATTGAAATATTTGGTCTAAGCCCTGAGTATAAATGATTGTTAACAAAGCAAAGTAAAAATTAGATTTTTTTAAAATGTTCAAGTTCATTTTAAGTATCTCTCATCATTGGACACTTTCACCTAATAATAAGTAGTTAATACCCTTGCAAATATTCTAGGAAAAGTATGAAACTTGAAAAAAAAAGGAGAAAAATAAAAGTTCACAGGGAAATAATTGTCACATAAATGCATGATTTCTTTTATGTCTAATCTGTCTTGCAGAAACTGCTAATCCATTATCCATTCAGTCACCTGCCAAAAATTTACGGAGTGCTTAAAAAGCAATTCTTCTAAGCACTGTTTAAGTACCAAAAAAAAAACCAAAAAAAACAAACAACAACAACAACAACAACAACAAAAAAACCAGTGTCTGACCCTATGCTCATGCAGATCTCAGTGCTCTGGGAAAGAGGAACATTAATCACCTAGCAGAGTGAGCACACAATTAATTATGCACTGGGTTGCAGTGAAAGACAGTAAACGGTCCTGGAAAGCATGTAACAAAGGGTCCTCAGGTAATCAAACTGGGTCAAGAAAATCTAACCAGATAAATAACAAGAGATGTCTTTGAAGAGAAAATCAGGATTACATATACAATCAGGAGGGAAGACAATTCCTGACAGAAGTAACCATCAGATGCAAAGGCCCTGAGGCAGGAAGGAGCATGGTATGTTCTGGGAAAAGAAAGAGGTCCCAGGGACTAAGTACAGGGAGCTAGGGTGAGGGTAGAAGAGGAGATTTAAAAAGTAGGCAGGGGCCAGATCAGAGGATGACTTTGGGATCAGGCTTTGAGACTTTTAAAAAGTTTTCTGGATGATTCTTAAGTACAGCAAGTTTCTAGAAAGTTTCTCACTGACAAGTTTCCAGTGAGAAGCACCATATTTTTTTTTCTTTTCAACTAAGTTAGCATTTCCCAACTTAATCCATAACTTTATTTTTATAAATAACAAAAACAAAAATCACATTTCAATTAAATTTAATAGAATAATTGCTCACTGGAACTTGAAATCTAAAGCCTGGGCCCCAGCCACGAAGGGACTGGCAGTAGGAGCAGACTAATCCCAGACCTGCGTTTTGTTAAAATCACTGGCTTCTGTGTGGGGAATGACTTAGAAGCACAGACAGTGGGAAAAAACCTGGTTAGGAATTGACAGGAGTAGTCTAGGAAGGAAGAGATGGTGTACGCTTTCTTTGCATCTTGTCTTTCTTATCTGTAAAACACAGGCGACTGAACTGGATAACTCCTTTTAGCTCAACACCATCAGACACAAAGGGAGACATTTGGATTGGAGAGAGAAGCACTATAGCCCAGTGTATATCCCCAAAACAGTGAGATGAAATAGTATGGTGCTTAAGAGTTAGGTTTCTTATTATTCCCACCAGCATCAAACATACCACCTTAGCTAACCCATTCTTTTAGATGCCTTGACCCTGTATCTTCCTCTAGCTCCTGACACTTTTCCTCTGCTCCCCATTATAGCAAAACTGTTTGAAATAGCACCTTTACCAGAATTATAGGCTGACAGGCCCATATGGACTCAGGAGTTTGTGAAAATAATTATGCTTGTCTAGAAAAGAAAACGCTTTTGGGTTTTTTTTCTAGTTTAAAGACTTAGTAAGGGTAAAATGAAAGTTTTAAGACTATTTGGGATCCTAGACTTTTGCTGCCATCCAAATTATATGCATAAAACTTTTACTCACCATCAATTCCTTATTTATCTTCCTTATTCTTTCTTTTTTAAAACTATTATTTATTTATCAGGGAGAGAGAGAGCACAAGCAGGCAGAGTGGCAGGCAGAGGCAGAGGGAGAAGCCGGCACCCAGTTGAGCAAGGAGCCCAAAGTGCAACTAAATCCCAGGAGCCTGGGATCATGACCGGAGCCGAAGGCAGCTGCTTAGCCAAGTGAGCCACCCAGGTGTCCCTTCCTTCTTCCTTCTTTATGCAATATCCTTAACAGGACTTTTCAGATAGCAAGTGGGCCAAAAGAGATGTGTTACATGAAAGAACAAATGGAGGATTATTTGTAGACTTTTTCCCTTGAAAGTGTCTCTTCATCTCTTCCTGATGAAAATTTAGCTTAGATTTTTTATTTTTTAATTTTTTTGTTTAAATTCAATTAGCCAACATATAGTACATCATTACAGCTTTGAGTCTTTTAAAGGATTTTATTATTCCGTAGCCTGAACAGCAGCTGATCAATGTACAGTCACTACCAAAAAGGATAGTTCAGGACGTAGCTCTAATATCCATTCAGTTTCTAGCATGTATTGTGCAGACGCTATTCTCTGCTCTGAGGACACAGAAGTAAAGACAGATGAAGTCCGACTTTATGGAGCTTACATCCTAGTGAGGCAGACAGACAAAAATAAGTAAATACAGAATTATATTCAGTAACGTCAAGTAGAAATAAGAGCTCTGGAAAAAAAAGTAAAATCCTAGGTGGTTTGGAGGTTCACACTACTCGCTTCTGTATAACATTCATTCTCATAAAACAAACTGAGGGTTACTGGGGGGTGGGAGGGTAGGGATAGGGTGGATGGGTTATGGACATTGGGGAGGGTTTGTGCTTTGGTGAATGCTGTGAAAGATGTAAGCCTGATGATTCACAGACCTGTACCCCTTGGGCAAAAAATAAAAATAAAATTTAAAAAAAAAAAAAAAGGCAGCATGTAACCAACAGATGAAAAAAAAAAAAAAAGTCATTTCAGACGCTGGAGATGTCTGTCAGTTCCGTGACGGCCAGGGAATTCCCCTAAGGAAAGGGCATGGAAGAATGGGGAGGAGGGAATCAAGACGATGAGGAGGATCAAAAGCGATCGTCATGGAATCCTACTTCAGACGGGGTGGTCAGGGCTGATGGGGTGAGAGGACAAGCCGTGAGAGTATCTGGGAAGAGAAGTCAAGGCTCCAACAACTGCAGATACAAGGGTTTTGAGATGAGTACATGAGTACACGTTTGCACTTTCAAGAAATAGCAAGGAGGCCCACAGGGATGGAGAGTGTGAGAGATCAGAGGAGCCAGCAGGGATCAGGCTATGTAAGGCTATGTCCAGAGCAAAAATTCTCGTTTTATTTCCAAAGATTGAAACGAAGATGAACAGAGTCAGTATTACACTGTCTTTAAAATCACAGCACCTGCTGTTTGCAAAATAGCCTTTAAAGAGAAACAAGAGGGGAAACAAGGAGACCAGCAGGGGTTACTAGAGTCTCCAAGAGATGATGGTGGTACAGCCTCTTCTCATGGCAATATATGCATCACTCCATGCAGAACATACTGTGGAAGTAAAGCCAAATTTTGTCTGGATGTTGATGTGACAGAAATAGGGGGTCCAAAAATAACTCCAATATTTATGGAATGAGAGTCTTATCATAGACAGGGATGGGGATTCGGGGGGTAGGTACAGGTAGATAGAGGTATTGGGTGGCTAATTTTATGTGTCAACTTAGCAAGACCATGGTACCCTGATACTTGATAAAACACTAGCCTGTATGTCACAGTGAAGGTATTTTTTAGATGAAGTTGACATTTAAATCAGTAGACTTGACTAAAGAAGATAAGTAAGATGATAGATAGTTGGATAGATAGATAGATAGATAGATAGATAGATAGATAGATAGATAGATAGATAGATAGATAGATAGATACAGAGTACAAGTGAAAAAAAAGTGAAAATACTGAAAAGATCTGGAGAGTGTGGCAGGAGAAAAACAAGAATCGTATGCTCCACATGAAGAAAGTTTCCAGAATGAAGGATACAAACAGTACAAAAAGCTCAAGGGAGATGAAAACTATAGATGAATCACAGGGTCTGCCAGCATGAAGATAATTTATCTTAAGAAGAGCAGTTCCACTGGGGTGAGGAGGAAAATATATTTTCTTCCAGGTATTACCTTAACCTTTGCTTTGGTTGCAATTCCAAACTCTATAGAGAATTATAACATTCAGTATGACATATACTAAACCACATATTTTAATGTTTATTTGGGAGGAAAAGCCTGTATACAAAATTTAAAATCTACAAGACAAGCTTGATCACAAGCAGGAACCCGTTCCAAATTGTCAGAGTTCTTTAGTAATTCTTCTCCTGATGCTAAACATTTAGAAAGCACAGCCAAACTTAATTTTCCTATTGAGCCCTAACTTACTTCCAAAAAGCATTATTTCAACCATAAGAATGAGAAGAGAAAGCAATACTTAAACTGCATGGTAATTTTTTCACAAGACCTCAGATAGACAAATTTTAAAAGTATGTGAAGCAATTCAGTTAAGATTTTTTACTTATTTCAAGAAAACATATTAGAAAACAAGTTATATAAGTGAACATATGAAAATATCTTCCCTTTATGATTGCTTGTATTTTATAATGATGCTCTCTGTGATTATCACAAAGCTAGAGGAGCTATTTGTATGCTTTTAACATAATTAAGTTCTATCCCATAAATTTATATGATAGTCTTGAATAATGCATAACAACCTTAGCACCCCTTCAGAATTTCTGTTTTTATTAAAATGATATATGAAATAAAATGTTCATCCCACCAGTAGTCACAGGAGTACTTTCTCTAAGGCAAAATAGTCAAAAATCAATAACCTTTTTCTTAAGGATAAATAGGATATTATTAGAAAATCTTTATTTTCTGTTTTGTTAATTCATAGCTGAAAATATGCAAAAAATAGCATAATAAAGTGTGCTACCAATTTATAATATGTCATTTAAAGTGCAGTAATGAATACCAAAGGCATAATCCATGAAAGAAATGATTAACAGTTAATAATTTAAACTTCATTAAAATTAAAAACTTCTGTTCCACGAGAGAAAATATCAAGAAAAGTAGAAGACAAGCCACAGGCTGAGAAAAAATATCTGCAAAAAGACACATCTGGAAAAGGACTATGATCCAAAATATACAAAGAACTCTGAAAACCTAACAATAAGAAAACAAAAAACTCAGTTAAAAAATAGGCCAAAGATGGGGTGCCTGGGCGGTTCAGTCAGTTGAGTGTTAGATGCTTGATCTCGGCTTGGGTCATGGTCTTGGGGTCATGGTCTCAGAGTCGTCAGATGGAGTCCCACATGGGGCTCTGTGCTCAGTGGGAAGTCTGCTTGAGATTGTCTCCCTCCCCTTTTGCCTCTCCCCCCACAATTGCATGCACACCCACATGCACTCTCTCTCAAATAAATAAGAAATATTTTTTAAAAATAGGCCAAAGACCTTAGCATACACCTCACCAAAGACAATATACAGGTATCAAATAAGCTTATGAAAATATTCTCCACATCATAAGTCATCAGGGAAAATGTGAATAATTGTTGATATCTCCTGATACATACGGCTTTGGTTTTTACAGCCATTTTTTTTTAAGATTTTATTTATTTATTTGACACAGAGAGAGAGAGAGAGATTACAAGTAGGCAGAGAGGCAGGCGGAGAGAGAGGAGGAAGCAGGCTCCCTGCTGAGCCGGAAGCCCGTTGCGGGCCTCGATCCCAGGACCCTGAGATCATGACCTGAGCCAAAGGCAGAGGCTTAACCGACTGAGCCATCCAGGCACCCACCATTTTTTTTTTAAATCACAAAAGTTATATCTGTGCAGCCACACTGAGGGAGCTTTATTTTTTTAATAGAGAGATAATTGACATATAGGAATGTATTGGCTTTAGATGTACAAAAAATGATTTATGTATATGTTGTGAAATGATTGCCACAGTAAATTTAGTTAACGTCCATCACCACACACAGTTACAAATTTTTCTTGTGATGAGAAGTTTTAAGATCTACTCTCTGAGGAACTTTCAAATATTCAATATAGTATTATTAACCGTAGTCATCATGCTGTACATTACAGCCCCAGATTTATTCATCTTATAACAGGAAGTTTGTACCTTTCAATGACTCTCACCCATTTTACCCATTACTCTAACCCCCACTCTGGCAACCACCAATCTGTTCTCTGGTTCTATGAGTTAAGGTTTGTATTGCTTTTAGATTTTACATAAGTAAAATCGTACAGTATTTGCCTTCCTCTGACTTATTTCACTTGACATAATGCCTTCACACTCCATCCACGTTGTCAAAGATAGCAGGATTTTCTCCTTATTTAATGCTGCATAATATTGCATTGTGTTGTACATGTGTGTATACATATATGTAATATATACAGAATAGGTATTATTTTTTCATCCATTCATTTATAAACAGACTCTTAGGTTGTTTCCATGTCTTGGTTTTTTTAATAATGCTGCAATGAACATGGGGGTACATGTATTTCCTTGAGATAGGGATTTCATTTTGGAACATATATCCAGAAGTGGAATTGCTGGATTATATACCACCTTTAATTTTTTGAGGAATCTCAGTACTGTTTTCCATAGTGGCTGTACAAATTTCCATTCCTATCAGTAGAACACAAGAGTTCCCTTTTCTCTACATCCTTACCAACACTTGTTACTTCATGCCTTTCTCCATGATCGTCATTCTAAGAGATATGAGGTGATATGTTGTTATGGTTTTAGTTTGCATTTCCCTGATCTTTACTGATGTTAAGCACTTTTAAATGTACCTGTAGGCCATCTGCATGTCTTCTTTGGAAAAAGGTCTATTCAGATCCTCTGCCCACTTTTTAATCAGCATGTTTAGGTTTTTTTCTATTGTAGGAGTTCTTAAAATTTTTTAATATTCGTCCTTTATCAGATATATGACTTGCAAATATTTTTCCCATTCTATAAGTTGCTTTGTAATTTTGTTGATGGCTTCATTTTGTACAGAAGATTTTTGGTTTGCTGTAGTCCCACTTATTTGCTTGTGCTTTTTTGTCTGGGCTTTTGGTGTCATATTCAAAAAATCATTGTCAAGACCAAAGTCTAAGAGCTTACCCTGTTTTCTTCTCGGAGTTTTAAAGTTTCAGAACTCACACTCATGTCTTTCAGTCATTTGGAGTTGATTTTTGTGTTTCATGTAAGATGAGGGTCCAGTTTCACTCACATGCATGTGGCTCTCCATTTTTCCCAACCCATCTATTGAAGACACTATCCTTTCCCCACTGTATAGTCTTGGCCCCTTTGTTGTACACTAATGGACCACATAATCATGAGTTTATTTCTGGGTCCTCTACTATGTTCCATTGATCTATGTGTCTGTTTTTATGCCAAAACCATACTGTTTTGATTACTATAATTTTGTAATATAATTTGAAGTCAGGAAACCTGATGCCTCTAGTTTACTTCTTTTTCCTCAAGATTGCTCTGGCTACTCAGGATTTTTGTGGTTCCATAACAATTTTAGAATTTTTTTTCCTACTTCTGTAAAATATGCCATTGGAATTTTGATAGAGATTGCATTGAATCTGCACATTGCTTTGTGGAGTATGGACATTTTAACAATATTAATTCTTCTAACCCATGACAGAATATCTTTCCATTTATTTGTGTCTTCTTCATTAATTTCTTCCATCAGCATCTTGTTTTCAGTGTGTAATGTCAGTTTTCAGTGTGTAGCTCTTTCACTTTTTGGGTTAAATTTATTCCTAGGTATTTTATTCTTTTTGTTGAAGTTGTAAATGTATTGTTTTCTTACTCTTTCTGATAGTTTATTATTAGTGTATAGAAATGCAAGTGCTTGTATAAAATTTATATGATATAATAATAATATATGTAATTATATATATAATTAAACATAGCTTTTAAAAATCATTGAAAAAATAGAATGACTAATTGCTGTTATTTTTTTTCTAGAACTACTGTTAATGCCTCCAGTTCCTCCAGAACTGCAAGGTAATAAGAGTAGTTAATGGTTTGTGCAGTACTTCTTGTAGTGTGTAAAGTATTTGAATATATATTACCAGATTTTATCACAACATTATCATAAGCAAGTAGGTGGTATTGTTTTAAAATGCAATAGTCTTGTCCCAAATATCTTGCCCAAACAAACTCACTCGAACATATACTATCCACAACTCCTCCCACCTCACCAACAGTCTTATTTCCAGAGCTATTTAATCCTACTCTCTCTAATTACTTGATTCATGTACATAATTCCTCCCAAGCCTGCTTTCTCCATCCTTCTCCCCACTTCCACTGTCAAGTAAAAGGTTCTTTATGAATCTAAAAACTCATTAACGGGGGAGGTGATTAAACAAATGACAGACTGCATATTATGAAAGGCCAGGTAACCATAAGAAAGAATGGAGTAGATTTTCATGCATTGATATGCAAGAATATGTTTGATTTTTAAAAATCAAGGTATAAAAGGCATGTGTAGTGTGATCCAATACAGAGATAGAGCTGGGTAAGAAGAGTATGAGAGGGTAACTATTAACTTTTTCCATATACACTGCTGTATGGTCTAATATTTTTTATGAATTCTGTTCTACTTTTATCATTTTTAAAAGGGCCAGAGTTTCACTTCTGGTATTAGAAAATCAATTAATTCAGACCCATCTACACCCAAGTAAGACACTAAGCATTTAGAAATATTTTTTCTGCCTTTTGTGGTTTTATTTTTTATTTTTAAGATTTTATTTATTTATTTATTTGACACAGAGAAAGAGAGAGCAGAAACGGGGGGAGCAGCAGGCAGAAGGAGCGGGAGAGGCAGGACCCTGAGATTGTGACCTGAGTCCAAGGCAGAGGCTTAACCAACTGATCCACCTAGGTGCTCTCTCTTTTGTGGTTTTAACTGGGCATTTCATATAATCCATTCCTCTACTTTTTAGCACACCAATTATGCTTCTTTTTAAGCTCTTTAAAATCATTACCCTAGATTTTCAACATGCATCATAACTAATCCAAGTCCCACTTCAAATAACACTTGACCATTTCACAGATACTGCCAGCATCATTTAAGAACAAAATACTGCCAATTCCTCCCTCCCATTCCTTGTATCATTGTTGTTATCATTTCGCTTATATGTAAGTATACATATGTGTGTGGCCTAAATAAAATAAGTAGATAAATGAAATGTACAATATATAGCAGAGATAATTAAATATATACATAACACATACATAGTCATACACAATCAAATTCATTGTTGACATTATTACTTTAAACAAACTGTTACCTGTTAGATCAATTAAGGATAAGAAAAATGAACTTTTTTCTTACTTTATTTCTTAGCCAGTAATCTTCTTCATGTATATCTGAATATCTGACGTATCATTTTCCATGTCCCTGAAGAATTTCTTTTAACATTTCATACAAGACAGGTCTACTGGCAACAAATTCCTCAGTTTTTTGTTTGAGAAACTCTTTATTTCTACTTCACTTTTAAAAGATAATTTCACGGGATACAGAAATCTAGGTTGGTGAATTTTTTTCTCCTAACACTTTATTTCACCCCATTCTCTTCTTGCATGGTTTCTGAGAAGTCAAAGGTAGTTCTTATCTTTGTTCCTCTATAGGTAAAATGTGTTTTCCTCTGGCTTCTTTCAGGTCTTTTTAACTTTGAGTTGCTAAAGTTTGAATATGATATGCCTAGTTATCTTTTTATCTGGTTTTGTTTTTAAATCTGTGTTTTGCATTTATCCTACCTGATGTTCTACAAGGCTCCTGGATCTGTGGTCAGTCTGGCATTAATTTGGGGAAAGTCTTAATCATTACTTCAAATATTGCTTCTGTTCCTTTCTCTCTTTCCTTTCCTCCTGGCATTTTCATTATGTGTATGTTACACCTTTTATAGTTGTTCCACATTCCCAGATAATCTGCTTTAAGTTGGGCTTTTCAGTCTTGTTTCTCTTGTCAGTTTTGGAAGTTTCTAGTGTCCTATCCTCAAGCTCAGACATTCTTTCCTCAACTGTGTTGGTCTACTAATGACGTCATCAAAGTCATTCTTCATTTTTGTTACAGTGCCTTTTATCTCTAGCATTTCTTTTTTATTTTTACTTAGAATTTCCATCTCTCTTCTTACATTATCCATCTATTCTTACATGTTACCTACTTTCTCCATTAAAGCCCTTAGCATATTAATTATGTTTATTTTTTAAATTCCTGGTCTGATTATTGATCCAAAATTCTTGCTGAATCAAACTCTGATTCTGATGCTTATTCAGCCTCTCCAAACTGGGTTTCTTGCCTTTTAGTATGCCTTGTAATTTTCTGTTGAAATGTGTACATTATGTAGTGAGTAAAAAAACAATGCAGAAAATAGGCCTTTGGTAACAGCAAGATTCGGTGAAAAGAGAAGCATCCTATAGTCCTATGAATATGTCTCAGTCTTTTGGTGAGTATGTGCCCCTGAACTGTACATTTCACCAATGCTTCTCACTTTTATCCCCCCTTAGATGAGATTGGAGAGCTAGAGGGGACTGGAATTAGGTACTTCCCTTCCTCCATGTAGGTTAGTCTCTGCTAAAACTCCAGCAGGTTAGGTTCTGTAAAATAGTTTCACCTGAAGGTGGACTTTGTTAAGAAAACAGAATGCTTTAGTATTTTTCTAAATTGTTTCTTTTCTCCCTCTTCCTTCCAGAAGCCCCAGGAGATTTTTCTCTAATATTCACCTAGAGAACCAGGTTGAGCTCTTGGTGGTAAAAACCACAAAATCGTGGGAACATGATGACTGGGTCTCCTAGGAGATTTTTCACTCTTACACTTGTCCACATTGAGCTTGCAGAAATTCATCAATTATAGTTCAAGTTTTCCTCCCTGGAAGTATTTCTGTAGATATTTCTGCTTCTGACTTTCTACTCTAATAACTTATGATTTTCTATCTGTCTCTTCAGTTTTAGGGGCAATTTAGAGGCACTATGACCCCACTTATTTTATGGACCTAAGAAGAATTATTAATTTTTCAGTTTGCTCAGCTGAGGACCAATTGAACAATTAGGACAGAGTGGTGATTTCTAAACTCCTTACATATTGAACTGGAAACCAAGTGTCCTAGGCTACCTTTTAAAACATAAAAGTTGCTCTTCATTTGTAAATGTCATTAGTAATGACATTATGAAATAGCTTTGAAAGTTATCAAGTGCCATGTAAATATATGGTAATTATTGCTTAAAGTAATGGCAGATCGAGCTATCCTGATTTCAATATATTGTATATGAAGAAATCTTAGGCAACATTGTTTCATTAAAATATTAGTTCATGCCTAATTTGTCAGATTTTCCTTCATTTTGCAAAATGATTTAACAATATCCAGTTTAACTGATCAGTAAAACAATGCTTTCTGAATATTTCAACATATTAGGTATTTAGGGGGTCAATAAGTCATCCATTTATCTTAAAATGCATTGCAGCTTCCTTAAATTTAGAACTTCTATCTTCTGAAGCAATTTAAAAAAATGACCACTCAAAACGAAGGAATTACCACCCACAAAAGAAAATTGAAATTCAGTTTTATAAACTTAAATTTATAACCCAAAGATAGACTCCCTAAACAGAGCACCAATGAACTCCTAGCTGCATCCTGATAGCAATCTCAATATAAGGATTTTTTGAAAGAAAAACACGTGGTATTAAAAAAAAATCCAGTAAGTGAAATGGAAAAGAAATCTCATAAACAATGTTTTGTAAGACTTGTGAACTAGAATAGATGTTTTCCCCCAGATTAATACAATTCCCCTGATTTCCTGCAAGCTAGTTTCTTAACTGCTTTTGTGATGTTAGCTACTTCAAACTTCCATGCACCATTTAAGGGCAGGGAGGGGAGGGTAGATAACTTTTTTTTTTTTTGTCTGCTTTATCCAAACATTGAAGTTTCCATTCCCCTATTCTGAATCTTTGCTTTATAAGATAGGGACTTATATCCTTTGCTCTCAAAATGAGTTCCTTCAACAAAAAAGAAATGACTCGGGATGCCTGGGTAGCTCAGTTGGTTAAGCATTTGCTTTTGGCTTAGGTCATGATCCCAGAGTCCTGGATAGAGCCCCACATCAGGCTCGTTACTCAGCAGGGAGCCTGCCTCTCGCTCTGTCTGCCACTCCCCCTGCTTGTGCACTCTTTCAACCTCTCTTTGTTAAATAAATAAATAAATAAAATCTAAAAAAAAAGAAAGAAAGAAAGAAAGAAAGAAAGAAAGAAAGAAAGAAAGAAAGAAAGAAAGAAAGAAAGAAAAAGAAAGAAAGAAATGACTCAATCTTCCAAATGCTTGCCAAGTACCATAGGGGACATACTGTCTGCTAGGGTTTATAGCATACAAGAATTCTGCTTATTGATTCAACTTTCCTACAAGTGCTTGGTGAATACCATAGTGAACACACTGTCTACTAAGATTTACAGAATATGGGGATTGTTTCTATATCCAAGGTGTTCATAATATCTTATGCCCAGGTGGTCTATCTTATTTATGGTACCAGAAGACTTTGAAGGTTTTGGCAAAGAGCTTCAGAGAGGGTTAACAAATCTAAAACATAACGAATATCAAATATTTAATAGCCTTCAAACAAAATTTTACTTGGCGAAATTCCTAAATATTCTGCCATCTGGCTACTGGACCTAAAAAGAATCCTAACCTAATGACAAATTCCTAAATCTAGAAATTAAGCTACATTTAATGTCCAATGGCAAATGCACTTAAAACGTTGACATCCTGGAAGAATTTTTCTGTTTATGATCATAATTATCATTTTTTTAGTCCCACTTTAGTGTTCCAGATAAAATAGAAGAGAAAGTAGAGCCGACTAGTCTAAACTAGAATATAAAAAAAAAGAAAATAGAATAAAATTTTAGAAATCATCAGTAACATCATTTTGTTGAACAGCAGCCTATATTATTGACTCGATGAACAAAAGTTACCCTATCAGTGACTGGAAAGTCAGGCAAGCTTCCTAACTCCTGGTCTACTCTGTCTTTTAAACCAGAACAAAATCTGAACCATGAATTTGGAGGAGGAAATGGTAAGTCACATTAGAATCTGAAACACCTCTGGAACACCGGAGTGTAGCTGCTGCTAGTGGCGAGCAACGTTGAAAGACTGCTAATAACAGCAGTGGATGTGCAATTAAGGGTGAAAGGTATGTTGCCCTCAAACTGAAGAAAGTGAACACTAAAAGGTGATCGTTGCTTATGGAGAAATTATTTCCCACTAAACAAAACACAGAGTTAATGGAAAAGGCTCACACTAATGCATGGGTGATTTAGGCCATTTCTTGTGCCCTTAGACATGAAGTGATGTTGTAACAAGTCATCTTTTATTTAAAAAACAAAACAAAACAAAACACAGATTCAACTTTCAAAAAGAATTTAACACGTTGTCAAATTTTATCACACTGTCAAAGAAACAGTATTGATTTCAGTGTTTGCTTCTAGAATGATCTGTATCAGAAAGATGAAGCCATGTTTATTAATATTATAGACTCCTGGCCTTGCTGAGTCAGAATCTCTCAATCAGCTGGTTCTGTGCAGCATCATGAAGTTCGAGTACCAGTGAAAGGAACCTCTCACCTGTTGTCTACCTTTAAATTCTGACTTAATCATTGTGATTTTTTTCTTGACTCAGTAAACAAAAGTTTGAAGAGCTTCAAAAATCACTTAAATCCTCCCATGTTTCCTAATGAACAGTTTTTAAAGCTTAATTTCTAATTCCAAGAGCCTAGGATGATATTATCTTAAGTATTTCAAATTTCTGCCTGAACTGCAATGATAATAGTGGAAAATAAATGCATTCAAGAGATCTCTGAGAGGAATAATAGCTAAAACTCACAACATATCAGGTATTATTCTAACTGCTTTATGTGTATTAAATGACTCCCTAAAACAAATGCTTTAAGATTTATTATCACTGATAATATTATTCCCACTTTGTAGTGGGGGAAACTGAGATGCAAAAAGGTTAAATAAACTTCTCAGCATGAGAACGAGGGAGTGGGAGGACCAGGACTGAAAACAAGACAGCTGAGGGTGATAATAACCAATATTCTTAACCTCCTTCCTCCTGACTCTCTGCAGAAATCATGGATTTAGTAATTGTTTATACTGAATTGCAACATCAAGTTTTCTGGATTAAGATGTAGTCATGATTCATGTTTACTGAAATAGGAATAACTACTAAGGAGTGCAATGACACATGTAGAATGGTTTTATTGTGACAATTAACTTTTTAAAAGAAATTGGAGATTTTGAGTACCAACCAAGATGCAGGAAGTTCTGTATAGACTTTCTCTCCTAGTGATTACAACCATACACTGGAGAATTTTGAAAAATAACTAACTGAAACTAACTGATTGAAAAACTAACTAAAAACTCTGAAGATTAAATGGCAGGATGACAGAATTAAGAAGGAAAGTCAAAACTTAGAAAATAACCTGTAGCAGTGAGTTTACCAGGGTTTTTCCCTTTCATTTATTTCTAAGCTTTCACCCCAAAATAGGCCAAATCCCAGAACTCTGTGACAAGCATGGACAGTGAAAACTCTGGGCGGGGGGTGGCAGTCTTCTCTCTAACCAGAAAGCCAGAAAAGATGACCTTCGCATTCTGGCAAATGTCCAGAGATTCCTCCTTCTTTCTCCCTGTTTCCTTTTCTCTTCTGGTCTTCCCTGAGGCCCGTCCCAGTCTCAAAATGGCACTGCTGTGGCAGCCACAGTACTGGAAGCCAGGCAATGAGCACCTAAAGTCTTAAGGGAAAACCTTTCCGTTAACAAGAATGGGAAATGGGATGCCACAGCGTGTGTGTGTGTGTGTGTGTGTGTGTGTGTGTGTGTGTGTGTGTGTGTGTGTGTGTGTGTGTGTGTGGCGGGGGGTGATTCTTTTTTTTCCTTATATTTTCTATCAGTACTTTATTCTGAGGGCAGCCACCACTGTTCGAGCTCTACAGTTTCACAGGGAGCCAAAACTGTAAAAGTAAACCCAGATTCTGAGCTCTTAAATAGGAGCTAGGGCTTCCTGAGAACCAAAGAGCATGGGAGGCATCCCAGAGGGGAAAGAAACGGAAAAAGGATTTTCAAATTCTGTACATTAAATATCCCGAGCTAATCTTCTAGCTATACACACACATACACATACAGAAGAGACCCCAAAAAGCATAACAAAACTTTGGGAAGTCTATGCCATCTCTTCCAGAAAAGAGAAGAGAACATTTCTCAGTTTATTTGAGGAGGCCAGCATGACTCTGGTACCAAAGTAAGTCAAAGATGTTTCAAGAAAATAAAACTATAGACAAATGTCTGTTACGAACATAGATATAAAAATCCCCAACAAACTGAATCCAGCAATATGAAGAGGGATAATACATCTCAGCCAAACTGGGGTTGATACCAGGAAGGCAAACCTGGTCCAACATTTGAAAATCAATCAATGTAATTAACCATATTAACATACTAAAGAAAAATTACCATATGATTATCTCAACAGATACAAAAAAGGATGTGATAAGATTTTAACATTTATTCATAATTTTTAAAAAATTTCTCAGCAAACTAGGGAAAAAAAGAGAAGTATCCTTATCCTGATAAAGTGCATCTGTAAGAAAAAAACCTACAACCACCATCAAAATTATCAGTGAAAGATTGAATACCTTCCTTCTAAGATCAAGAACAAGGTAATGATACCTGTTTTCACCATTCCTTTTAACCTTGTATTGGACATACTACTCAATTCTATAAGATAAGAAAAAGAAGTCAAATCATTCAAAATAGAAATAAATAAATAAGACTGTCTATATTTGTTGATAATATTATTCACATCATAATAAATACCAAGATATCTATTAAAAGTTTTTGAAACAAATAGTGAAGTTAGCAAGTTCACTGGATACAAAGATAATATACAAAAATAAATTATTTATATTTATATACTAATATTAAAAAGTTGAAAATAATAATTAAGAGAAAATAGTATTATTTACAATAGCAACAAAAAATTGAAGTGAAATACATAGGTATAAATCTAACAAAATATCTTCAAGATCTATATGCTAAAAACTACAAAACAATGATGAAAGAAGTTAAAGAAGACCTTAACAATTGGAGAAATATGCCACATTCATGAGTTGAAAGGTTCATGCTATTAAATGTCACTTCTCCCCAAAATGATCTATAAATTTAACACAATTGCAATCAAAATCCAGTGAGACTTTTTATAGATATGAACAAGCTGATTCTTAAATTTATATGAAAAAATAAAGGAACTGGAAGAGCTAAACAAATTTTGGAAAAAAAAAAATTACTCACACTACCTGATTACAAGACTTACTATAAAGCTATAATAGTGAATATAGCGTGGCATTGGTGAAAGACACATAGATCAATAGATCAGAAGAGCAAGTTCTAAAGTAAACCTACAGCTGATTTTTGACAGAAGTATAGAGACAATGTGATGTAGAAGAGATTCTCCTTTCTATTCACAAATTGTGGTGGAACATCTGGATATCTGTATGCACAGAAGAGATCCCTGACTCAGACTTATACAAAATCAGACTTATACAAACTACTTATACTTATACAAAAATTAGCTCAAAATGGATTATAGACCTAAGTATAAAAGGTAAATCTATAAACTTCAAGAAGAAAACACTGTAGAAAATCCTTTTGACCTTGGGATAGGCAAAGAGTTCTTAGATGCAATAGGTAAAAAAAGATCCATAAAATAAATTAATAAATTAGACTTATTTTTAAAGTTTTGCTCTCTGAAAAAAAGACTACTAATAGAATGAAAAGGTAAGCCACAGACTGAGAAAAAAATATTTTCATATCACATATCTGATTAAAATTCATATGCAGTATATATTTTTAAAATTCTAAAAATTCAACAATGGGAAAACAAAAAATCCAATTAAAAAATAGGCATAAGATTTGAGCAGACATTTCATAAAAGGAGATGAGCAGATGGAAAACAAGCATATTAAAAGATGCTCACCATCATGATTCATCAGTAAAATGCAGATTAAAACCACATAGAGATAGCACTACTTATCTACTACAATGGGTGTGGAGGGAGTGTGGGGGAGACAAATCCTAGACAGGACGCAAAACAAATAGAATTCTCATATACTGTGTGTGAGAATGCAGAATGTCACAGCCACTTGGGAAAACAATTTGGTGTTTCTTCTAAAGTGAACCATACACTTACCATATAACCCAGCAATCCCACTCCTCAGCATTTACCTAAGAGAAATAAGGACATATGTTCACATAGAATCCTGTATATGAATGTTGATGGCAGCATTAGTCATAATTGTCAAAAACTGGGAACAACCCAAATGTCCTCCAGCAGGTGAGTAGATAAGCAAATTGCAGTGCATTTGTACAGTGGGATATTATTACTCAGCCACATAAAGGAATGTGCGTTGATACAAGCATGAACATATTTGAATCTCAAATGCCTTATGTGAGTCAAGGATGCCAGACTCAAAAACTGCACAAAATTTGATTCCTTCCAAATTTTTCCACTTGGAAAAGACAAAGCTGTAGGGATGGAGAACAGATAAGCAGTTGCCAGGGGTTAGGAATAGGGGAAGGATTTAACTACCAAGGGACAGACAGCGGGAGGGTATTTTCTGGCACCTGTATCTAAATAACAGTTACACAATCTTTATGATTCATCAAAACTCATAGAACTAGGCACCTAAAAAGTGACTTTTACTGCATACATTTTAAAAATAAATTTCAAAATAAAAATAAATTTAAGATGCTAGAGTGGCCATGGTTTATGGGAAAGGGGAAGGAAGAATGGGAAAAGCATCGAATGAAAAGAAATGTTTTTCCACCTTATTGTTCACTGTTTGCTGGGTAACTAGAATTCTCACCATGAAATATACAAAGAGAAGCCTATGGAGAAGTATCTTATACATCTAGAACACATCCACAAACTCTTGGTAGTGATCTGTATTTATCAACAATATTGTACTGCTTATTTCTGACTTGTATTTGTACATTATGCATATGGTTTAGCAAAAGAATGGTCGCAGATTTTTTCCAAAGTTAGTGTTACAGAATAAATGAAGTATTAACATCTTGTAATTACCTGAGACATAAGATTAAATTCTGTTCTTCCTTGCCAACCATCCCAACTTTCTGCGTGAAGTTGCCCCAGGGAAGGATGGCTGGAACTAACAGGCAAAGAACTGCATGCTTTACTATGTAAGTCCCACTTCCCCAGTGGAATTCAACTCCCTGCTGTGATTTTCAAAGGGATGATATTCCAGCAAAAGGTCCATGGCAATAACTCTCAGAAAAATGGTTATATGGGAGAATATAGCAGTCTTCTGTGTGAGCATAGAGTTTCTAGAGTTTAAAAACTGGAATTGAAAAAAAATAAAAAATAAAAATAATAAAAACTGGAGTTGTTTCCTTTCACTTCCATTGATGGGAACAAGACAGAAGAGCACCTTGAACTATATCCTCAACCTCACTCAGTAGTAGTCCCTGAAAGGACAGTTAGAAGTGCTGACGTTGTTAACAGTGGTTATAATGGACTTCTAAAATATAATGGATTTTGAAATACTTCAGCATGGGTTTTATGATAATACATAGCAGCAGTTAGCTAAGGCTTAAAGTTTAAACTCCAGAAGCAATTGTCCTAATTGAAAATGCACAGTTCAGGGTGGTCAACTAACATTATATCAAAAAGGTCTCTACTCTAGAAGTTGCTATTATACGTACTTCTTTTACTCAATGTTAATCAACTATTGACACTCTGGTAATTATCATACTTAGTACCTGACATGGGTCTTTATAACCAAAAACTATTTGCCTGATGACTTGCATATAAATCTCAGAAATTGGTTCTTACTGGTGAAACAATCACATATATTCATGACACGTGGGTTGAGTGAAATATTTGAGATATGCTCATCATTCTTTGATGAAGAAGGTTTAAGAATCTAGCAAAACCTCCACCTTTCACCATCAGAGTAAAACCGGAGGCTCAGTCTAGTCATTGATACAGAGATATTTCTGAGGTCTGATTATACCTACAAGAATAAAAGAATCTTCCTTCTGGAACACTGCTGTGTCTACTTCAAGTACACCTTTCGTGCAAGGTATGATCAGAGTACCCAAGAGGAGAGTTGGAACCTCATTGAGCCTCTAGAATAAGTTGTAGGAAATATTAAAGACATTGTATTCTAACAAACTGTAGTTTAATTCATCTCTGTATACGAACATAAACTTTCTTTCATTATAATACAGTAGAGAAATTATAGCCAACTGTCACCACTTTAAACATAGCTGCACCATTTGGCAGCTATGTTACATATTATGAAGAACCTGATCAAGGTACCTGAATAAATTATTTTATGTCAATTCTTTCAACTGTGGGGAGGTCCTTCTTCTCCCTTGAGGTGCTAAACAATCTGTGATTCCCATAAGCATCCAGAATTGTGGTAATTTAAGGATTATGATATGGCATAATTGTATACAGAGAGTATGTGGCTATCCTTCCGCATGGGGGGAAGGGGCACAAAGGGAATCCAGAAAAGTTTCCATAATCCTTAGAGAGGAAAGTATGGAGCTTATTCCAGGGAACAGCCTCAGCAGGTTTCTCCTGAAGGGTTTTACCACTTTGACAGGATCATGCACACAGAGAGGTGGGAGTGAGAACCACTGGTGGGGACAATGGAAGGTATGACTTCGATGAGTCACCGTGCCTTGGCCAGACCATGGAGGATAGTACTTGGGAGCAGTCAACATCCACACCAAGACCACTCTAGCTACAGAAACCCCCACTGGACACACCTATCCAACCACACTCATTATAGTAATAAAAATGCTCTTGGAACATAGCACAGTGCTGCCAACACCAGTCCTATACTAATTAGTAATTAAACAATAACCTTCCCCCCCCACCCCTGGGAGCTTAGAGCTATCGAAACTGAAAGAAATAGAAGCCCTCAGGTGCAGAAGTGGCTCAGTCGGTTAAGCAGCTGCCTTCAGCTCAGGTCATGATCCCAAGCTCCTGGGATGGAGTCCCAGCTCAGCTGGTGGTCTCCCTCTGCTGGCTTCTCCCCCTGCTTGTGCTCTCTCTCTCTCTCCATCAAGTAAATAAGTAAACCCTTTTAAAATAATAATAATGAAAATAATAATGATGATGTCTCGGTTTTGCTGTGCAGTGCTCAATCCTAAACTATGGGGCTTTCTCTGAATCATTTTGGAAATTTATAGTATTTTGGTTTCCCTGAATTCTGTTCAGAGTTTATGCTGACATTTGTGGAGCAGTTAATATATTTTTCACTGACTGATATTGCTTTGTTAACTCAATTAAATGCTGGCTTTCGGTTGGGAGTTTTTAAAATCTGGAAGCATAGTAAGCCGTCTGATCCTGCCTGCCTAGGGACCAGCAATGCCGGGAAAACATTTCACAAAGGTAACTGCTTCAATATAAATGTCCAGATGAAAGCTCTCAAAATCATGACTCTAAATGACCTATCAGCTTTGGATCATACTAGACAATGCCAAATTCTCAGAAAACAAAATTATCAAGATAGAATAGACTGACAGAGTTAATCTAAAAATCTATGTATTACAAAGACAGAGAAGATAGAAGATTCACGTCACATTTCCAGGAAAACCTTCTACTCACATGCACTATCAGAAAGATCGGAACCTGTGTACCTTACCCAGAAAAATGCAGGCACCAATATGGGGCTACTGACAAGGAAATTCAGCAAAATAGAGATTTAAGTGGGGGGTGTGACTTTGGACAAGGCACATAAACCCCTGGGCCTCTGTTTCCTTGTTGTTAAAATAAGATGGGAGTGAGTTTCTTTCCACTCCAAACTACTGTGTTTTTACTTTTGACCTGAAAGTTTCAAGAGAAATTGCCCTTGGTCTCTATTTTTATTCCTTCCAGAACAGTGATTTTAAAAACCCTTAAAAACATCTTGGTTTGTGTTCAAACCTTCATCAATCCAAAAAATCTTAAGTTCCTTGCACACTTAGGAGTTAAATGGAAAAAATATATTTTATAGCAATAGAATATTGAGAATTATTTTTTATTTTATTTATAATAGCAATTATTTTATTTGTTATAGCAATAAAATATAATTACATTTTAAAATTATAACACAATAAATATTTGTATTTATATCAAATTATTCATTAATAATTAATTTGATTAATAATATTGATTGAATTACATTATATTAAATATTTTATATTTATATTAAAATAATATAAATATAGTAAATAATTATATCATATAATTATTGTATATAATAAAATATCTAACATATTATATAATATATAACAAAATATATAATAAAAATATTATAGCAATAAAAATAATGAGAATTAAAATATACACAAACCATGTTCAAAAAAATGTAATAGCATTTTTAAAAAATTCAAGCATTTTTTTCTGAAAAACATCCAGAAAGTTACCAAAATACCAGAAGTGTCTCACTAAGTACTGTGGGATTGTAATTAATTCATATTTGTTCTATATTCTGTGTTCTAAATTACCTTCAATGTCCATGCATAGCTTCTATTGTCAGAAAAAGAAATGAGTTTGTTTATAAAGAAGGGGAAAATAACCTATAACCTATACTGTGTATCAGCTATAGAACATGTTATTTGAAATGCTATCTGCATAGGTGTTCTGGTTCTCTTCCATTATGTTGATATTTTCTATTTCTTAAAAGGCTAGAAGGACATGTCTAACCTGAAAATAATTAGATGCTTTTAAGAGTTGTCAACAGCCTCGTCGGGATAAATGTTCTTTGACTTAGTCAGCCTTCTCAGGCAACAGGATTTGTCAAGAGTAAAGGGGGCCTCTGCATCCATTTAGGGCAAACCAAAGTGTCAAGGGCTTGGCTGGAGCGTAAAGAACACACTTCATAAATGTGACAGTCACAGCAAGGAGAACTGAGAGTCCCGGGAAGGTCCTGAACCATGAAGTCAATGCAATGAGCCTTCCACAACTCTGACCCAGACGAAGGTGAGGCTGTGGCAGCATGAGACATGGGGAAAGAAGGAAGGAAGAATGGAAGGGAGGAAGGGAGAGAGGAAACTATCTTATAATGAAGAGAGGGATGTTTTAAGCATATAAGATAGTCAAGAACATTAGCAAAAAGTAACCCTAAAAATCCACAAGGGAAGATAGAAGGTTATGACTTCAAGGCATGGATTCCTTTTGTCTTAGGTGGAAGCTACTTCACCAGTCTCCTAGATCCCTAGCTGGAGGGTGTTTGAAAGATAAAACAATAAGGAAACTATTCAGGTAGGTTAGAGAGATCTATCCATTAGCTAGGAAAAGACTGAACCTCTAGCCAGCAATGCCAAAATAAGCCCTTTTCATAATAATAATATTTTTTTAAAAAATCTCAATAATTCTCCAATCTAATTGAAATCTATCTCTGTGGGATATATTAAGATATGTAGAATCACACTCTTTCCCTCTGCCTCTTTCCCTGGGCTGCAGCAGCGGACTGTGCAGACATGGCCAAGATTAACTCCTGAGACCTTCCAGACCTTCGCAGCAACAAGAAAGAGGAGCTGCTTCAACAGGCTGAAAAACCTGGACATGGAGCTGTCCCAGCCACGCGTCGCCAGAGTGACAGTAGGCATGGCTTCCGAGCTCTCCAAGCTCCCAGTCGTGCGCAAATCCATCTGCTGTGTTCTCACTGCCATCAACCGGACTCAGAGAACTTTGGGAAATTCTATAGGTGTAAGAAGTTCAAGTCCCAGGATCTGCTGCCCACGAAGACAGGTGCCAGGCACCACCACCAGCTGAACTAGCACAAGGAAAGACTGAAGACTGAGAAGCAGCACCAGAAGAAGCCCCTCTACCTGCTGCCGAGGTCCATGGTCAAGGCGTTCAGGAGGAGCCTGTCAGGAAGTGAGGGAGGCAGGCTTAGGCAAGGACCATAGGGATGATTACTTCCTAAAGCAAGGGGGCTAGCATTTCATACCCACATGGTGCAGGGTTTGCAGTCTAGAGGATGGTGAAAACCTAGAGGCATAACCATCCGAATGAGATGGCTCCCATTTGGCGGACGGGAGCTGTCTGGGAGAAGGACACTGCTGGGAGCTGTCAGCAGCTGGGAGTGAGTGATAACGGGCTGATGGTGGGTGAGGGAGCAAAGGCACCGACAGAACGCACTGTTTTTAAATAACTACTGAACCCCATGCACAAATAAAATAAACCAAGAAAAATATGTACCTGCTGATTTCAATCAGGTATGAGTGTATTTAGGAATATGTATGAAACATGTCTTTCAGGCAGGGTTCCCTATCTCTTGGTTAGGTTATCTTCTTCTGCTTCACACAGTAGGCAAGCAATAAATGGGGAATTAAATAGTTGTTAACTGGTTGAATTACTATTCCCAGAACAATAATCCATCGCCACATAAACCAAGCAGGTTATCCATGGGTTCTCATAGTTTCTATTAATGCTCCTGAAAATAAGAAGGCATTGACACTACGCGGTGAGTAATGATGAGACAATCTTCAGAAATTCAGCTCCGCTGTAAGGAAAGTGCTTAACACGGAGTCTGTTGCTCATTCCTGATTAAACCTTCTTTCTTGAATGCATTTTCAGAGCTTACTAAAAAACAATAATACATGACCACAACTGGTTTTATGCTAAAGAAATCCAAACACCTAACCTCATATTCGCCTCTGTTAAATGCCAGAACATCAAGATGAAAATATTCATGGAATGCAGGTGGTAATAATGACGTCATGGCTACAATCCATTTGTTCAAAATGTAGTGATCGCAGCGTTCTAGATGTTCGACAGCCAAAGCTACGACCCTCAATCTGTAGGCTGACCACACCTTCCAGGGTGCCCAGCTCCACCCAGCTTTGCTCCTAAGTCACCGTATGAATAAATGCCAGCCTGAACAGGAGTGAGAAAGACCCAATATGGTGCCCAAAGTTTTGGGAATCCAACTGAACTTCGACCTGCTGGACAACATTAGTCAAAATTATTACAACATTAAGCCACTTTTTGTCCTATCCCTACTCTACCATACAGTCAACTGGTGTCCCAAGTTTGGGTTTCCCCAGAAGGTGGGTGACAGGAAATGGGCTATATCTGAGCAGCCTTGAGTCTATCAAAGGACTGTGACTCTGAGGCCTCTGTCCCCCCAGCCTCGTTCTAGTCCAAGGATATCGAGCCTCACGAGAAATCTGGCCTCTTAGGTCCACATCTTGCATATCTGCCTTATGTATGCCCCACCATTTTTTATATTTATTTCCCTTTTCTGATCTAAATGAGCCTAACACCCCTTGTCTTCTCAGATATTGTACAGTTATCTCCAGTATTCTTTATACTAGCCAAATGGCATACACAATATTTTTCTAAATACACAACCAATACCCATTTCAATGAATTAGTTCATTCAAAATATAAAACCAAAATGAAGATGTTTTATTTTAAAATTCACTCATAATCCCAATACTTCAAAGACAATCACAGATCTTTTAGTTTATTTTCTTTCCACACTTTTTTAAATGAGTTATCATATGTGCTATAGAAATAAGCATAGTATAATATTACCTGCAGCCTATTTCATTTATTTAACTTTTGCTCTACAGCCTTCAACAGCATGATTTTTAGTGATTCACTGGAATCCATTGTATGGATGGGTCATCCTGTATGAACCTGTCAATCCCTGTTAGGTTCTCACTTTCTCACTGACCCTCTGCCCTTTTCCCCAGTTAGTGCAGGAGCTTATGAACCAAGGAGAGAACGGGAGGTACTGGGAGTGGCTTTGGTGACAAGATGGGAACCCCTCTAGCATCAGGATTCATGCCACTCCTCCAGTGTTTTCAGCACAAACTTGAATGGCCAAAGAGATCTGAGGACTCTTTCAACCCTAAGTATGGTGAAGGATTTGTTTTTCCCCTACTTCCTGTTACAAGATTGAAATTTAACTTTCAATAAATATCTCTCATTTCAATTTCCATTTCAATTTAAATTTATATTTTCCTGTGGAAAATAAATTTTATGATGCCACTGATGCAGAAAAAAGTACAGTTGGCTTCTATTTTCTATGTCAAATCTGAAAATAAATTTGAAAAGCTACCCTTTGTGACTCTGACATTTTCCTTTCCTGACTTTTTGTTCTAACTAAGACCTAGGTTTTTTTATACTTATAGAACAAATTAAGTTACCACCGGTGCAGAGCTAACCCAAACTCAGAGTGTTAGGTGCACAAACAAATGCCTGCTTTCTTAAATGTGAAACACGAGGAATGAGCTATGGTCAATATGAAAACATAGACAAATGTGTATCCTCTATAATTTGAACTAGGAATAAGCAATTGATGGCGTTCATGCCTAAAGTGTTGTGTAAGATGGCTTTGAACAACATGACTGATGAAAATATTTAAGATTAAAATTGCTAATTTTAATTATAAATATTTATTTCCTCACACTTCTAACTTGGAATTGGAAAGAGCACTACCCCTTATCTTCAGGCAAGATTTATTTATTTTTTTTTTTTTAAAGATTTTATTTATTTAAAGATTTTATTTATTTATTTCACAGCGGGAGAGAGATCACAAGGAGGCAGAGAGGCAGGCAGAGAGAGAGAGGGGGAAGCAGGCTCCCTGCTGAGCAGGGAGCCCGATGTGGGCCTCGATCCCAGGACCCTGAGATCATGACCTGGGCCGAAAGCAGAGGCTTTAACCCACTGAGCCACCCAGGCGCCCTTCAGGCAAGATTTATATTACTGTTTGGCATCCATAGAAATTCAAAAGTATGTGTACTGTAACTTTTCCCTTCTGTATGGAACTCAAATATTTTTACCCCCTTCCCCCCAAAATCCTATCTTTGGCCGGCCAAATAAAATCAGCTTGAATCATATCCCTTGAGGGGAGTTAGTTCATCATTCCTCCAAGTATTTAGGGGGATGGAATCTTATGAATTCAGATTAACCTCTGACTCTGAGCTCCTATTTTAGCTTATGGATCATTTGATCTTACTCTGCAACATATCAAGCCAGGAGTAAAACTCAGAACTGTTCCCTGTTTTCTGCTGCCAAAAATCTCTTGCACTCTCTCTCTCTCAAATAAATAAATTTTTAAAAATCTAAAAAAAAAAAAGAATAAATGTCAAGCTACATTCAGCAACAAAGGAATTTGTTAGTCCTATAGTTGGAAGGTCTAGAGACCAGGTGAGCTTGAGAGCTGGTTTATGCAGGGTTATCATAAGGATACAATGCCTCTCACAGCCAGCTCCATCCTGAAGTTGGCTCTCTGTGGCTGTAGGAAAGCTACTGATGTCTCCTTGTTTCATCGGTACGAGATAGAACTTGATTTCTTCGACCATTGAACAAAATTCCTCAGATTTTCAGTGACTGGAACACCCTAAATTAACCTCTGTGGAAAGGGGCATGCCATATACTGAGTGACTTAATCATAAATTACCAGAACTGTGAGAAGGAAGATGGGGTTATCCTGTTGGATTTATATCCAGTCAGGCCAGAAATGGGGCCAGACCCACCCAAACCACATGAGTGTTACCCAGTGGGGGAGGGGGTGTGAATGGATGTTGAAGAGACCCCCCTGCCAAAGTCCACTGCAAGAGGCAGTCCTCATCTGAGGAAACAGCTGCCCAACATCACACTCTCTGGGGACTGCCTACTGAGAGATTTCTATGTTCCATCAGGTCTTAAAAAGTCAAGAAAGGTAAGAGTAAGTTTGGTCAAGAGCCTCAAAGACAATAGAGAAAACACAGATACCTGGACTATGAAGATGGAAAATGCCTAGGAGGAAAGGACACAGCCCTGAAAACAAACCCTTTGGAAAGATCGACATCCAGACCACCCCCCACCTCCGCCCCCAGTTCTGTTCTGTCAAGTCACTACATCTCCCCCCAGCAGGTGGCACCCATGACATGAAATGTTAACGCCCCCATAACCTGTCTGTGCTCCATTTGGACGTATCATACATCCCCAGGTCCTCACTTCAGCCTTAGTGACTCTAAAAGCCACCGGGCTTGGGCGCCTGGGTGGCTCAGTGGGTTGAAGCCTCTGCTTTCGGCTCAGGTCATGATCTCAGCGTCCTGGGATCGAGGCCCGCATCGGGCTCTCTGCTCAGCAGGGAGCCTGCTTCCTCCTCTCCTTGTCTCTCTGCCTGCCTCTCTGCCTACTTGTGATCTCTCTCTCTGTGTCAAATAAATAAATAAAATCTTAAAAAAAAAAAAAAAAGCCACCGTGCTCATCCAAACCAGCTACAGTTGCTTGCTTCTGCCTTAAGACAACTTCACAGCCCAGTGACCCTCCAACTCTGCTNCCGGGCTCATCCAAACCGGCTACAGTTGCTTGCTTCTGCCTTAAGACAACTTCACAGCCCAGTGACCCTCCAACTCTGCTTTTCTTCTCATCCCACAGGGCTCCTACATCCCCGGGGAGTACTCTCCCCTGGACTTTGTCAGTGGGATGCTAGACACTTACAAATACGCAGGAAGCACACCTCTGTATAATAAATTGAATTGTAGCCTAGAGTATTCTCATTTCCTTCTTTGTTTCCTAAACGACATGGTTTAGCACATGCTCTGTGTCTGGCACTATACTAGACACAATTCAATCCCAATAATTCCTCACATCAACACTGTCTTGCAGCTAGTTTACAGACTGGGAATCTGTGGCCTGGCATGCGGGGATCATTTACCGCAGTGGCAACATGGAGCTCTCTGATTCTCTCCTCCTGGCCCACCCTCACCTTCTCCTGAGAAAGCTCTACTTCCATAGAAAGAAGACAAAGGGATAAAATAAAATACCTCATTATTTAACTGAAGCTTTGGACTCAAATTCCATTACAGAAATCTAAGATATTTGGCTAGACCACAGAAAATAAATAAATAAATAAATAAATAAATAAATAAATAAATAAATAAAAATTTTTTTGTTTATTTATTTCTTTATTTATTTATTGCCTAGGTTATGGACTTGGGCAGCCTCCTTCCTTCCAAGCCCAGACTCAAATCTTGAATTCCCTCTTCACATAAGCATCACAAATGCTAATTATAACTGGAAATGCCTAGTTGATAACTTTCAATATTTATTACTTGCAATAGAGAAGACAGTTATAAGAACATTTCCTAGGACTGTTAGTCAGTGTGCATTCAATATGATTAAAGGAGAAGAAATTAAAGTGTGTCATTGTAATACTAATTTCAATTACAAGAACACTTGTTGAGATAGCCATGCTCTACCTCTACAAACTGAATATTCACAGCCTTTGAATCCTAGCATGTGACTGGAGTGATGGAGGCTCCACTCACTGCTCCTTGGCCAAATGCCACCCCATGCCTCTGACACAGGATGTCTGTAGCCAAAGCTGTACCAGTCATGGAGAAAGAGAAAGAACGATTTGTGTGGAGGGAGGGAGATGGGGAAGGAAGGAAGGAAGGAAGGAAGGAAGGAAGGAAGGAAGGAAGGGGGAAGGAAGGAAGGAAGGAAGGAAAGAATGAATGAATGGAGGGAGGCTACAGAGTAAAGTAGTTTTCTTTAAACGGGCCTGTCTGCCTATTTAACTCACTGAGCTAGTTCCTGGTGAAAACATGAAAGAGCACTTAATGAATTCAAGAGTCTAAAGATCCTGAAGGGCTGTGAGTCACTGCAAAGATGAGGGAGTCGCCTTATTTATTTCCTGCTGCATGTGATTTGTAGTGATGAAGCCTTCATTTAACATTGGAATCTGCGTTCCTTATTTCTACAACAGTCTTTTCGGGCCCCCGAGAACTCTTGATATTTTTCCAGAACTTCTTTCCTACCCTTGACATCTTTTTCCCTCCAAGTTGGATGAGGAAAAGGAAATTGGAACTAAAAATAATCATAGACCCCAGAAGAAATTTTGGCTTTTGTTTTATCTAACTGTAGCTAAAATCATGTTTTGTATTAAAATGACAGAATCCCTGTTCATAATGGACTCAAAGCCTCTAGCTATGGGGCCTCACTGCCCATGTTCTAGTTTCAGGTAGAGCTTGTCCTGGGCCATTTTAAACCAACAGATCAGATTCATTTGTAATTATCGAGATTCATTTAGAATGTTTCTTCTTGGGCAAACTGAACAAGTTCCCCAGAAATAAGATTATCTATAATTGGCTTTCATGGGGCTCTGCTGTACATTCTGACCTTCACAGAAATAGCTTTTGCTTTTACAAGATGGCAACTCACTGTGTCTCCACTTCCCAATCCATAGTGAAAAAAAAGTTTAAACTTGCCCAATCTGTTCTTCAGGAAATGTATGAGGAAGAAGGAGATATTTATGAAAGCACTTTGCCTTACCAAAGGAGGAAGGAGCATGACATAAATACAAGAGTGTGATTACTGGTCACAAAAACATTTAGCCCTGTGTTATTCTAATATACACCTCACTTCATACAGTGTGACAACGTGGGCAGTCTTCAGGAATGATAGAGTCATTAAGAAGACTTAAACAGAGACAGGAGCACAGTGCAATGCTTCCTAACTGAATGCCAACTCGGAATAAATCTCTATTGGCTTAAAATGCTTAAAGAGTAAACACTACAAAGATAAGCAGCTTTACTGGGCTATAATTCAATCCCTGCATTTACTTCCATTTCTCCATTAAACCACATACTTACTGTCTGCTCTGCCTATGGGTATTGATATCTGTCTACATTATTTTTACAACCAGTAATGGGGGAGGAGGAAGAGTGCCTTTAACTTGCATACAGCAGTACTTTCCTTATATTTTCTGTGCTGTCTGCAAATAAGACAAATCAAAGTGTAGCCCTTGCAAGAATTTGGAGAACAAATCCCAGTGTATACATGTGATTTACATAAAATGGAGACCTGCATTTCTGGAAAGAGCTGAAAGGCCTTTGCTAAATTGCTTTTCCCCCATTAGAAGTATAAATTGAAAGAGAAAACATGTTCTGTATCTTCCCCTCTTTCTGTATGATTTAAGTGCATGTTGATATTAAAGATGATAAATCAAATGTTTTCCTTCTCGTTGGAAGGGGAAGTGATGGGCTCGTTGGAGCACAGAATTAAAGGTGAGCCAATCTCTATAATAGAGTTCTTCCCTTGTTATGGTCCACCTGTCAGTTCCAATAAATGGCAGGTGGATATGTGTAGAAAAAAATATAGAAATAGAGACTTTTAAATACAAAAGGGCCTGGTCCATTCAGATCACATGATTCACTCACATTCTACTTCCAGTAGATCACTGAGCATCATTTCAAAAAGAAGCTTTCTATCCACCAGATGACTTTCCTTCCCTTTCCCTCCAACCCCCTTATGATACAAGGACACAAAATGTTCTTCTATGAATTATCAATTAATTTGTTCCATGCAATTCTAAAACAAAGATCTTTACAAGGCCCTACTACATTTACCCCAAATTATCCTACTGTGTACATATTGTAGTGTGGGTTCCCCGGGAAACACACTCTGATCAAGTTTATCAGGAAGGGCCCTTGTGATCAACCACTGTGGGAAGGAATAAGAACAGGAAGGAGTAGTGAATTCTTCCATGAATTCTGACAAGGCCTCAGATGATTTCACTGGGAACTCTGAGACTGCAATGGCCCTTCAGGGTAGCCTCAAAATGAGGTGAGGAGTCAAGCATTTACATTTTCCCCTCGAACAAGTCATCAGACTCAGGTTTACTGGGGAAGTGCCTGGGGGGTGGTGACTTTAGGCTGGGCGGTTCTCCTCATCTGAGGGCAATTTCTGGAAAGGGTCTCAGCTGAGAGCATCCAGCCAGCAGCCTCTCAGAGTATGTTGGTCCCCAAGGCGGGAGACATGAGCTGCCCACCACAGCATCCACTGTGGCACAATAGATCTGCCTGCATCACCTCCATGGCTCCCCACAGAACAGTCAGCCACGATATGCGGGGTGTTTCCAATTGGTGGGTGCCAGGATTATTGCTTCTCCTCTCTTTTACCACTTCTTCAAACTTCTGACAAATGCAAGGGTTATATATTTTTTTAACTGCTTATCCAAGTGATGTGAGAAATACTGTCCATTCAGTGTGGAAATCTTGCTACAGTTGTATCTAAGACATAGCTCATAGATACTACTAAATTAATTTTAGAATATTTGTATTTTTAAAACAGTTTAAACTATTAACCCAGGGTTTCTTAATGGCAGCATTGTTGACAGTTTGGGGCAATACTTCTTTGTTGCCAGGGACTCTCCTGTACATTGTAGGATATTGAGCAGAATCTTTGGTCTCTACTCATGAGATGCCAGTAGCACTTTCCCTCACAGTCGTGACAACCAAAATACCTCCATTACCAAATGTCCCCTGGGGGCAAAGGTGTACATGGTTACGAACAATTGAGGTAGCCTATCATGCTTTAGGTCCTGTCGATGGGTTTGAGATTATCCACTTTGAACCTCCTCTTGCCCTCCTCCACCAAAACCCAGACTCCTCTTTCTGGAGAACTATGCTCAAGATGGGTAGATATGTTCCTTCCACAGGGAGTCACTAAGGCGTGAGATTTAAAATAAGCCCTTCCTTAAATATTTGTTCCACAGTTTCACTATTGGGTCCCGTGTCATCTTCCCCTCCTTCCCTTGTCTTCAAGGCTCCTTCCTAGCAGGAGTGGATGTGAGAACCAGAATGCCCTGTCCTGCGCTTCTCAAAATGGCAGCATAGAAACAGGGGCTCCTGTGGCACACCATCTTCTCCAGAAAGAAAGGTGCCATCTAAGAGGAAAGGGTTACGTCAGCAAAGCTTGGAAAGACTCTAGGAATCAAAATGAAGAGCATATGTATTTAGTTTGACTAATGTATTCAACATCTGTTGAAAACTCCTATCTGGCATGAACTAGTCTGGACATGGGATGAAAAGGTAGGGAAGGTTTAGTCCCTGTCTTCAAGGAGCTCTCAGTTTCATGGGGCATCCATAGGAGGACTCACCCTAATGTGAGCCCAGGAGGGCCTCCTTCAGCTGTACTGCTCGAGTGATGTCCCCTGAGGCCGTGTTCTGTCCCCATCTCTCTACAGTCCTTCATGTTAGTAGTAGTTTTTAGTAGAGGACCCATCTCTCCAGCTTGCTCTTGCACAAATCAAGCTCATTAAAAGTCCAACGGATAAGCTAAAATAGCCATAGATTTTGCCAGGCTAAGCAATCTGACTGCCCAGAAGAGCACATTTAGGGAAATCGCACCGGAAATCAAATTATAACCCAATGGCTAATAGAAGGACTGTTTGCTCATGTCATAAGCATGGTGTGTAAAATATAACTCTACTTTCATATCACTCGATGTACTTCTAGTTAGTACTCCATTTTCCCCAGCATGGAGTCCTAAAATAACTAAGTTGCTTTGAATTGCCACTCTTAAGAAATTCAGTGTCTTCACTCTTTGTCCTGCCTTACACAGGGTGAGTCAACCCCCCTGGGGCAAATGCATAGTACCTGACATCAAAGAGACATAGTCTCATTCTGTTCCTGCGTAAGAGTCATCTCTCTTCCTTAGCACATTCTGAGCTGCTGATGCCTCCATGGGTTTCTGTCACAGATCATGGGTTGTGCCACAGATCACAGATTCTGTGTCTTCCTTGTTCTGAACTGGAAATCACAAGAGAATCCACTCTCCCTCCCACATGGTAAGACTCCTCTTACATCCGCGGGTCTCTGTCAGAGACCTACACTCTCCTTTACCATCGCAGGCCTGTGGACCGGGCCCAGTTGTGGAAGAAGGTACCTGTGTTGTGTTGTGTTGTGTTGTGTTGTTGGGCTTCTCTCTGGGGGACATCCCAGCCTACCCCCTTTACTCTAGGCTCTCCATATGGCCGTCTCTACTGGCTCTCCAGAGTCCTGGTAGCACAGGAGCTCTGGGTGGGGCTGATCATTTCTCAGATCTCCAGGCAGAAAATAGAGCTCAAAATATTTTATTCCTGGATTTCCTAGAAATAACCTAGAGAGTTTTTACCCCTGATTCATGTTCCCTCCAATTTTCCCTTCTCCATTAGAGAAAAGTCTTGGCTTCTTTTAGTCTTGGCTGGAGGGAGGATTGTGCTCAGTTAGTAAATATTTTTCCCAAATATATTTGGCCTATACCTAGGCTGCAACTTTTAACACCTAAGCTAAGAACATGATATCATAGTTTCCCACTGTCAACTCTGACAACCCTCTGGAGAGAAATGCAAGCTTACTTGTCAGAACCAAACGAAGGAAGGTAATAGACTTGGAAAGAAAAAGTATATCGTTAATAACTGTTTAAGCACATCTGTCTGTGAGAAATTGATGCATCATCTCCACAACAAGGATCAATCTGTCTCAGGGACGAGACAGGTTGAGGGCTGATTCAGGGAAGGGAAAACATTATGAATATTAACTAACCAGAAGTAAGCCATCAGACAAGGCCCCAGACAGAAGGCCAGCCTGCCGGAGTAAGCCAACTGGCCCCCACTTAGGGTACAGCCTTTCCTGGAAAGGGGACCTGAACACTGCCCATTACACTCTGTAGATGATTTTTTAAAAATAGATCTATGAGAATTGACAGAAATGTGACAACCTAATAATTGACCAAAAAAGAAGATATTTGAAATTAAGTAAAAATAAAAACAGAAACAGAGAAAATGCATTGTTTATATAATGTTCTAAAACAATGAACTCTGAAAGCCATTTGCTAAGATAAGTAGAAAAGGAATTATCTAAATGAAAAAAAATGTAAGCCATTTTACAACAAAACTCTCCATATTTCCTTGTGTGTCTGTTACCATTCCTGAGCAAGAAATCAAACATTTGGTCCGTGGGGAAAATGTGTTGTCCACCAACCTGGGTTCACAGACTGTGATGTCCCACCCTGAGTTTGGAGCAAAACTGGAACACTGAAGGGGTATTTTGAACCAACTCGGGTTTACATCCTTTGTTCTGTAATGGTGAAGTGTTTTGTTCCCATGCCATTAAGAACTATGTTCGCTGACTGTCAGTGTGGCCACAGGGCTAATGGGACCCTCTTTTAAAAAGAATATTGAAAAATAAGAGGAAGCAGATGTTGAAAAGCCATTGGCTTTTAAGACTAGTTATAATTTAGAAATTACAGTGGGTGAATTTTCCTGTTTTTAGACAAATGTCTTTAAAATAATATTTATCAAGTGGTAATACTGGAATAAAAGTTTAAAAAATTTCCTCTGTGTGTTTTTCAACTCTAAAAATAAATTTATTATTTTCAGTCTCATGATATTTTTTCCCACTATTTCAAAACTCAACCTAAGATATAATTTTTTAAATCTGCTATCAAAAGTCCTTGAAGCACCTTCACATGTGTTTACCACAGTGCGAGCTGCAGGAACATGGGCAGATGTGCAAGGGCACCATCAGGGGCAAAAAGCAGCAAGAGGAAAGTCATTCAGTGAATGAGACTTAACTTGAAAACTGTAATTTTGGGGTGCCTGGGTGGCTCAGTGGGTTAAAGCCTCTGCCTTCAGCTCAGGTCATAATCTCGGGGTCCTGGGATGGAGCCCCGAATCAGGCTCTCTGCTCGGTGGGGAGCCTGCTTCCTCCTCTCTCTCTGCCTGCCTCTCTGCCTGCTTGTAATCTCTCTCTGTTAAATAAATAAGTAAAATCTTAAAAAAAAAAAAAACAACCTGTTCTGGCTATCCTAGGTTCATCACATAATTTAAAAAAAAAATCTGTAATTTTAAAGAGAATAGGTGCTCAAGATCATCTTTTTCCAAAAAAGGTAGCATGTGTTTATTCTTCAGATTGGTGCCTCCGAAACAAGCCTCATGGCATGTCTTGGAGGGACACACAATGCTGGAGAAATGACTGGAATCTGGTCTTACCTCCCTTCTCACTTGCAGAAATATAGAGTGCAGTCAACCAACAGTCTTCTTGCTTGCTGCATTCCCTGCTAGATCCACCTCCAGTTGGAGAGCCTCAGACCACAGTGCCAATGTGAGGAAGTCCAGGTAATTCATCAGGAAACTTTGGAGCAAAAACTGTTCATTAGAAGAGACTCATGCTGAGCAGAAGCCATGCCCAGTCCCCCCACAAAATGCTCAGGTATTGGTGATAGCTCCTTGGTCAGTATTTGGTCTTGGCTGGCTGCATCTCAATAACTTCCTTCCAGACACCCACCTGACATACTCACCTACTTGTCTTTTGTCTCCTCTAGCTGGTGGCCCTAGTGACTGCCTCTTTCTGGGCAGGGGCTCCTGCTTACCCATCCAGGATGGGGAGTAGCAACCTTGCTAAAGTATTTCCTGTGTACCCTTCAGCTAGCCATCAACTAGGAGTGTTTTCCCATCCTAGAAGTCTGGACTCCAAAAATGCCTCTTTGGAGGCTTTACACTCCTTTTCTTTTTCCAGAGTAAAACTTTTAATAATAGCATCAATAATAACAGTACTCACGGGCATACAGGACATAGTAATTTTCAACATACTTTCATAACCGATGGAGTTGCTGTACTTTTAATCTAAGCAAATTCAATTACACACATGGAGCAGAAGAAATTAGAGAGAACACCTCAAATAGCCTGATAATTCTGCCTGTTATTCCTCAAAATAAACTAGTTTCTATGAGCATGTGATGCCATTGAGCCTGAAACAGTAACTACTTCCAGAAAATGGCAGAAAGAATGTATGAATGATCTTAGGAGTTTTCTGACCACTGACAAAGAAGTGGGGAACCAGGTTCAAGTTTCAGGTGAGTAAGTAGGTATGATTTCGTTCAAGGAAGGAACTGAGGAATTAATACAAAACTATGAACCAATATAATCATAGGCAATGAAGAGAAACAAGTTATAAGCCACATAAAGTAAAACTCTTGACCGATTTAATTTCTGAGTCATAAAATCATACTCAGATTCCATCACACTTAGAAACTTTTATGGAATTGTATACCATATATTATACATATGGATTTGGGATTTAATGGAAATGTATGTTATGTATCACATTATACTTTTTACATTTCTAGATACGTTTCATGGTACAGCTTTATCCAAATAAGCATGAAGCATATCGTTGTCCTTTCTGCGTAAGTTAATAGGTTTTTAAGGTTATTTCAAAATAACATTTGAAAAAATGTTATTTTTCCTTTATGTCCTAATATTAGAATATAATTGTCACATGAGATGCAATTTCACTGCTCCTTAATGCCATGACATGGTTGGGACGCATGAGAAGAAATCCAAATAGGACTGGTATCTGAAAGAACTGATAAAAGTATATCCTAGAATTTCACTTTTGTTGAAATTTCTGCACAAAGCTCTTCCAGAGAGAAGGACAGGAACTTTATTGAGCATCTACTCAAACTAAAAACCTTATACACATAATCTTAGTTAGTCTTCATCAAAAACTTTGAGGGGCACCTGGGTGGCTCAGTGGGTTAAGCCTCTGCCTTCGGCTCAGGTCACGATCCCAGGGTCCTGGGATCGAGCCCCGCATCGGACTCCCTGCTCAGCGGGGAGCCTGCTTCCTCCTCCCTCTCTGCCTGCCCCTCTGCCTATTTGTGATCTCTCTCTCTGTCAGATAAATAAATAAAATCTTTAAAAAAAAAAAAACTTTGAGATGGAAACTGTAAAGGTTTCTTTAGGTAAAGAAACAGATTCAGGTATTTTGGGTAATTTGCTCAAAGTCATTCTGCTAATGAGTGAAACAAGCATTCATGAGCTCCCAGCGGCAAAAGCAAACATAAGTAGAACTTTCACTATAAGCTCAGCGAAATCCCTGCTCTCTATCCAGACGTGATCCCATGAGTTATGTGCAACAGTGTTCTCATGATTGATACAATGCTGTTTTGATGGTGGGCTCATGTAACTCTTTAGTAGGATTAAGTGTCAAAGTCCTCAATTAAGTAGAGCAACTCTGAACCTGGAGAACACTTAAATGAATAGTGGGCTACAGAGCTTGCTGTATTTTATACTTTGATCATGCAAGGCCAGAAGTGTCTGTACGGTCTTTCGACCCAGTTGCATGTTTTCTGTTTCTCCAGTGAAAAGCTACTCTTCCCAATCCTTGCACTATTTAAGGAGCACTTCAGTAGAGATCCACTAACAATATCTGAAGCACTTGCTGTAGCCATTTCTGGAATGTGGAATCTTAACTTGGGTCTTTAAATGCTAACTAAAAACTCCTATTATGTGGAGGCCTAATGAGGGTATTTCTAATGTTAACTCTTCACAGAATGTAGAATAAATGTGTACCCACATGCATTTCACACTATTTATGCTAAAGTGCTTTCAAATAAGTTACAGACAACGTAAGAGTCAGGAATCATCAAGTCATGTATTTATCTTCCATATTTAAATTAAATTAGATGTCTTTCTATCAAGAAGATAAATATTCAGTTCTGAAACTGGAAACCATGCCTGTGTTCTTGACTCATGCACAGAGGATGATAAGTCCTCCTCAGTATACATGAAGGAAGGCTGCTAGGGATCTCGAGACATGGGTACCAGCTGCTGCTAGAACGGGATCTCCTAACCTGGCCTCTCCCGGTTGGCCTCCTCATCCCACAAGCAGGCCAGCACAAGCTTTAGGGAACCCCATCTTCAAATGAGTCCTTGAGATGAAGATATGGCAAGGGAAATGACTCTTGAGCAAAGTCTGGGGGAGATTAGAGCAAACTTGAGGCCAGCAAGGGCATGGGAAGCAGCATAAGAAGCAGCCAGATCCCACTGAGTCCCCATTGGGCAGATAGTTCTGTCAGGTATCTGGATACCTGAAATGAGGAGGCCAGGAGTCCAGGAGAGATGATGAGGGGCCGCAGAAATAGAGAGCCTCTCCCTGGTGCAACAGTGTCCCCAAGATCATCAGACAGAAAACAGCCTGAGAGAGGCCCTGAGGAGGTCTCCTTCCACAGAGGTTGATGGTGATATAATGGGCTTTCTGGTGAGAGAGACCTGGGTTCCTTTCCACTTGCCAATGGAGTCACCTGGGAGATTTACTTTATGGGTCAAAACCATCATTTCCTCATGGAAATGGTAATACTGAAGCAACTTTGCAAAGGTATTATGCAAATAAATAAAATAGGCATATAAATTGCAATCAAGGATTAAGCACCTAGTAGATAGTAGTCCTCATTACTGTAGTGTTCTCTTCTTCCTGATTGTTTTCTTTTCTGTCGTCTCCTTATGTCTCTCTAGCATTTAAAAGGAAGTCTCACTGGTTTTGCCATTTACACCTATTTCTTTCATGTCCCCAAGAACTCCCAACCCCAGCTTTCATTAAGAGATCTGTCACTTAGGGATTCTCTGAGGAGTGCTTGAGTGTTAATTGAGGACAGATCATGGAAGGACCCTCTTCCTCTTCTTAAGTTTTGTGGAGGGAATGGTCTCATCTTTTCCTGAACTGCAAAAAAATTTTGAAAAAAATAAAAAGTTAAAAAAACACCTCAAGAAAAATATAAAAATTTTTACACTGCAATATTTGTAGACTGCTACTCCAAATGCAGGGTGCACTGACAAATTTACCAAATTTGATTGCAGGCCAAAAATATGTCATTTATGAAAGCTTTAAAATATTATGGACATATATACAAATATTGATGCATTTTTCAAAATAAAATCCTGCTGCTCTTTGTGTCCAATAACTCATGGATGATTAAGTTGTTCAAACTTTCCAGTTAGCACACCAAGGGGCCATTAGAAATGAGCAAGTAAATAAAATAATGAGCTTTGACTTTCTCAATTGTAAGAATCTACATGTTTCATTCCATTCCATTCCAAAACTGTTTCATTCCGTCAAACTAGCATGTTTTTCATTTTATGCACAATACATCTCTAGTCATTAATCCAAATCTGGACTGGGTGTATGAACTGCCCCCAGAAAGGGAGATTTACATGTTTATATAAAAATGCAAGTATTTGAAGCAAAAATATGGACGGTGGCCATCACATAACTAGACCTTTGAGCCCTGCAGATTTCTGGAAGCTGCCTGGAGAATTTACAGTCAGAACTGGAACAAAACAGAATGGAAGTAAAAACAAAGAAAACTTTGGAAAAATATATTTCTCACGGCAGCACTAAAATTGTGTGCCAGATGTCCTGGGTAGAAGTCAGAGAAAGAATACTAATGGCTGATGACATTTTGTCAGGGAGGACTTGGACATTCAAGGGAGGTTATGGACAACACAAATTAGCATTAAAGCATATAAAACACAACAAGAAATGGCAACAAATTAATGGGTCAGTCATCCCCAGGTCACTAAACTTGACAGGTAACTGGAGCAAGGTTTATACCACAGAAGATCCAGAGTGGTCTGTTTTTATCTCTTCACTGAAATGGACTTAAAACCATAAAGAAAAGAAAGAGTTCTGCAATTACCCCTTCACTCATTCATTCCATTAATCAATATGCATTTTTAGAGCACATGCAATTTTCAGAGCACAACAGATACCTTCTAAAGTTCGCCTGACCATTTCTGTCATTCATTGTATCCTCATACCCCCCATCTAAAAAGCACATTACATTTTGCTTAATTACTTCTCCAGTCCCAAGTCTTCGTGGTACAATCCATCTCACCTCTGGGAATCTGACCCTGGACAGAAAAGCATCAGATGTAAAGATATATGTACAAAAAAAAAAAAAAATAGTAAGATGGCAGTCCTTTTGATAGGGGTGAAACCCAAAAACGAAAGGGAGATTCATCAGTGGGAAAATGAATGAAGGGACTAAGGTTTATGAAATAGTAGGTAGCCTTTTAAAAGAGTGAACTCTATCAATACCAGGTGACTTGAGGGAATTTCACAACTTATTGTTGACTTACAGAAGCAATATGGAGAGATACATACATAATGAATTCCAATTTTACAAAGTAATAACATGAAGAGTGCCCTATATGGTGGGTTTCTGTATGATGACACATGCTGAGGGAGATATGGAGAGATGCCACATGGCAGTTAAAAATGACAAGGGGAGGGAGGACATAAAAAAAGATTTAAGATGTCATGTCAAAAAAACCCAGCATGTGTCATATATTTAAGTAAAATTTAAGGTATGCAATGTTATGGTAGTTATCTCAAGGTCGGGAATTTTAAATGGCTTTCCTTTTTACCTTATACTTCTAAAATTTTTAAACTTCACAATTTTTTTTTAATTTTAATATTACAGAATTTTAAAAAATTACAGTAACTCATCAGGCCACAGGCACCTCATACTAAAGTCACTTTAAAAAGTCTTCAACACTGGAGTGTTTTCCATTATTTCCTTCCCTCAAGAAGATGTGAGTTGATGATACTAATGATTCTGATTTTAACATTGGACCTGTGACTATAATATTATACTAACTTCTACACACTCTACTCAGGTTTCATCTTATCCTTTGTTTGGACTTAGTTTCACTATGGAAACCAACATATTCATTAGATCTTATATGAATATTATTCACAAATACTAGAAGGCATTACACAATTGTTTTCCCAGAACTTACAGCCCCAAAATGATCATTCTGCCTGAAGCAGGTCCAATATCAACACAACACTTAAGAGGACAATGTAATGATGATCTCCCTCTTATTGCTCTTTGGGTCTTGAGGGCCTCAGCTAAGCACGCACATTCCAATAGTCATAAAACAATCAGGATCTGATTCGCTTTGCAAAGCAACATAGTGGAAAAGTTCCCATCATTTTGTTGTAATAAAAAGGGTTAAACATGATGGTGACCGACGGTTTTAAAAATAAATAAATAGGGCGCCTGGGTGGCTCAGTGGGTTAGAGCCTCTGCCTTCAGCTCAGGTCATGATCTCAGCGTCCTGGGATCAAGGCCCGCATCGGGCTCCCTGCTCTGCGGGGAGCCTGCTTCCTCCTATCTGCCTGCCTCTCTGCCTACTTGTGATCTCTCTCTGTCAAATAAATAAATAAAATCTTTTAAAAAAATAATAAATAAATAAATAAATGTAGGGGCACCTGGGTGGCTCAGTCAGTTAAGCGGCTGCCTTTGGCTCAGGTCATGATCCCAGGGTCCTGGGATGGAGCCCTGCAAGGGGCTCTGTACTCAGTGGGGAGTCTGCTTCTCCTTCTCCCTCTGCCCCATGTTACAAAGGAATTTTAACTTTTTATAAACATTCTATAGGGCAGACCCAAGAGTTTCAAAGTTTATTCAAGACTCTCTCTCTATACTGGGTATAAACTGAGTAGGCCAAATAGCTTTTCAAGGGATGAGGCTTCTGGGAGTGGGTTTCCTGGTGGGCAATGCCGGTGAATCCTCAGCGGTCACTAGAAACAGAGAGGAGTTTATCAATCAGATAAGACTGTCCCTCCTCCAAGGGTGAACAGCATAAAAATCACTGGCCAAGGGGCTTCCAAAGTGGTCCACCCCGTGATAATGTATGACTTAAAAATTATGTATGTTGATTTCTAGTTTTCATAGCATTTTTGCATACAACGTCCCCTGACTTGCACACATTCATTGAGTCTTAACTGTGTTCAAAGTATATAATCTTCCTAGCAACCCTAGTTTAGGTGAGAAAACTGAGACAGATTAAAAAAAACTTATCAAAGTGTAAAGAGCTGATAAATGAAAATCTGTTGTCTGTGTGACCTTGGCAGAAGAGCCAGAATGTAAGTTCCATGAAGGCAGGGTCATTCTTTGTTGTTTACCATTGGTATCTCTAGTGCCTAAGACACTCGCCAGCACACCAGAGGTTTTCAGTAAATCCCTGTTGGATGGATGAATGACTCCATTCACTAGAGTATTGTCCTTTACATTCTATTCAAAAATTGAAGAAATTTTCGGGCTCTCTGCTCAGCAGGGAGCCTGCTTCCTCCTCTCTCCTCTCTCTCTGCCTGCCTCTCTGCCTACTTGTAATCTCTCTGTCTGTGTCAAATGAATAAATAAAAAATCTTAAAAAAAAACAAAACAAAACAAAACAAAAAACAAAGGGCGCCTGGGTGGCTCAGTGGGTTAAAGCCGCTGCCTTCGGCTCAGGTCATGATCCCAGGGTCCTGGGATCGAGGCCCACATCGGGCTCTCTGCTCAGCAGGGAGCCTGCTTCCTCCTCTCTCCTCTCTCTCTGCCTGCCTCTCTGCCTACTTGTAATCTCTCTGTCTGTGTCAAATGAATAAATAAAAAATCTTAAAAAAAAAACAAAAAAACAAAAATTGAAGAAATTTACCAATGTGGGGTATCCAGAGCCTGCAGAAAGAAACAGCATAGATTAAGCCAGTCANCAAAAAAACAAAAATTGAATAAATTTACCAATGTGGGGTATCCAGAGCCTGCAGAAAGAAACAGCATAGATTAAGCCAGTCAATTTTAATTCCAGATGCTTAAAATGCAAACATTTCCCACTTATTACAAGATAGTGTTTAAAAAATGTGATTACATATTCATTTTGATTGAGACTTTTTATCTGTTCTTCTTGTGCCCATATTTTTATAATAATTCTCATAATAGAAAACTGCCAGGAGTCCCATGGCAACAAGGTCTGCTTTGTCAAGAAGAAATACTCAGTTTCCATCATTTTGTGACTCAATTTACCCATGAAGTAGGGAGAGGAACTACAGAAAAAGAGAAAAGAGAAAACAGAGGAAGACAAGGAAAATCATTATTGCACTGAATCATCAATATTCTCTAGGTGGATGCATCCATGGAGGTAATAAATTCGTAGGCAGTTTTGATGTGTTTCCTGTTCTCCCACTGCTTCCCGCAGTTTTAGTCCCCGTCCTCCCTGTTCTCTCTGCAGGCACACCGAGACACTCCCCTCAGCCCTGGCAACTCCCAGTGTGACCCACAAACCGAGCGCCCAGAACGCCCATCGGCTTCTCTCTCTGAATGACCCAATTCCCTTTCTGCCTACTGATCACTGCTCCCTGCCCATTTCTCCCCCTGCCCTCTAAGTGCCACCATCCTTCAAGGTTCCATCGTGGTTCTCTGTATCTGCATTCCAGCATCTTCCCAGGGATCTAAGCCCTAGCTATCAGCAGTCCTTTTCCAAATCTGGATCTCCAGCCCCAAACCTCCTAAGCCTGGCATCTCTGCCTTTGTGCAAGGCATCTGACAGAAGGGAAGGTAACACACAGATCAAATGTTGCAGAAAGGTAGACAAAGGGAACAGCTGAGATAAGGTTGCTGGCTCTGGGATCTAGAAGTTCCCTGGTGATGTGCAAAGAGCATTTATGTGAAGTGTCGAAGGAGCCATATGAGGGAGCCAGCAACCAAAGTCCAGCCAGCCCAAAAGCAGCAACTCCCTTCACTTCTCACCTCTATCTACTCTGACATCACCCCTCCTGCCACCCTTCTTATTCCTAAGCCTCATGAACTCAGAACCGCATTCTCTCTCATGCCTTCCTTCCCATCTGAACCGCAGTGGCTACTGGGCTGCATTCATTCCCAGAGGGTCACCTTTCACCCTCTGCTAGTGTCTCCCTAGATCCTTCTGCACTACTGGATTCAGAGGATCAGACCAAACCACTGCACCCTGATGTACTCTCATCTGCTGTCCTTTAGTTGTGAACTGAACCCATTCCATTTGGTCATGCACAGTTCTGAGGAGAGATCACTGTTGCATGTGATCCTCGTCTAAAATGTAATATGGGTGAAAGCCAGCTTCTCCCCCATGACCTCTCCACTGGGTTATAATAAAAGTGAGTCTCAAACCAAATTCTGTCACCTAAGTATATTTATTAAACAAATATGCACTAGTAAGCATGCACACACCTGTTTATGCCATCTGTTTGCAAGTTTCGTGAATTCCAGTTCTTTACACTTTCCGTGTTCTAATTACCACTGTACATTAAATGTTTAACCAAGACAAAAATGATAATATTCCAGAGGAAGGATTCTGTGTCCCTTGCAGTTGTTTTCAGAAAACCACAATCCTCGGAGTCAATTACTGGATGCAGGATAATTGAGGAATTAAGTCTTGGAGCCATTCCTACTTGCCTTGCTAGGCTTTGCATCCTGTTCACTCATGGGCAGAAGGTCAGAATGTCTCTAAATTATGTTAACCAATCCATGCAGTTAGAATACATTTAATTTTACCATTGAGAACCCATTTCTGACATTTAGCGTGTTACTGAGCACTCATAAATATTTTTTTAAGATTGTATTTATTTATTTGACAGAGAGAGACACAGTGAGAGAAGGAACACAAGCAGGGGGAGTGGGAGAGGGAGAAGCACGCTTCCTGCCAAGGAGGGAGCCGGATGCGGGGCTCGATCCCACGACCCCAAGATCATGACCTGAGCTGAAGGCAGACACCCAATGACTGAGCCACCCAGGCACCCAAAGCACTCATAAATGTTTTATTTAACATTTATATAACACTTATTCTCTGGCAGACACTACTCTAAACACTATACGCATACTAACTCACTAATCCTCTTAGCAGCCCATAAGGTGGTCACTAATATCCCCCTTTTTTAATCTGCATTCTACAGACTGTTACACTGAAGTGCATATAAGTTAAATTCCTGGGATGTTACAAGTAGTAAACAGCAGAGCCAGGATTCAAACTGAAGAGGTCCCTACCAGGGTTCGTGGCCTTCACGAGTCCTCTGCTGTTCTGGATAACAGAAGTGTTGATAAACGCTACCCCTGGAATACAGGTTTCCTGATTCAAAGACCAGCTAAGCCAATGACTACTTGGGTTATAGCTTAACTTGAGCAATAATGGCAGCTAATGGCCCACCTCCATGTGGAAGGATTTTTAAGTAAATAACTAACACAAGACCAGTCAACTCTGTGCTCCGTTAGTATGTCAGTGGAGAACCCTGGTTTTCACCAAGAGTCTATTCACTAATTATTTAGGCTTGGAGATCTCTTTTGCCCAACTTTACTGTTTATCCCTTGTGCTGGTAACCATTTGGGGTACTTCTTTGGTATTCATAGAATCATAGAATCTATCTATAATGATACTTGGAGCTCAACTAGTCTAACTGCCCTTCTGAACATTGCAGTCTCCACATATCACGTCACTGTCAGATGACTGTGTATCTTCTGCTTGACTGTACTCATTTGGAGCTTCCTCACTCTCTCGGGGCAGCCAACTTGTTGTTAGACATTTCTGACTTCCAGAAAGTTCTTTCTTACATGAAGCAAGAATGTTTTCTTCCCCAAGATCCCACTGACTCAACCATTGTTGTATGTGGCCATTCGGAGGTAGAACTTCTGGAAACAAAGCATGCTCCCAACAAAAGAGTAACAAAAATACCTTCCTTCCCAGAGTTGCCCACTGCCAGCATGAAGGACGTGAGTCACCAGAGAAGAGCTATGGTGTTGGGAAGAATGGCACAGCAAGCCCACAAATGCAAGCCCCAGAGAAGACAGGGAGTTGAACCCTGGTGCGGCCAGGGAGGGTTTTGCCAGAGATGGCACCAGAATGGCCAAAGACATAGTAAACAAACGATGTATCTGTTAATGGATGGTTTAGGCTAGTAGTAGGCAGCCTGGTATCTAAGCATGGTTCCTTTGATCATAATTCCTGACTTCTACTTCTTATCAATCGTGACTTAAAACCCAGCTGTGGAAATGTCCCAAAGTTGGCTAATGGCTAATTTCTTGCAATCTGAGGCAAAAAACACACATCAGCAAGACTCAAGTGATGGTTTTACACTTCTGAGCCTGCCTGCAGTGAGCTGCTGATTTTGAATTGCAGGTCGCTGATTGCTGAGTGGTTCCCATAGACCAAACCTGCGCTGCAGTCCTGGGTAAGGTGTGGATAACAAATTACAGATCTGTCCAAGTCAAAGAACCTCAGTCTTTATATGATAATAAGAATGATGGGGAAAACATCACTAACAAGGGTGCCTGGGCAGTACTTCACAACTGTGAACAGTTAGTACTTTTAACGCAGATGCACTCAGCATCCTTCATATGAATAATGAGACTCACAGAAGCTGTGATATTCCTCAAATCAAACATGCAGAAAATGATAGCACAGTTTAGATGTTTAGACAGCTAATTCAAACAGCAAGTCCAGAGCCAACAATGAAAAAATGCTGATCAATACACTTACAATCTATGCATCTTACTGTATAAAAATTGTACCTTGATAACAATATGCCTTAAGTAATAATCAAAAGAGATGATTGAGCCAGTAATAATGGCCAGTAACAAATGTAAAAAGAAATTGATCTATGCAGCATCTCCTTTGAGCTCCACCCTTTGGTCATTGGGTTCTGTCCATCATCTTACTCACTAGTCCCCCCTGTAAGTCAGGGATCTGCATTTTAGAGGTAAAGAATCTAAGTTTCTAACCTCCCCTTCTAGTAGATCATCCTAAAATCCATGCTCTTTCTATGTTATTAGTTTTTTCCCAAAGTGTGCTAGGAATACCACTGGGAGCACGCGAGATGATTCTTGGCCTACATAGATGAGCATTTCCTATGTTTGGATTTAATGTGAACTTGAAGGGTAATAAATAATTTTATATTTAAAGGAATGATACATAATGTCTTGTAAAATAAATCTATTTAAGTTTTTGAAAGTTGTTCAATTTAAAGAAAAACAGTAAGTACTACGAATAATGATGCAATTGCCATGTGATGTCATGGCAAAAATCATAATGGTAGCACGAGATATCTAAATTTGAAAAACCAAGAACTACATCACACTTGCCTCCGCACAGGCAGCGATTAACAACTGGGTCACCACTGAACTGTTCCCCACAATACATTCTCCACATGCTAAAGAAAATAATTATAGAAGAGCTTGAGTCTGGTTTTTGGCAGAAATGGAACTTGAAGCAATTTCCATTCAAAAGTGCACCCCCTGTAAATTTTTATGTGTTCTTTTCCTGTTGGTATATAGGCACAGCCTCCTGTCAGGTCCCATTCATTTCATGCTGGGTCATCTGATCTGCCCTAAGAAGCAATTTGGACTTGGAAGAACCAGCAAGTTCGGGGCAGGGGACGAGAGCACACCTGGTTCCACATGCCATCCAGAAAAGAAGTAACAATTATGAATACAAACATTTATATTTTTTATTTCTACAACCCACTCAAAAAGAGTAAACAGGTACGTCCAATGCCCCCTTCTGAAAGAATAAAGAGAGTTATATAGAAAGCAAAAGCCATGTTGAGGGGTTGGAGTGCCCAAGGCACTGAATTATTCTCTCATTCAACAAATAACAATTGGTAACCTATTATGTTATAGCCGAAGACTCTCTTATATGGTGATGATATTTTGGTAGAGGGGAGAAAAGTACCTGGAGGAACAAGTGTGCAGGTAAACACCTAAATGACCAGCTTTGCAGGAAGGTGGGCAGGGGGAGGGGGACCCTAGCTTGTGGCATTTGCCAATTTTCATAATGTATATACTCGTACTCTGGGGAGAGGATTAACTGGAAAAGAGCATGACAGAAGTTTCTGGTGTGATGAGAATGTTCTCTATCTTGACTTATATGAGTCAACTATTGTCAAAACTCCTCAAACTGAACAAATTTCTTTGTATTCCAGAAATGTTAGTTGTACCTTATTTTAACAAATTTAAAAAATAAAGCATAAAAAAGAAAAATTGCTTGCTTTCTGGTCTGAGTAACTGGGTGGAGGTCAGTGACATTCATTCTGACTGGAACAATGGAAGCGATAACCAGGTCTCCAGGGAGCTGTGATTTGGTATCCATTGATTCACAAACATTTAGTGATGTCAATTATATGCCAGAGTCATTTTTAGACTCTTGGAATTTGGTAAAATTTTCTGTAGCTATAACCACAATAAAACATAGAGCGCATTTTTTGACAGGGTGCTAGAAGATGACACTGGGTAGAGTACGCCACGTGAAAATCTAGGGTAACACCGAAGTCAATGTTACATGGGCATTTGGCCTGAAGTTTAGAGGAGATACCACGGTAAATATCCATTCACAGACATTCATTAACTTAGTGTGTTCTGAGAGCTGGCTAAGAACTGAAGAGACAGAGGTAAATAAGAAGACTTAGAACATAGTGTGACACTCTGAGCCTAGGAACCTAAACAGGAAATTCAAATAAATCAACTTAAAGACAAATGCCAAGTGCTACACCAAACTGACATAGGGCATCTATCCCACCATGGAGGTTAGCAAAGTCTTGCTGGAGGTGAAGTCTTGACACAAGTAGAAACCTTCAGGTCAAGCAAAAGCGACAAAAGGGTGTTTCATCATTTATGGGTGTTCCTTCATCCATGGCCAAGGCATTGCTCTAAGTACATGGGATACATCAGTCACCAAAACAGGCAAAAATCCAAGTCGATTCACTTCTTCAATTTACATTCTAGTAAAAAAAAATTTTTTTTCAGGAAAGGAAGTGGGAGCACCTGAGCATTGTTATACACCTAATGGATAGATGAATAGGTCTGTTCACAGATATATTATTGTGCCAGAAGTTGTCTTGGGCAAAAAAGAGAAGAGGAGGAAATATAATAAAAGCACAAAACATTGAATGGTGCGACTCTGTACCCACGCCTTCAACATGAGCATCACGGCCTTCACTGACATCAGTAAGGAAGATGAGGCTGCTGAGTTTCGAGCTTATCTGAAATCTAAAGGAGCTGAAATTTCACAAGAGAACTCAGAAGGTGGACTTCGTGTACAGTTAGCTCAAATTACTGAGGCCTGTGACGCATGTCTGAAGAAATGATAAAGATGTTGAAAGTGTGATGAACAGTGCGGTGTCCCTCCATTTTATCCTAGAACAGGACAAGCAAGAAGCTCTGACTGAAAGCTTGTGTGAAAAGCTGGTCAGATTTCGGAAAGGTGAACACCTGTCTCTGAGACCGCAACTGCTAAGCAACCTTGTCTATGGGATGGATAAGAACACTCTTGTAAGATACACAGTATACTGCAGCCTCATTCAAGTGACAGCATCTTGTGGGGCTGTCCAGTATCTTCCAACTGGGCTGGATCAAGTTAGAAAATGGATTTCTGATTGGAACCTCACCACTGGAAAAAAAAACACAAAACAAAACAAAACAAAACAAAAAAACACCCTTTTAAGGCTCCTTTAGGAGGCCCCTGTGGATTGTAAGAAAGTGACGCTGTTTCAAAAGTCATAGTGGAATTGCTAGGAAGTTACACAAAGGATGACCCTTCCCAGGAGTGGGTTGATGCCCACAGGTGTGTTGTATGAGCCTTGAAAAGATCCAAATGCATTTCTTTTTTAATCAAATTTTTGAGTCAAATTTTTGGAAGGCGAGCTTATTCATGATCTTTTAACCATTTTTGTGAGTGCTAAATTGGCATCCTATATCAAGTTTTATCAGAATAATAAAGACTTCATTGATTCACGTGGTCTATTACATGAACAGAATATGGCAAAAATGAGACTGCTTACTTTTATGGGAATGATAATGGAAAATAAGAAATTTCTTTTGACACAATGCAGTAAGAACTTCAGATTGGAACCAATGATGTTGAAGCATTTTTTATTGATGTAAGAACCAAAATGGTCTACTGCAAAATTGATCAAACCCAGAGGAAAGTAGTTGTCAGTCATAGTACATGTCAGACATTTGGAAAACGATAGTGGCAACAGTTGTATGACACACTAAATACCTGGAAACAAAACTCGAACAAAGTGAGAAACAGTCTTTTTTAAATGCTATATATAAAATTTTGTTCTTTTGGGGAAAAATCTAAATCATAGTAAAACACACTGAAATTTGACTACAGTCTGGACATTTATTGTCTTAAGTTTAGAAGAAATGTAAAAAGTCACAAGTCCCAGAGGATACAAAGTAATCAGTTGCAAAGGGTCACTATCTATCTTGTATGTTACATAAGTTGTGTTCTGCAAGGAAGGGGATTAGATATGCAACAAGAGCTTTGGTGAAAGGATACATGGAGGAAAGCAAATTTAATTTAGGGGAATTGGATGCCAACAGCTATCTTAGCTGTCTTAAATGAAACATTTGTAAAAATACAATAGTAGTATAATTTCATCATATCAAAAGAAATTGGAAAAGTGAGTATAACTGTTTAGCTTTACGTGCAACATTTGTTCTAGTCAAAACCATAGTATTGATATTTCAATTAAATCAGTTCACCACTGGGTGGGGGGAAAGAAGCACAAAATGTTGCAAAAAGGTACTGGGACAACCAAAAAATGAAGCTACAGCTACTGCCAAGAGGGGGCAACAGAGAGTCACTGTCAGGGCTCCCACAGTCCCACACCACAGGAGCTCCCCCATGCTTTGGAACAGGTTAGTAGCCTGAAGCAGAAACCCCAGAGTACTTTGTGGCCCAAAGGAGCTGAGGGGATCACATCGTAAGCCACAAGTAGGTACAGAAATTGAAGCATATCAAGGTTCCCTGTGACTTACAGATTAAACCTGGGCTCCTGAGCAAAACAGACAAGGTCCTCATGACCAGGACTCCAACCACCACTTAGGTGTCAGCTCCTACCTCTTCCCACCCACCCTGGCAATGAGGAATTTGCCCTCCTGGTTCCTCACACACACTATGCCATGTCACCTCTCTGCAAATGAGCACCTGCTGATTGTTCGGCTTATAAAAGGCCTATCCATGTTTATCTGGCTAACTCCCCCTTCAAAATTTCAGCTCAGATAATATTTCCTCTCAGAAGACTTCCCTGGCCTTTTTTTCTTTCTTTCTTTCTTTCTTTCTTTCCAAGTGCCTTCCCCTACATTCCTGCTGTACCCTGTGCCCGGTGTCTGCACTCCACTGTGATCATGCTGGGAGACCCCCGCCCTAGGCCCAAGCTTTCCACAGCTCCAAGCCTCCTCCCGATAGAGGAATCTTCAGGGCCTGGTAAAGATGCCCACCTAGGGCCCTACCCATCCTTTCCAGATTATGCTCCAGGTAATCTGGATCCACAATTCTCTATCCATATGGCCTATATCCATGTCCAAGGACATAGAGTATATACCCACAAGCTGAGAGTTGGCCAAAGGCCAACTGTGTCCACATGGACGCATCCTGGACATTCAGACTAGGGTGTCCGTGCACAGTCTCCTGAGGCCCCTGAGGGGACAGCCAGGAATGGGAAGAGGAGGCATTTAGCTAAAGGTCAGCCCCTGGATTTCTTTCGCCGCCACACTTCTGTGTGGAACTCCAAGGGGTCCCATAATTCTAGATTCAAAGCTGTCTGTACAGGTATATTAATCAATGTAGAAAGCTAGAACATATCTTGCTTAGCAATGGTCTGTTCGTTGGATTTATAAATTTCAAATCTTTAGATATATAGCAAATGGGATTCATTCTTGCCCCAGGCCTGTGTTATGGGTGGACCTGTCTGTGTTTACATCTATCACAACACTGACTAACATTTACTAAAATATTCTTGCTTACAAGTTTGTCTCCCCCCATGAGGATGTGAGCTTCTAAAGGACAAGGATCATTTTTCGGTCCCAAGGGGCTTCATATTTGCCTAATGAATAATAGATGCCCCCAAACTGTAAGAAAAACAAAACAGAGATTGAATAACAAGGACCAGTCAGAGCCAGTGAGTCATGTTTCAGAGTGAAAAAGAAGTCTTGGCATTGGTTGAGCTAAAGCTGGGGACCCTCCGTCAAAGATTCTCTTAGGAATATTTTACTCCCACTAAAAACATGGTAATAAGTTTTAACGAGAGGTAAACCCTAAAGGCTGATAGAGGACAGTGATGGTTTTTATTTTGATCTATACTCTCAATTTTTCATACTAAAATGTGCAGTAAACAATAATGAAACAGCCATAGCAACTACATAAAGCCTGTAAGTTACATCTCTTTGCCTAAGAAATTAACAAGTGAAACACAAAAATAAGAATCTGGTAATCAACTTCCTATATAGTCAAGACTCTGAAACTCGAAACATCTTCCTCTCCTAAACTCCCATCTCCAATACCTTCTGGCCAACATGTAACTCCACCCCCATACCAGCCTCCTCATGGTTAATATCAAAGATTCACAAAGAAGGGAGAAATAACAGGAGACCAAACAGAGGTACAATAGCATCCCACTCCAGACTTCAAAGGATATCAGACTTCTCCCCTTCTTCTTGCCTCTCTCTCTCTCCCTCCAACTATTAACACTGGATTCAAATTGTTTTTCACAAATATTTCTAAAGCAACTACATTGTTCAAGGCTGTAGTCCATACACTTAAGATACAACACTTATTAAAAAAAGAAAAGAAAAAAACTGACACATTCCCTGCCTCTGTGAGTTTACATTCTATAGTAATAGGTGATTCTTTACCTTAGCTATATACACTGAAATCACCTAGGGGAGCTTTAAAATACTGATGCTCTGATATAATAAGCTTAGGATGTGTCTATCCTTGGACTGGGATTGTTTTTAAAAGATCTCAGGTGGGTCTAGTGTGTAGCCAAGCTTGACAATCACCAGCCTGATGGAAAAGACAGATTCTTTTTCGACAGTGAGAAAATTACAGCGGAAAGCAGAGAACTGAGACAGTAACTGGGTGGGGTGTCAGTTCAAGGAAGAGCTACAAAGATGAACGATATCCAAGCACTTGCAAATGAGGAAGAGTGGGATCAATTAGAGAGAGAGAGAGAGATTGATGATGCAGGAGAGAAAATGGAAGTTTGCAAGGGCAAAGTCCTTGAGAAGGCGAGAGTGGGTGAGATCCAGAGCACAAGGGGCAGGATTGGTCATGAATAGGAGAAGGGGCACCTCAACCCATTAGAAAGAGGGAAGGCAGAACCAACAGGAGACTGCACAGATTTGGTGGATGAAGATTGGTGATTGTTTCCATTTTCTCAATGAAGTATGAGGAAAGGTCATCGGTTAAGACATAGCTGATGTCACTTCTAATGAAGTTGGGAGAGAGGGAAAAAAATCTATGTTGAGGCAAGGACTTTGATTCTGGAATTTGAGAAGCCACTAGAAGACCAAGAGGAAAGGAAACAAGTACTTTGGATAGAAAAGGTAAAAAGAGCCCCCAGCCTTTTTTACGGTTACCAGATTCAGGAAAGAAAACTATTTTATCTAGCAATCCTGCCTCACCTCATCAGACTATAAAGGAAATATGTGTTCAGAACCCATAGCCCAGCTGAGGCACCTCAAATACTGGACTTCTTCTCAGCGATGTGAAGAACCCAAGTGTGATCGGTGAGATGCAGGACAGTGAGGGATGCCTCCATTCCTCACCTGCACCACTGACCCAAGGTTGGGGAAGGAGAAAAAGCCAAGGTATTTCAACTCACCCTTACCCTCAACCATCATTCTCCAGCAGCATTGGAGGCTCCAGTAATAAGGAGAAGAAAATCAAACTGTACTCACTGCAGTATTTATTGTGACCAGAGCTTCTATCTCTGCAGCAGCCCCCTCATGATTTCCTGACTCAGTGCTTCTTATGACTTGATTATGCTGGTGAATGAGCCAAAATGGTATGATACAGTGTTAGGGAATAGGGTTTAAGTGAGATGCTCCTGGATTCATTCACTCAACAAATATACCAGGCACATGCTTCACACTTCCATACATTCTCTCCAAATCCTCTCTCTTTATTAAATATTACCTTTTCCATGTCCGAGATAGGGAAATGGAGACAGTGAGCTTAAGAAACTGGCCTAAGATGAGTACATGGTAGAGCCAGGAATAAAACCAAAGTCTATCTGACACTAAGCTCTTGCTGCTAACAAGTACACTTAACTGCTTCTGGGTTTGAACCCTTGCCCTACCACTTACCAAATGCACAACATCCTGTTAAATATCCTCTCTGGGCCTCTATATCCTCATCTGTAAAGTGGGACTAATAGCATCCCACCCTGTGAAGAGCCTCACACCTGGTAGGCATTTAAAATGGTGTCCAGCATTTTTATTATCACTGACTGTGTCATTTATTTACCCTCTTGGCTGGCGCTGGCAATGAGAAGGAAGTATGGCAAGGAAACTATCTAGGTATTTATATTCATCAGGGTTCTCCAGAGAATAGAACCAATAGCAATAGCTAGATAAGAGAAGGTAGATAGGGCGCCTGGGTGGCTCAGTGGGTTAAAGCCTCCGCCTTCAGCTCAGGTCATGATCTCAGGGTCCTGGGATCGAGGCCTATATCGGGCTCTCTGCTCAGCAGGGAGCCTGCTTCCCCCTCTCTCCCTGCCTGCCTCTGCCTACTTGTGATCTCTCTCTGTCAAATAAATAAATAAAATCTTTAAAAAAAAAAGAGAGAGAAGGTAGATAGATTGATAATAGATAGACAGATAATAGATATAGATTAGAAATAGAAGTAGATACCTCTGTATCTCTAGGTATATCTGTGTCTATATTTATTTATAGATATAGATGAAAGAGAGAGATTTATTATAAGTAATTGGTTTACTCAGTAATGGAGGCCAGGAAGTCACAAGACCTATAGGGCAAGAAGACAATCTGGAGACCCAGGACAGCCAATGCTTTAGTTCCCGTTCAAAGGTTAGCAGGCTCAAGACATAGGAAGAACCATTGCTTCAATTTGAGTCCAAAGGCAGGAAAAAGCTGACATCCCAATTCATAGGTAAGTCAGGAATAAGAATTTGCATTCTGTTCAAGCCTTCAATTGATTGAATAAGGCCCATCTACACCAGGGAGATCAATCTGCTTTGCTCAGTCTAACATTTAAATGTTAATCCCATCCAAAAGCATCCTCAGAGAAACACCCAGAATGGTATTTGACCAGGTATCGGGGCAACCTGTTGCCCATTCAAGTCAACACATAAAATTACCCATCATAGTATTCAGCCAGGAGAGGTTGTGATAAAGAAATGGTAACTGGAAATCAATACTTTAGTCATTCATGATTTATTGACCTAACTAATTCTTTTTCATACTCTTAGATTATGGAGAACAACACATTTCACCTATTAAGATTTATATCCATGTCCATCATAAAACCCTTTGTTTCAATACAGAATAACTACTGGCCATTGAAATGGATTTCAAGGGAATTGATTTCACTTACAGAAAATAAAAGAACATATGTTCCTTTTAGAAATAAAGTATCTGAAACCAACTTTTGGTTACTCTGCAAACCATTTATGTCAAAGATAACGAGCACCATTAAAAAAAACTCTTCTTTGTGCTCCTCCATCCCTCCAGTCCTTTGTGGGGAATTGGAAACATACGTCCCCACAAAAACTTGTATATCAATGTGCAGAGCAACACTATAATAGCCAAAGGCTGGGAAAAACTCAAACCTCCATCAACTGACAAATAGATAAACAAAAGGTAATATATCCCTACAATGGAATATTACTCCATCATAAAAAGGAATTTCACACATGCTTATTAGATAAACCTCAAAAACATTATGCTAAGTGAAAGAAGCCAAACACAAAAGGCCACATATTCTGTGATTCCATTTATATGGAATGTCTAGGATAAGCAAAATATAAAGACAGAGAGTAGATTAGTGGTTGCCGGGCACGGGAGGGAGGGAAGGAGGAATGGGAGTGACTGACAATGGGCACAGGGTTTCTTTATGGCATGATAAAAAATGTCTGCCGTTAGAGGATGATGATGGATGCATAAATTCGTGAATATAGTATAATCTCTGAATTAAAATTCAAAAAGAGTGATTTTCATCTTAACCTTTTTTTTTAAATTATATTTGCCCTGCTTAAAGGTGGTATGTATTTGAAAACATTTAAATATAGAAATGATTTAGGGAGATAAAAAGATTCAGAACACAAACCTTTCATCTAAACCCCAATAAAATGTGTCTAAGCTGATTAAGAACAACACCCAGGGAACAGTATGTGGTGTTAAAATTTGTTTTGTTTAATGCTCTCATTCTAAAAGGACACTCAGAGTTTAATAATACTCAAAGATTTCAGGGTCACACTGACATGAATTCCATTTTTAAAATTCAATCTTTGGTCACTGAAGAAAAAAGTAGCAGGTCTGGCACAGAAAATGTTGCCCATAGTGCTAAGAAGCCCCCCAGCTCCTGAGCCACTTCTCCCAGAAAGCAGGGATGAGTTGGAAACTTACGGGGCGCACCAGAGGCAATGACCGGCAGGTGCAGAAGGAAACAGCACTAGGCACTTTATTAGAAAATGGGTCCTTTCCGAAATTCCAGTCCGATCTCTCAGGTGGAACAATTGAACTGCTGGACAACTCTCCATTTGAACTGAAATACCCAATCTTTGGAGAATTGCCCATTATCCTCAATTCTGGCGGGAACAATGAAGAAGGCTGCGGAAACAGCACGCCATATCTGATCAAGTACATGGCGACCCGTCCATCTGTAGAAGCAAAAAGATAGTTCTTTCTAAGGCTCTTTTCACTGGCAGTGCTTTGAAAATCCCATTTCGCTCTGAAATAACCAATTCGATAGGTTTTCCCCAAAAGCATATGGCCTTTATTTCTCTCTGAGAATCTGTGATTCTGTGAAAAAATGTGTACAACTGCCCACCTCTACCATATCTGTACATACACTGTTTTTTATTTCACTGACACAATTAATGCCTCAAAAACAAGTAAGCATGTGATTTCTTGCTTTGTGGGCATATATCCATTTTTGGCTTTTCTTTTATTTTTGCATTATGACAATAACAAAAAGCCCGGTGTGGTAGGAACCACTGCTCTGAAAGAAAACTATGGAGTCTTGCAATCCCATGTATGTGCCATTAACCAGCTCTGTGACCTTGAGAAAGTAATTTCCCTACTCCAAGTCTCAGTTGCCATATTTTGCCATAAAATCATGGACATGGACTAGATGCTGTCTGGGTCTGTTTGACAGTCACAATGTTATGAGTTTAATTCTGCATTTTGTCTCAGTGGATGTGCACACTGGTTCAAGCCATGTGGCTGGTGGCCTGCAGGAGGTGTGTACTCTTGTTCTGCTTCCAGTCGCTGTCGGTTTTGCTCTTCTGAGCCCCTTTCAGAGAGCGTAGCAGCGGTGAGGCAGTCACAAGAGGAACAGATCAAAATGCAAAAGTTTGGCCTGTCTTTTCATTTGAAGCGTTTTCTCTTTCACTGGTTACTTAGCAGCTTGGAGCCTTATGTGTTCTCCAAAATGAAGGGCTCAGAGTTGCCTTTGCAAGGAGGAAGGGAGGATGGATCCTGCCAGTTGCCCAGAGGATGGAGTTCCGTCTACGGAGCTGGGTCAGACTTTAGTGGAGCAACTTAAAGAAGTGTGGTGAGCGAATCTGAAGCCCCAATTGCCCAGGCTAGATATCCCAATTACTCTTGAATCTCCCTTCCTAAGACTCTCTTTCCACCTCTGGATTTCCAGGCAAATTTGAATTCTACATTTCCAATTATCCATTGGATGGCGTCACTTAGGGATCCTTCTGAGGCCTCAAATTCAGTATCTCTGAAACTGAATTTATTTTCCTTAACCATATCAAATTGGTTTACCATTTCTCAACTTCACCCTTTGTGCATATTTCAAGTCTTTCCCCCTCTCCATCCCTTAGTTGCTGTGTATTTCTTCCTGCACTGCGCATCACCCCATCTACTGCTTTCTAAAAACCCCACCTCCATGATTCTGTTCTTCTTTCATCCTGCTGCCTGAATCACCTTCCCAAAGCATAATTTAGATCCTGCCACTCACCTTCAATCATCTCTCACAAACAACCAAAATTCAAATTCCTCTTTGTTATCATCAAGTCACCACACCATCGCCTCCATCCACTCCTCCAAATAGCCCACGGTCGTTGCAGACACCTGAGATGATAGGTCTTCCTCACCTGGCATTTCCCCCTCTTGGTCTCTGCAGGAACAAGCTGCCTTTCTTGTTGGATTCTTTCTTCTTCCCATGACCAAAAATGAAATCTCCCTTCTCTGAAATCCCATTGGAACCTCTTCCATACTCATTGTATGGTATGTACCCTTTAGTCCCATGGATTATAATTATTGCTGCGCTTATTTTATCCTCATGTCAAGATGAAAGCTAATTTTGTGCTTGTTTCTCTTCTCTGCCCCACAGCTTCCTAATGGGAAAATCACTGACCAAAAAAACCTCAATATCGCAAATGTATGACAGATCAGAGCCTTGACTAGGTTTCTTTAGTACATCACCTGAATTCTAAATACAGGACATTTAGTAATAGTGTACCTTTCTAAAATCATGAAAGGTAAACCAAAACATCACTTGCTACAATTGGGAAGGAGTTGCTATTTTCAAAAAATTGTTGATCGTTGTGTAGCCACTGAATTTTATTTTCTTTGATTGATATTAAGATGACCTATTCGGTAAGTGTAACACTGGTCTACAGAACCGGAAGCACAATTGAATATCACAGGTTTATTTGATATTATGTTAGCTTCTTCTGTTCCCTTAAGTTAACTAGAATATCCTTAAAAGTATGTTTCAATCCAATGCTTCCAGCACCACTAGATTTGTGTAGGAGTTTTGATTTGATGATTTATAGCCCTCTGAAGAGAAAGGAAAAGTAACTAACAGTGGAACATAAATTACTACTTTGCCAGAAAAGGTATCTATAAGACATTTTCTATATGAATCCCCTATTTTATAAGTAAATAGTCCAGTGAGTGATTGCTTAAATATTTAATTATAAGAAAATCAGAAAGGGAAAATAAGCATTCAATACATCTTTTTTCTTCCCACATTTTCTCCTACCATATTTTAAAAAGCATTTCTCATATATAATAGGGCTATGTAAAAATAAAATTAAGCAACATAATTTGGTTTATGAGCACATTCCCTAACGGTGAGATCCTCTGTTTATATCATTATATGTGTTACCCCAAAACCAACACATCTTTCCATTTTTAATACTCTACCATTCAATAAATATTTACTGAAAGCCACACATATGTCCTATTCTGTTCTAGACGCTAGGATATCATAGAGAATAGTGCAGAGAAAATCACGACTCTTATGAAGCCCATATTCTATTTGAAGGAGACAGAAAATAAGCGAGAAAGTGAGGAAAGAGAACAAATTCATAGTGGCAAACACTACAGAGAAAATTAAGAAGGGTGATGGGAGGGACAGTGACTGTCTGACAGCTACTGTCAATGGAAGTCAGGAGAAAGTCAATCTAATTAACAAGAATTCTAATTAACAAGAAGAATCAACAGAGCAACAATCTGGGAGGAAAGCATTCCAGTCTGGGAGAACGGCTAATACAAAAGCCCTCCATCAAGGACCGGGAAGGAGGCCAAGGTAGCCAGCAGAGAAAGAGCGAGAGAGAATCACAGGTGATGGAATTTGAGGAGCCCAGAGAGCCGAGGTTATGCAAAACCCCATGTTGGTCATGGCAGTAGTTTCCTATTTTATTCTAATTACAATCAGAGAAAACTAAAAATTTTAAACAGTGTGTATACAATCTATGTACTATTTTAAAAGAGTGCTTTGAATGTTGAATCCAGGGAGAATAGATTGGGGGAAAGTAGGAATAGAAGTGATTAAGAAGCTATATTCAGGCACAGTGTGAAGTTGACTTGGATTTGGACAGAAGCAATGGGCATGGTGAAATGGGATCAGATTGAGAATATTTTTAATCCTGTGAAAGGGGCAGATGAAGGGGGTTTTTGCGTAACAACTGAGTGAATGGTGGTGTCACTTACTGAGAAGGAGCAGATGGGGGATGGGAAAAAAATCAAGAATTCCACTTTTAATATACTAAGCTGTAGGGAGCCATTAAACAATAAAGTGAAGATACAGAAAAAGCAGGTAAATAAATGAGCCTCGCACTGGGCAATTTTAGGACTGGAAGTTCATTTCCAAAAATTTATACAACCTTCCTATGGTTATTTGGCAAACACTTTCATTATTTTCTATTAGTCTCCTCCCCAAAGCCACTGGTGGAACTTCTTTAGAAATAAATGTTCTACTGCTTTCTTCTTTATACCCATCTGTTCAGCTAGATGGCAAAGGGTAACATTAAGAAGAATGTAAATTTTGTTGGCTCCCTAAAATAGAAAAATTTCTTCATTTTCCCTGATGCATTAATAGCAATACCCTGCTGAGTCTATTAATTCACCTTAATTTACTCTTCCCTGCTTTTTAAAACACTCCTCTCTTTCCCCAGAGAAGTATAAAAGAGGGTCTTAATAAAATCTACATGCCATGGGTCAAAATAGTCTTGTATCACTAGCACTTGAGAATACATTGAAAACAAAATAGATGTTAGTTAAATTAAGGAATCAATGATAATAATCTATATTTATATGTATTTTGAAATTAACTTTTATTATCATCAAATTTAATAATTTCTCAAAGATCTTAAGGCATTCCAACTAACTTGTCAAGCAAGTCAAGCCACACATATACAAACGAGGCTACTTAATTAGGTAAACAGGGCCATAGATGTTGAGTTAATTAACCTAGGGCATTGGGTAAAATCATATTTTCTATGACATACATAGTCTTCAGTTAAAAAAATACTGGGTTTGTCCACATATGTGGTTTTCAATAGGCAGTTGAAAATAGAGAGGTCAAAACTAACGGAAAGGTCAGGGATAGAAAGAGAGACTTGGAGACAACTGGAGACTGACCAGAACATCAGATCTGGGTTCATGGTGCACTTGGCTATGATGCCCTTGCTTGGTGTTCTAGATAAAAGTGATGAGAATTCACCTGCTCAGTAGTTCACAGGGGAAAGAGTGCTAGTGAGGTGAACCCTGGTGACCAACAGGACTAGTTTATAATTATTCCAATTGACAGAGCAAGTGAATAAATATCTTCCTGTCTCCCTGATCATTGCTACAGGGGAATATGTGCAAGATGAAATTCAAGTGTGTATGGTGTTGATCTGTGCACAGAAAACAGAGATCACCTCCAGAAAGCAACTGATGAGAAGAAACACCAATGATTCACGTAGATGGAGGGAAGGAAGAGTAAGGAGAGGGCCAGTAAGTCTTTTGGCAAATGGAGGGGTTTTTTTCCTTTCAGTAAACTTCCAGTTTGTGTGACTTGTACTTTGCCAACTTTTAGTTCCAAAATGATAAGCCAACAGCTCATGAATCTATTAAAAAAATCTTTTATTATTAAAGAAATATGATTAGTCTAAACTTTCAGGAAAAAATCCACTTTACAATGACGCATTATAAAATAAATATTCTCTCCTGGTAATAGATATGTAAGAACTCACTGATCTTTTCCAGATGCATCTAACAAGATAATGGCTAGCCATACTTTTGCTTTCCAAAGCCCCAGTGTCAAGAATATTTGCTTCCTTACAAGTTTTCTGGTTAAATGGTTCATTAAGGCTGGCTCCAATTACATTTTATAGTAAAAGTTGAAGTAAAAATACAGGGCTTGAAATATTCTTTCTCCATACCTAATAAAAATGCAAATACTGGGACCCCACCCCAGGAGACTCTAATTCATTAAATTAAGAATGAGGCTTGGAAATCTCATCAAGCTCTCTGGTTACTTCTAATGAATCTGAAACTGATTTTCCTTTAGACCACACTAAGCAACATTTGTTTTCATTCATGAACTTGAAGTTTTAGGGACCTTTGATATCATCCTATAAAGTTTAATTGGTTTGTTTTACAAATGATTAAACTGAAGCACAAAACGTTTCAGTGCTTGCCAAAGTCAGTTGCTTATTACTAACAAAAGTGTCTTAACTCCAAGGCCAGAGTTCCCATGTGGGGCTCCTTCCTACACAGGAACTGGAGTACAGTGGGACAAAACTAAAATAATAACCTTACTTAATCAATATAGCCTCCACAGGCTATAAGAAAGTATGAGGATAGAGTCTGAGAATTTCATCACTAATAGCAGATAAGCAGCAATTTTAAATAGGCAACCAAATGAATGGCAAATTTATAGTGATATACCCAGCCTTTAAAAAAATAATAAGAATAAACCTTTATTTTTGTATAGAACTTTGTATTTCCCAAAGGACTTTCATATAACGTCTTATCTGAATCTCCAAAAAATTCCATGAGACTTAGAGACCGTCTTCCAAGACTGACTCCCACGACTACATGGAGACATAAAGACTCCATAGAGTCTGTTATTCCCATTACATAGACAAGGAAAATGAAGTTCAGAACTCAAATATGATGGAATTACAGCATGGACATATTTAATATGAGATTCAACAGATACAATTTAGCCAAATAAGAAAGAGAAGAATCTTCTGAAATAGGGTGGGCTATTAGTTTGCCAGTACACTCAGTGAGGATGTGCCCCAGATGGAGTGGGAAAGGGGATATGTCATCCTGTCCTTCCTCAGTCTCAGGCCCCCTGTGTCTCTCATAGAATAAGCAATTCTCTTCACTGAATTTCATTGAACCTAATGTTTAGATATGCATTTTTATACTTCATTTTCACTATGCACAAACACTATTGCTGCTTCTGGTGTCTGCCAAAAAAAAACAAAACAAAAAGCAGTGGTCGGGTCCAACAGGAACGCAGTGTGTTGAGTTCAATCAGAAATGCTGAGCTGGGACACCTGGGTGGCTCAGTGGGTTAAAGCCTCTGCTTTCAGCTCAAGTCATGATCTCAGGGTCCTGGGATAAAGCCCCATATTGGGCTCTCTGCTCAGCAGAGAGCCTGCTCCTTCCTCTCTCTCTGCCTGTCTCTCTGCCTACTTGTGATCTGATCTCTCTGTGTGTCAAATAAATAAATAAATAAAATCTTTTTTTTTTTTTAAAAAAGAAAGAAATGCTGAGCTGATCTCCTGGTAGGTGGACAGACCCTAGAGAGGAGGCCTGCTGGCAGAATTATACACACACACTCCACCCCCACTCACCCAACCACCCTCCACCATGACATAGAATGTGATCACATTCAATCTAGACCATCAAGATCTGAGAAAGAAAAATTTTTCAGGGCACCTGGGTGGCTCAATCATTAAGCATCTACCTTTGGCTCAGGTCATGATCTCGGGGTCCGGGAACTGAGTCCCACATTGGGCTCCCTGGTCCATGGTGAGCCTGCTTCTTCCTTTGCCTCTGCCTCTCCATCTCAATCTCTGTCTCATAAACAAAAAAATAAAATCTTAAGAAAAAAAAAGAAAGAAAATGTTTCAAACTGAAAAACACTGAACTAAAACCCTAAAGGGATTTTTTTAAGGGTTGTATTGACCATGTGGAATTTTGCTTCATACATGGATTTTAGGACTTCCCTATTGATACCCAAATAAAAAATAGTAGGGCTGGTTGAACCTGTATTTTCAGATTTAAAATCCAGACACCAAGGCAGTTAAACAAATGGCTAAAATCTGGCTTGTAAGGAAAACAGCTAATAACTCCAAGGAGCCACTTAAATATTGTCTTGGTTTGGATTCCCCCAGAGACACATCTGGAATAAGTAATCTGTATGGGAATTACGCAGGGAGAGGTAGGAGGTCAGACTGAGAAAGGAGAAAGACATGCTGTGAGAGACCTCTGGAAAATGGGTAGAACCTACCTCAGAGTTGTCCCACCAGAAGGGCAAAAGCTGGGGCTCTTATCAACCGACTCCTACTTGGATATTGGTTAAAGTTTGTTGTCAGGACATTCCTTTCCCTGCCCCTCATGCAAGGCCGAGTACACTTCTACCATAACAGAAATAGAGATAACTGGTATTTGCAGCAAGAGGCCATCGGCATGCATGAGGACAATGGATGCTTAGGGGATATAGAAGAGGAGCACCCACAGCACCGTACATTTAATGAAATAGACTGCAGCTGTTAAAAATGACGTGCCCAAGAGAGTTGATAGGGAAGATAATCATGGAGTATACAATGAAAGGAACCGGTTACAAAACATAGGACAGGCTTAGGAAAAAGAAAGAAGTTTCTCACATGCATATGTATGCTTAGAGAAAAATTGGAAAAACATACAACAAAATGAGTCATAGTTACCTTTGGGCGACAGGACCACAGTTGATGTTAATTACCTTCTTCATGCATATTAGTGTTTCTAAGTTTTCCACGCTGAACATACATTGTATTAGAATAGGAGGCACATTTTTTTAAATACAAGAAATGGAGGAATGCCTTCATGGTGAGGTCTATCTAATCACTAAGGAGTATGTGGATCCTTAAAGCATTGGAATCTAAGGTAGAAAGAAAACAGAGAAACCAGAATAAAAAGAAGCCCTTACTTCAAGAGGTCCTTACCCGCTGTTGTAGACAAATATGATCAGTGTTTACCCGCTTAGTAGTACAAATGTGAGACAAATGTGATCGGTGTTTCCGCTTAGGAAAAAGCAGGATTTATTCAAAGTTGTTACAATTAACAGAGCAAATAAAAAGACATTTCCCCGTCTCCCTGACTATTGCTGCAATAAATGGGAGTAAAAGTGGGATACAAATAAAAATATTTGTGAGGCTGATGAAAACAAAACAGAGATCACCAGTGAAGAGGTTCGGTACCCCTGACCATGATGGGAAAGAGTGAGAATTTAAAGTGGCCCAATTACAACTGATGAGAAGAAAGGCTATGAATTGGACCCAGAGAGCAACGCAAAAAGTAAGGCCACCTAAAGTTAAATCTCTATGTCTCTTTGTCTCTAGTTCATATTTTCAATTGAGTTTTCCCTCACCACTGTTCTATGAATAATTCCTTTCCTGGGTCTAACTTGCTGTTAAGCCTAACCATTGAATTCTTAATTTTAATTATATTGTTATTATTCTAGAATTTCTCTTTTTCAAATTCATTTGTAATTTTTGTAGTCTCTTGCTCTTTGTTCATATTGTCAACCCTTTCCTTTATTTCCTTAAATATATTAATCATACTTATATTCTGGGTTTAAATATGTATTTTTTAAATTTCTTGTTTGGCTGTTTTTGCTAACTAATTTTTCTTCTGGATCTCACTTATTGTGCCATATATTCCTTTGATTCTCTGTTTTGTTTCATTTTATTTTGTTTTTTAAGGCAGTGGCATTAGCTCATGTTTCTTATAATTTACTATAAAGCTATTGTATGAGGCCAGCACTCCACTAGAGTAGATTTGTGTTTGCTTCTGCTAGTAATCTAAGGCCAGACCAACCTGGAGCCATTTTAGTGTCTATCTTGAGGGGTTTGGACGGCAAACCCATGAGAAGGCCAATATGTTTTTATACATTCTCAGGGAATATTGTTTTATCTCCACCCAGCAACTATATTTCAGACAGGCAATTTTTTCCCATCTTAATTTGAGGAGAATCACATGTACAAATTGATTTCTGGTTCACTTGAACTTAAATGGGCTGCTTTTTCAACATTATATATGAGGTCACCTATGTTAAAGAAAAGGAAAAGACCAAAACATCTACTGACAAAACAAATCCTCAATTTATTTTACCTGACATGGAGACAATAACCAGTGAGAGGCCTTGATGAATGGCTCTATGAGAGAAGAAAATCTGAATTTTCTTATTTCCAGAAATTTCATTGCAGTTATGCTAAATATGAAGTTTGTGCCTTGAACTAGGTAGAAAAGTCCATAAAGTAGAGCCAGTTGATTTCTGTTGTGTATTCTGGAAAGAATTTAGGCTTATTGGGGTTACTAACATATTGAACCATTTACCAGTATTGGCTGGTGTATTGCTCCAAATGTTATCAGCCTTGACTGCTCAAAAATGCTGTGGTAAAAAACAGCAATCAGTTTTTATATCTCCCAGGCAAGGACTTTGCAAATGGAAAAAAAAAATTTATGTCACTAGATCCCCATCTTGGGCAAGTGTTGACCCCCTCAAGGCCATCAAAACAAAAATATTTCTGGGGCTGGGAGCCATCCAAGATGGCAGCATAGGAAGATCCTGAATTCATCTCCTCCATGGACATACTGAATCTCCAGCTACATATGGAACAACTCCCTCTGAAAAAGAACTGAAAACTAGCTGAACAGGTCCTTTGCAGCAAATGATAAAAGAGCTCTGTTGAGATGAATAAGAGAAGGAAAGATGTAGTCTCACCAAAAACTCTACCATACCCACAATCAGAAGGGATCTCATAAATCCAGAGCTTCTCCCTAAGGAACCAGGAGTTTATGCCTCACATCAGGGACCCCAACCAGAGAGACAAGCACCAGAGAGACAAGCCTCCAAAGTGTCTGGCTTATGCTTCGAAAACACACAAGGCTATAAGGAACTGAGATACTGCTCCTAAAGGGCTAGCACCAGAAGCACTCACCCTGGGCCCTAGGGCAAAAGCAGCAGATTGAAAAGTGCCTACACTATATGTGAAGGAGATTCACTTTCTCATCTTCAAGTGTCTGCTGGAGGGCAGGACCTGTGGGGACTCTCTCTAAGGATGGAGGTGCTGGCAGGTGCCATTACTGCACTCTCCCTCTACCTTGAAAGTGCTAGTGCAGCCTTCATCCCTTATCTCCCATTATCCTGCTAAGGCTTACAGGACATGCCCTGACCCTGCATTCTCCCACTGCCTCGTTAAAGCCAACAGGTATGCATAGTTCACACAGGGAATATGCTTTGATTGCCTGGCTCTTGTGGCCAGTAGACTTGTGTTCCTGGGTAACAACTGGAAAGACCATTTTTGACAAACTACCATCCTCAGGGCACTGCACAGACAGCAGACTGAAACACATCCAGTCTATCTGTGGAAAAGGCCTCTTTACTTGTCCCGGTGCTTCAGCCTGAGGGGCAGACTTCTGGTTTGTCATACACAGAGGCTACAAATGTTTTCTCAGGGAACGTGCTGGAGGAGACCATCTTTGCCCACTCCCTTGCCCTTGGTACAGTACACTGGTACCTCTCAAAAAGGAACTTATACACTCATCTGAATTAATCATTCCTAAAACTAGTATGAAGTCTTGAATACAAAAGTAGTAAAAATAACTGTAACTATAATAATTAGTTAAGGGATACTCAAAATACAAAGATGTAAAATGTGACATGAAAAACAAAACATGGGACAGAGGAGTAAAAATATAGAATTTTAGAATGTGTTCAAACTTAAGTTGCTATCAACTTAAAACAGACTGCTATATTCAGGCTCTTACGTGATCCTCATGGTGAACACAAAACAGAAAAATATAGTAGATACACAAGAGGTAACAAGAAAGGAATGTAAGCATAACACTAAGGAATGTCATTAAACCACAGGGAAGAGAGAAAGAGAAAAAAAGAACAGACAGGAACCACCAAACAACAAGAAAACAACAAACTGGCAATAAATACATAAATAATTACTTTAAATGTAAATAGACTAAAGTCTTCAATCAAATGAGATAAAGTGGCTGAATGAATAAAAACAAAACAAGACAAAACAAACAAAAAACAAAAGGTCCATCTATATGCTTCCTACAAAGGGCTCACTTCAGATGTAAAGACACACATAGATTGAAAGTGAAAAGATAGGAAAAGATGTTTCATAAAAAGTAAACCAAAAGAAAGCTGGGGTAGATACAGATATAGATATAGATACAGATGTGTGTGTATGTGTATACATACACACATATACACATAAACATATATATGATATATATCTGATATATATACATATATATATATCAGACAAAATAGACATTAAAACAAGGACTCTAACAAAAGATAATGAAGGGGATTATATAATAATAAAAGGAGAAAGCAAACAAAAGGGTATAACATCTGTAAATACTTATGCATTCAACATAGAAGCACATAAATATACAAAGTAAATATTAACAGACCTAAAGAGAGAGATTTTACCAATAAAATAGTAGTAGGAGACTCTAACACTGCACTTACATTGATGGGTAGATCATCCAGACAGAAAATCAACAAAAAATAATTGGCCTTAAATGACACAAAAGACCAGATAGATTTAATAGATCTATACAGAACATTCCATTGAAAAGCAGCAGAACACACATTGTTCTCTCAAGGGCATGTGCAACATTCTTTAGGATCAATCATATGTTAAGCTATAAACCAAGTCTCAATAAATTTAAGACAACTGAAATCATATCAAGCATCTTTTCCAACCACATTTTAGTATGAAACTAAAAATCAATTACCAGGGCACCTGGGTGGCTCAGTGGGTTAAAGCCTCTGCCTTCGGCTCAGGTCATGATCCCAGGGTCCTGGGATCGAGGCCCACATCAGGCTCCCTGCTCAGTGGGGAGCCTGCTTCCTCCTCTCTCTCTGCCTGTCTCTCAGCCTACTTGAGATCTCTCTCTCTCTGTCAAATAAATAAATAAAATCTTTAAAATAAATAAATAAATAAATAAATAAATAAATAAATAAATAAATATCAATTACCAGAAGAAACCTGGAAAACACACAAATATGTGGTGATTAAATATGCTAACAAACTCATTAGCATGTTGTTGACCCAACCAATGGGTCAACAAAGAAATTAAGTAGGAATAAATAATACCTTGAGACAAATGAAAATGGAAATATAACATACCAAAATCTATGGGATGCAGCAAGGCAGTTCTAAGAGGGAAGTTCATACAAATAAGTAACTTAACATCAATATATAACATCAAGAAACAAGAAATACCTGAAATAAATGATTTGACTTTATACCTAAAGAAACCAGAAAAAGAAGAACAAATGAAGCTCAAAGTTAGAAGAAGGAAGAAAATAACAAACATTACAGCAGAGGGGCGCCTGGATGGCTCAGTGGGTTAAGCCTCTGCCTTCAGCTCAGGTCATGATCTCAGGGTCCTAGAATCGAGCCCCACATGGGGCTCTCCACTCAGTGGAGAGCCTGCTTCCCCTCCTCTCTTTCTTTCTGCCTGCCTATCTGCCTACTTGTGATCTCTCTCTCTGTCAAATAAATAAATAAAAATCTTTATTAAAAAAACATTACAGCAGAAATAAATAAAATAGAGAATAAATAGACAATAGAAAAGTCAGTGAAACTAAGAGCTAATTCTTTGAAAAGATAAACAGAATCCAATAATCTTTACCTAGACTTGTCATGAAAAAGAAAGAGAACTCAAAATCAGAAATGAAAAAGGAGAAATCACAAATGATACCACAGAAACACAAAGGATCATAAGATATTACAATGAATATTATATAATTATGTGATAAACACATGTAATGAACACATAATTATATGCCAAAAAATTAGACAACCTAGAAGAAATAGATTAATTCCTAGAGACATACAATCTTTCAAGACTGAATCATGGAGAAATGGAAAATCTGAATGGACTGATTACTAGTAAGGAGATTGGACCTCCCAACAAACAAAAGTCCAGAACCAGATAAGTTCTTTGGTAAATTCTACCAAAGATTCAAAAAAGATTTAATACCTATCCTTCTCAAATTCCTCCAAAAACCTGAAGAGGAGGGAATGTTTCCAAACCCATTTTATGAAGCCAGCATTACCCTAACACCAAAACCAGACAGGGACACCACACAAAAAGAAAGTATAGGACAATATCCCTGATAATCCTTAACAAAATATTAGCAAACAAAATTAAGCAGCACATTAAAAGAATCATTCACCATAACAAAGTGGCATCTTCCTGAGATGAAAGAATGGTTCAACCCATGCAAATCAATCAGTGCAATATACCACATTAAAAAAATGAAGGATGAAAATCATATGATCACTTCAGTAGATGGAGAGAAAACATTTGGCAAAATTCATTTATGATAAAAACTTTCAAAGTGGGTATAGGGTGAATATACCTTTCATAATAAAGGCCACATATGATGAGTCCACAGCTAACATACTCAACAGTGAAAAGCTGAAACTTTTCCTCTAAGATTAGGGAAAAAAATGAGACACTCCCCCCCCACACACAATCCCACTTTTATTCGACATAATATTAGAAGTCTTAGCTAGAGCAATTAGGCAAGAAAAAGGAATAAAAGTCACCCATTTTGGAAAGAGGAAAGAAAATGTCACTATTTGAAGATGACATTATTTTACAAATAGAAAACCCTAAAATCTCCACCAAGAAACTGTTAGAATTAATAAATGAATTCAGTAAAGTCTGAAACAAAATCAGAGTACAAAATCAATATACAAAATTTGGTTATATTTCTATACTCTAACAACACATTATCAGAAAAAGTTAAGAAAATAATCACATTTATTAAAAATAAAAAATAAAACAATCCCATTTATAATTACTTCAAAAAGAGTAAAATACAGAAGAATAAATTTAACAAAAGAAGTGAAAGATCTTGGGCACCTGGGTGGCTCAGTGGGTTAAAGCCTCTGCTTTCGGCCCAGGTCATGATCTCAGGGTCCTGGGATCAAGGCCCGCATCGGGCTCTCTGCTTGGCGGGGAGCCTGCTTCCCCCTCTCTCTCTCTGCCTGCCTCTCTGCCTCCTTGTGATCTCTCTCCCGCTGTGAAATAAATAAATAAAATCTTTAAAAAAAAAAAAAAAAAAAGAAGTGAAAGATCTCTACACTGAAAACTATAAGACACTGATGAAATAAATTGAAGCAGGCACAACTGGAAGAACAAATATTGTTAAACCGTCCATTTTCCCCCAAATAATCTACAGATACAATCCAATTCCTATTGAAATTCCAATGGCATTTTTCACAGAAATAGAACAAAAAATCCTAATTTGTGTGGAGCCACAAAAGACCCAAGTAGTTGAAGTAATCTGGAGAAAGAAGAACGAAGCTGGAGGCATCAAGCTCCCTGATTTCAAACTATAGTACAGAGCTGTAGTAATCAAAACAGTGGAGTATTGGCATAAAACAAGCACATAGATCAAATGAAACAGGATAAAGAGCCCAGAAATAAACTCACACATATGTAGTCAATAATTTATGACAAAAGAGTCAAGAAAATTCAATGGAGAAGGGATAATCTCTTCAAAAAATGGTGTGGGAAAAGTAGACAACCACAGGTAAAAGAATAAACTTAGTTCCAATAATAAAATTAATTCCAATCTTAAACCATGCACAAAAATGAATTCAAAATGGATTAAAGACTTGAATGCAAGACCTAAAACCATAAAATCCTAGAAGAGAACATTGACAGAAAGCTCCTTGACATTGGTCTAGAAGATGATTTTTTGGATCTGTCAATAAAAGCAGACAGTAAAAACAAAAATAGACAAGTTTACATCATAATAAAAAGCTTCTGCATAGCAAAGGAAACCATCAGCAAAATGAAAAGGCAATCTACTGAATGGAAGAAAATATTTGCAAAATATATATCTAATAGGGGGCTAATACATAAAATATATATAGAACTCATACAACTCAATAGTAAAAAAAAAACCCATGAAAAAATGGGCAGAGGATCTGAACAGACATTTTCTAAAGGAGACATACAGATGGCCAATGGGCACATGAAAAGATGTTCAACCTCATTAACCATCATTAATGCAATTTCCCAAATTATTTTTGGGAAATAATCCCAAATTCCCCAAAATCCCAAATTTATTCTCTCATTAGCCATTTCCCAAATGCAAATCAAAACCACAATAAGGCATCACCTCGCACCTATTAGAATGGCTATTATCAAAAAAACAAGGAATAACAAGTGTTGGAGAGGACTTGGAGAAAAGGGTACCCTCATGTGCTGCTGGTGGGAATGTGAACTGGTGCAGTCACTATGGAAAATAATATGAAAGTCCCTCAAAAAATAAAAAATAGTACTACCATATTATCCAGCAATTCCTCTTCCAGATATTTATCTGAAGAAAATGAAAGCACTAATTTGAAAAGATATAAGCACCTCTGTGTTCATTGCAGCATCATTTACAATAGCCAAGATATGGAAACATCCTAAATGTCCTTTGCCAGAGGGAAGTGTGGCTGGGTATGGGCAAAATAGGTGAAAGGGGACAAGAGGTAGAAAATTCCAGTTTTAAAATAATTTTTTTTAAAGATTTTATTTATTTAGTTGAGAGAGAGAAGCACAGTGAGAGAGGGAACACAGGCAGGAGGAGTGGGAGAGGGAGAAGCAGGCTTCATGGTGAGCAGGGAGCCCGATGCAGGGCTTGATCCCAGGACCCTGGGATCATGATCTGAGGCGAAGGCAGACGCTTAACAACTGAGCCACCCATGGGCGCCTGGGTGGCTCAGTGGGTTAAAGCCGCTGCCTTCGGCTCAGGTCATGATCCCAGGGTCCTGGAATCGAGGCCCGCATCGGGCTCTCTGCTCGGCGGGGAGCCTGCTTCCTCCTCTCTCCTCTCTATCTGCCTGCCTCTCTGCCTGCTTGTAATCTCTCTCTGTGTCAAATGAATAAATAAAATCTTAAAAAAAAATTAAACAATAAAAAATAATTAAAAAAAAACTGAGCCACCCAGGCGCTCCTCCAGTTTTAAAATAATTTTAAGTATAGGATATAATATACAGCATGGTGACTACAGTCAATAATATTGTACTGTATATTTGAAAGTTGCCAAGAAAATAAATCTCAAAAGTTCTCATCACAAGAAAAAGAAATTGTAACTGTATAGTGATGAATGGTGACTAGACTTACTATGGCGATGGTCATTTCACAGTACATACAAATACAGAATCATTATGTGATATACCCAATGTCAATTATACCTCAATACAAATTTTTAAGACTATCAAAACCAAAGTAGTTCATGTAGCTTCAGTGCTTACTTCACTGTGCTTCTGCTTTAGTTGCTCTTTACCTTTGCAAATTCCTTTCTTTCTAAGCAGCTCATTGATGCACTTGATATTTTAAAATATTTCAATCAATATTTTTAGTTGTTTTCAGTGGGAAGATCAAGATGTCCTATATGATGAAACAGGTAGTCAAGGAAATAATCTGTAGGTTCTTACTGCTTAGTGGAATTCAAATGTGTACATCATTGGGATAATTACACTCTGGATTTACCCAAATCAAACACCCCACTTATCCTGAATTATTCACTCAATGGTAAATGAGAGGTTTTGAGTCTTTTCATTTCATTGTAAAATATTCCTTTTTAAAAAGAAATAGTTAAAATTAAATTAGTTTTGAAATATAAGGACTAGTTGTAAATACTTCAAGAGCAAGCTCCCTATCTCATCTTTCATATTGCCATTCTAGAGTGAAAAATTAAATCAATGGATGGATGATTTATACTGACATTCTAGCTACATGTGTGTTAGGATGTAAGAATTAATCTAAGAAAATGTGGAAGCAAGAGAAAGTAGTTTTTTGTTTAACTGAAGATTGCTAAAACAGGAAATGTCTTCATCTCTGTAGATATAGTTAACAAATTTCATAGAAAAGCCTTCATCTGAATCACTATACTTCAGTTTTCTGACTATTGACTATTAAATAACTGCAGAAAAGAAAAAAAAAACCCTACCCAGAGAACTGTCAAACAGATACATATTGTTACTGGTATTAGAACTTGTGGTCCTGGAATTGCTAAAAGAAATTGATGAGGTATTACTTTAAAGCAAAGGCAAGGGAAAGAATGTCATCAGTGAAGGGAAAAAAGATGAAGAATTCATATATGTCCCAACATCGGAGTTGGAGAAAATGAGGCACAGCATTTCATTTTAAAATGGGTCTTCAACAAACTAAAAAAAAAAAAGGAAATTCCCAAACACAGTTTCTGAAGTCTTCCTTGCCTCAAGTTCCTATGATCTTGCAAGTTCATTGTCATTCAACAAAGATTTATTTAGAGCATACTATTTGCCAGCCACTGTGTAAGGCACTGAGCACATCAGAAAGCTCATAAAGAAATAAGGCAGACAGATAAATAGTGAAATAAATATAACACAATGAAAAATAACTGTAAACTAGTATCCATAAACATAGATGTTATTTATCAACCAGCAGCTAGTGTTTAATCCAAGATGGTCTAATATAAAATTCACAGCAAAATGTGTTCCTTGAGGGTTCCTGCGTTCACAGGGTGTTGGTTAATTTGAATGAAATGCTACAAGCTGCCTCTAGTCACTTGCTTCTAACATAAAAAAACATTACACACTCCATTAAGCTGCCAGTCTGAAGCCTGAAGAGCAAAGAGACAAAAGAACAATGAAACCAGGCACTGGAAATGAGCCTGTGAAATGGAAGCACAGAGTCCCATTTCTAGAAATTAATGATCATCATCAAAGCAGAAAAAAATCATGTAAAATCAAATTTCAGTGGGCTTGGAAATTCCCTGCCTCAAAAACATGACATTATTGAAAAGTAAACAGTAGAAGTAAATAAAACCAGGGTGAGAAAGAGAATGGAGAACAAATGTTATGCATTTAGACTAAGAGCAATTCTAATGTTACCTCAAGTCCTTTGCAGAAAAAAATTTTACTCCTTGGTATTGCCCTTCACCCATTAGGTGGCTTCACGGACGTAGCTGAAGGATCAAAGAAACCAAACAAATGCTTTTTGGAATGTGGCCTGGCTGACTCCAGAAGGGCAGGAAGAAATGTCTGGGGTGCTTTTTCGCTTCCTGGCCTATCAAGGACACTCTCTCCCTTATAATTTAAAAAGTCTTGTGAGCTTATGATCTACACAAAGATGATAAGTACGCATGAATCAATAATCCACAGGGAGACAAAAACATGGTAGTAGGAAGCCAAAGGCTAGAACGAGCAGTCTGATCACAGAAACTGGGCAAAAAGAAGAACAGAGAGACCCAGGGCAACGACAGACACCATGCAAAGGCAAGTAAAGTACAACAGTGGGACACACACACCCAGGGTCCTAGTTAAGTAAGGAGCTTGCTTTTCAGTCATTCATTCATTTTCATTGTAATTAAAAATTACGATACACTGCTAGCTTCTTTTTTTTTTTTTAAGATTTTATTTATTTATTTCACAGAGGGAGAGAGATCACAAGGAGGCAGAGAGGCAGGCAGACAGAGAGAGGGGGAAGCAGGCTCCCCACCGAGCAGGGAGCCCGATGCGGGCCTCGATCCCAGGACACTGAGATCATGACCTGAGCCGAAAGCAGAGGCTTTAACCCACTGAGCCACCCAGGGGCCCACACTGCTAGCTTCTTAGAGACTAGGTTTGCCTTTGGAACATACTCTCCCTTAGTTTGGAGAACAGTAACAGCAGTGCGGCTATAAAAGCCAAGTAACCACCCACTGTTTGGAGAGGTGATTGATCTGGAATTACTTCTAGATTGTATGTTGTTGGTGGGTGAATGTAGAAAGTGACACACATAGTTACACGCATATGCAAATTGTGAAAAACAGGGAGGTGCAGGAAAGGGCAAGGGAAGAATTAAAGAGAACAAAGGAGGGGTTTCATGTGGTTATATTTTTGAAAGATTCTTCTCTTGGTGTAGAATTCTAGGTTGACAGCTGTTCACTTTCCTACTGTAAAGATGTTTCTTCACTGTCTCCTTGATTGTGTTGTTTCTGATAAGAAATCTGTTATTCTCATATTTTTTTTCCTCAAAACATGCTGTGTCTTTCTTTTCTTTTTTGGCTGTTTGTAAGATTTTCTCTTTTGTCATTGGTTTTAGGGACTTTGAGAAGGATGTATCTTGGCGTCATTTTTTTATTTGTTTGCTTGCTTTTTTAATTTTATTTTAATTTTATTTAATTATTTTATTTTATTTTATTTTTATTTTTCCCCTCACATTGAATTTTATTAATATATAGGTTAAGTTATTTTTTAAGACCTCATTTTTTAGGTCAGTTTTAGGTTAACAGCAAAATTAGAAAGAAGATACACAGATTTTCCATACACTCCCACCACACACTTGCCTAGCCTCCCCCATTAACAACATTCCCCACCAGAGTTGTACATCTGTTACAATTGATGACTCTGCATTGATACATCATAACCCAAATGCATAGTTTACATTAGGGTTCAGTCTTGATGTTGAACATTCTATGAGATTAGACAAAAGGGATGATGACATTTATCCACAATTATGGTATCATCCCTAACAATCCTCTGCGTTCCGCTTGCTCGTCACCCATCCCACCAAGCCCTGCAAACCTGTTGCTGTCTTCCTAGTTTTGCCTCTTCCAGAATGTCAGATAGTGGGAATCATACAGTCTGTACCCTCTTCATGTTGACTTCTGAAAATTAGTAATATGCATTTAAGGTTCCTCTACATCTTTTCATGGCTTGATGGCTCATTTCTTTTTAGCGCTAAATAATATTCCATTATCTGTTATACCACAGCTTACTTATTCATTCACCTATGGAAGGACATTTTGGCTGCTTCCAATTTTTGGCAATTATTAGTAAAGTTGCTATAAGCAGAGTATGCATACTTTGTGTGCATGTAAGTTTACATCTCCTTTGTGTAAATACCAAGGAGCAGGATAGTTGGATCATAGGGTAAAAGTATGTTCAATTTTGAAAAACTGCCAAACTGTCTTCTGAAGTGACTGTTCTATTCTTCATTTCCACCATCAGTGTATGACAGTTCCTGTTGCTCCATATCCTTGACAGCATTTAGTGTTTGGGGTTTCGATTACCCTAATAGATATATAGTGGTATCCCCTATTGTTTTAATTTGCACTTCCTTAATGACATATGATGTTAGGCATCTTTCCATATGCTCATTTGCCATGAGCTGCCATGTCACAAGCCTGTTACATGATGTACTATGAAGGTCTTTGAATCATGTTTTCCTCAGGTGTTTTTTTTTAATTTGTTGAGTTTTAAAAGCTCTTTGTATATTTTGGCTATCGTTCCTTTATCAAATGTGTCTTTTGGAAATACCTTCATCCAATCTGTGACTTATCTTCTCATTCTCTTGACATTAACTTTCACAGAGCAGAAGTTTTTAGTTTAATAAAATCCAGGTATCGATTCTTTCTCTCATGGCTTGTGCCCTTGGTGTTGTATCTAAAAAGCCAATACTATACTCAAGGTCATCTATATTTTCTTCTATGCTATCTTCCAGGAGTATTACAGTTTTGTGCTTATGTATAGGTTTTTGATCCACTCTGAGTTAGTTTTTGTGAGGGATATAAGGTCTGTGTCTAGATCGACTTTTTTTTTTTTTTGCATGATATCTAAGTGTTCTGGTACTACTTGTTGAAAAGGCTATCTTTGTTCTATCATATTGTTGTTGCTTCTTTGCCAAAGATTGATTGACTATATTTGTGAGGGTCTATTTCTGGACTTTCTTTTTTGTTTGGCTGATTTGTCTATTCTTTAGCCAATATTATACTGCCCTCATTTTGGTAACTTGATAGTAGATCTTGAAGTTGGGGAGTGTCAGTCCTCATACTTTGTTCTCTTTTAACATTGTCTTGGCTATGCTGGGTGTTTTGCCTCTCCCTATAAACATAAGAATCAGTTTGTCAAAATCCATAAAATAACTGCTGGGAGTTTTGATTGGGATTCCATTGAATCTACAAATCAAATTAGAAGAATTGACATCTTGAAAATATTGAGTCTTCTTTTTTTTTTACTTTTTGGTATTTTTACAAATTTACTTTAAAAAATAACAATTGAAAAGACATCAATGATCTGTACTCCCCCTACTTCTGGGAGAAAAACCTATCTTGTTGAGTCCCAAAGGAAAATCAAGACATTATTATCAGGCACCCAACAGCCAGAAAAAGCTCTGTAGGTCCAGCTCTGTTGGTATAGAACTGACATGTTCAGTGTACCAGAGCAATTTACATTTATCTTGCTAATTATCGTTGGGCAATATGTCATTAACATTTACAATTATCTTGCCAAAAATAGTGCTCAAGAAGTAAAATAACTATGCATTAAACCAGTTATTCACTCATCCATTCACTCTTTCTGGATCTATGAAGTCATCACTACAGTCATAAGGACAAATAAAATAACTTCTAGTAACAAAAAAATCCAAACATCAACCCCCCACTTTGTGGGATATTATGGTGTGCTAAAATGGCCACAATAGAAGGGCCATGGGATAGCCATCTGAAGTGCAGCAACACAATGACTACTAAAGCATTTCATTTCAAACAAAACACAACTCAAGCTCATGGGGAAAAAAAGTCTGCAAAAATATGAAGTTGATACTACCATGTACAAATTTATAGACACAAATAAATAGCATTTTAGAATTGCTTTTGGCTTAGATCTGAGGACTTTCTGAGCTCTGCATCTTTAAGACTCTTAAACAAACCAAGTGATAGAAATCCCTTATTATTTTTAGTTAACTATCATCTGAAAAACTTGGGGCTTACTGAATAAAGACAATGTCTGAAACTTAAAAGCCAAAGGGATGGTCTCCCCTGACATCTGGAAGCCAGGACAGATGATTAGATACCACGGACTAGGGAGAGACTTTACTTCCTACTTTCTTTGCATAGTTCTGTACCTCAATTTTGACCATTACAATTATTTCCTTTTGTAATATTTTCTTCAGAGGGTTTATTTTCTTTTCCCTCTTAATACATTTAGAGTGAAATCAAAGTGCCAATCCTTACTCTTGGTATTTAAGTCAAACCCAAACAATCCTCAAAAGAATTAGGTCTTCCTTATTTCTAGAGAAGGCAGCAGCTCTTTTCTGAAATATCATCTTAGTTTCCCCCAGGTTCAACATCTAGCAAAGAGATTTCCAAGGCACAGTCCATTCTGGAAACTGTGGCCCAATTCTTGACTCTGTGGCCATCACCATTACCAGTCAGCCACTTATCCCCAGAACATGAATGCAGTATAAAAACCTTTCTGCTGTACAAGGTCTATGTAGAATATTGGAACCATGGCAACTGGCACCAAAGAATCAGCTGCCAGGGAATGAAAGAGAATGTTCACTCTCCAGGGCCAACACAAAACAAAATGCTGCAGGAGTGAAGCCAACATTCGCCTTAAACTCAAGCAGGTTAGCTGGAATACATTCAGGAACGTGCGACTGAACAATGCTTTCCAGACAGAAGTTGTCAAAGAACAGTTCTCAGACTTCTCCCTTTCCATGCTTGTTAAAAGGTTATGGTATAAATGTCAATCATTCTTTTCATCTTTGTGATCCATCCCAGGAATCCATCCCCTAGAGACTCATGCTATGTGATAACACATAGGTATATACACTACTCTCTCTTCTCTTGCTCGACTGAAACATGTGTGAAAACTTCTCTTCCCCAAATGCTGTCACAAACCCCATGATTGACAATCTCTAGGAGTGCCTGGGTGACTGAGTCATGGAGCATCTGACTCTCAATCTTAGATCAGGTCTTGATCTCAGGGATGTGAATTCAAGCCCGACGTTGGACTCCACGCTGGGTATGGAGTTTACTAAAAAAAAAAAAAAAAAAAAAAATCTCTAGTTTGGCTCTCTGTTTAGGAGTTACTACTACAAATGTTCTCAGCACTTCAGAACAGAAGTTGTATCGTTTTGCCCTCCACTTACAAAAGGTAGTTTCAAGGTCCAATATCCTCTAAATTGTCTTAAAAGTAGCAGAAGCAAAAACTATGGTCCAGATGATCTGCCAGCAGACAGACAGACCACATCTTGTCAAAACTTTAAAAAAGAGAGAGAAAGAGATTCTGCAATTTATAATTTTAGAGCTTGAGTCTTTTGTCATTCTATTCCCAGAGTTAGCTTTTTCATTGGCTAGAGTCCAAAAATACCAACCTATCATCTGGGTAGATAGGGATTCCTATTATTAGGGTGAACATATCTCAGAGAATTTATTGTTTCCATATCATGAGACGGAATTTCCTAACCTGGAAGCCCCCTCTGAATACAAAGTGTCTGGTGAGTCGGCCTGAGATTCCCCCATCAGAAGAATGGATGCTCCTTAGATTCAGTGGGAAGGAGTGGGCCTCGGCTTCCCTGATTGCAGTCTGGGTTGAGAAGTTTGTCCTCCGCTGCTAAGATGGCTGGCTGGCTGGCTTCAGAAGCCAACATAAGTGCCGCGTGTGCACTTAAGTACACAGGTCCCTTGCATTATCCTAATCGATGAAATGCCAGTGTCATCAACAGTCTGAAACAGGTCCTGTCTGAAAGGCTTAGACAAAGGCTTGGGATTTCAATTTGCCACACATTGCCGCAATTATGATACTGAGCCACTTTTTAAAAACTAAGTGTTTTCTGTCTTGTAGAAAAGGGCAGCACGTAATTGTCAATGTCCCATTGGAAGAGGTGATCAATTTCCTGGAACAGTGGAAAACAGTGGCGAGGAGCATGACCTTGATCTGCTCCATCACATGGCCTAGGGTTAGGACACTCAGATGATCGGTGTCATTGCTTCTTCATTTGCTTGGTTTGGACCCTGCATGTGGGGACTACCCTCTTCCTATGGAGAGAAAAACCATCCACCTTCACCATGCTTCCAAGCCATGGCGGGACGGTGCTGAGACTCGTACTGGTATTTCTTCTTCCCTTTGGAATTTTCCCTTCTGCCTCTAGTTGAGCCCAGGCTTGCCTCCTCTTTAGTGTAAGTTTGGCCACACATCTGGCGTTCACGCAGAGAGGCTCTTCTTTGAGCATCTCTGCCCCAGGGAGAGGGATTCTTTGGATAGCAGGTATAGAGCCAGCACCAGGCACCATCATGACCATCCCTCCTGAATTGACCACATCGCCTGCCACTGGTAGTGTCACAGTGACAGCCGCTTGCCCACTGCTGCTTGTGTCAGTGTTGGATCCTGTCTGAACAATCTGTGCTCCTGCTAAACTGGTGCTGGGATGGTGATCGTGCCTGAAACAGGGACTGTAAGGTGCTGTAGAATGGTGCTGTCCCCATGAACTGGCTGATGGGTGATGGTCTGCCCTTCAGTGGTCTGTGCTACTTGTCATCCCTGGACAGCCTTCTGCTGCTGGGTTTGGGTCTGGCCAGCAGTGACTGCCATCTGGGGCTGTGGGATGGTGATCTGCTGGGTCTGGTCCTGCTGGTTCTGTACCTACACAGCCTGCCTACCATGGATCTGAATCTGTCCAGGTGGGACCAACCGTATCTTCTGCAAACCCTGAGTACCAGACACAGGTACTCGCATGATGGTTTGACCTTGTCCACCAGGGACAGATTGGACCATGATGGGTTGGCCAGTTGATGAGATTAATTGGCCTCCACTACTGACCTGTACTATTAATGGCTGCCCCAGACCTGCTACTGAATCTGTCCAGCCCACACGACAATCTGTCCAACTATTGCTGTTTGCTGTATACTGCTCCATGGTCCCTCTAAGTTAGAATCCTGTCCACAGCGAGTTTCACTCAGGAGGTCCTAGAAGACTGTGAAATGCACTCCGTGCCTGATCCCCAGTTTGCTGCCCGCTCTGATTGGCTCCAGTACCAGATCCCGAAACCCAATCAGAGGGTCCAGCCACAGCCACTACCATCATGGCCACTGATGTGATTGAGTCTTTTTAACCACGAATATGCAGCATCTCTCCATTTATTTGGTTCTTTGATTTTGTTTATCATTTTGATTTTGTTTTTGCTCATCTAGGTCTTATATATAATTTGTACCTATGTATTTCAATTTTTGTGAATGCTTATGTAAATGGTATTGTTTTTTACTTTCCATTTGTTCATTGCTAGTATATAAGAAAGAAATTGACTTCTGTATATTAACTTGTATCTTCAATACTATATAAATATTTGTATTACATAGTATAATATTATATTAAATATGTCATTTTAATACACTATAACATTTAATATTAATATTTAATATGTTATATTTAATATGTTAATATTAACATTTAATATGTTAATATTAACATTTAATATAATGTTGTATTTAATATGTTAATATTAACATTTAATATACTATATCTAATATCATTCTTATTTTTGTTCCTCTGTAGGTGGTCTCCCCCACCCCCCGCCTCTGGTTTCTTTCAAAATTTTCTCTTTATCTTTAATTATCTGTAGTTTGAAAACGACATGTGCAGCTATAGTTTTTTTGGCATGTATCCTGCTTGGTGTTCTCTGAGCCACCTGAATCTGTGGTTTTGTGTCTGATATTAAATTGTAGAAATTTTCAGTAATTATTGCTTCAAATAGTTCTATTGTTCCATTCTTTCCTTCTTCTTCTGGTATTCCCACTGTACGTATGTTATATTTTTTGTAGTGGTCCCACAATCCTTCAATAGTCCATCCTCTCTTTTTCAGTCTTTGTTCTCTTCTCAGTTTTGCAGTTTCTATTGCTATATCCTCAAGCTCAGATATTCTCTTCTCAAACATATCCAGTCAACTAGTAAGCCCATTAAAAGCATTCTTCACCTCATTTCCGTTGTTTAGTTTGTTTAGTATTTCTTCTTGATTCTTTGCTAGGATTTCCACCTCTGTTTATGATGTTCACCTATTTTTGCATGCTGTCTACTTTATCCATTAGAGACCTTAGCATATTGATTATACCTGTGTTAAATTTCCAGCTTCATAACTCCAACATCCTTATTATATCTGGTCCTGATGTTTGCTCTGTCTCTTCAAATTGTGTTTTGGCCTTTTAGTATGTCTTGTAATGTTTTCTTTTTTCTTTTTTTTAATTTCTCTATTATTGTTGTTGTTGTTATTATTATTATTATTATTATTTGCCCCAGGGGTACAGGTCTGTGAATCATCAGGCTTATACCTTTCACAGCACTCACCATAGCACAAACCCTCCCCAATGTCCATAACCCATCCACCCTATCCCTACCCTCCCACCCCCCAGTAACCCTCAGTTTGTTTTATGAGATTAGANAAGATTAGAGTCTCTTATGGTTTGTCTCCTTCCCAATCCCATCTTGTTTCATTATTTTTCCCTCCCTAACCCCCACGACCCCCCACCCTGCCCCTCAAGTTCCTCATATCAGAGAGATCACACGATAATTGTCTTTCTCTGATTGACTTATTTCACTTAGCATAACACCCTCTAGTTCCATCCATGTTGTTGCAAACAGCAAGATTTCATTTCTTTTGATGGCTGCATAGTGTTCCAATGTATGTATATACCACATCTTCTTTATCCATTCATCTGTTGAAGGACATCTAGGTTCTTCCATAGTTTGGCTATTGTGGATACTGCTGCTATAAACATTCAGGTGCATGTGCCCCTGAGGATCACTACATTTCTATCTTTATGGTAAATACCCAGTAATGCGATTCCTGGGTCGTAAGGTAGCTCTATTTTCAACTTTTTGAAGAACCTCCATACTGTTTTCCGGAGTGGCCGCACCAGCTTGCATTCCCACCAACAGTGTAGGAGGGTTCCCCTTTCTCTGCATCCTCACCACCATCTGTCATTTCCTGATTTGTTAATTTTAGCCATGTAATGTTTACTTGATAGCAAGACATGATGTACTAGGTAAACGGAACTATTGTAATTGGGCTTTTAGTAATGTGGCAGTGTGGTGTGGGGGTCAGGGAAGTGTTTTCTAGTCCAGTGATCAGGTCTCAGTCTTTCAGTAGCCTATGCCTATGGACTATGTCATAGGGTTTCTCGGGTTGTTTTTCTCCCCTTTTTGATGGGACAGAATTGCTAGAGTGGGCTGACATTGGCATTTCCTTTTCTCACCAGGAAGGCTAGAGCTGACTGGAACTGGATAGTTTCTTTGCCCCAGGTCAATTAGACGCTGATAAAACCACAGCAGATTTGGTTCTGGTTCATTAGTTTCTCCTGAGGGCAGGCCTTATTAAGAAGAGCAGAGTGTCCTGGGGGTATTTCAAAAATGGTTCCTTTCTCCTCCCCCTGCCTAAAGCAAGAAGGAATTTTTCTCCAATATGTACTATAAAGAAACTGGTCAAGCTCCTGGAGGTAATCTCAAAATACTGTGTCCCTTGGTGTTCTTCACTTTCAGAATGATCCCACTGAGCCTTTATTAATTTGTTGATTACAGCCCAGGTTTTTCTATCCTAGCACTGGATCCTACAGCATCTGTGAGCCTCTGCTGTGGAAGCAGTGACTCCCTGTATCCCCTGTCTGTTTCTCCAGTCTTGTAAGTGGTGGTTTGTTCTTCATCCTCCCCTCTCCTTTGAGCCCAAGAGGAGTTGGTTTTCAGTTTGTTTAGCTTTTTACATGTCGTTAGGATGGAGCGGTGACTTCCAAGTTCCTCACATGGAGAACCAGAACATTCGATGTAGTTTTCTTCATGTGTCTGTACTTCATCTTTGTAGAGCTTCTGGGATATGTGGGTTTGTAGTTTCCACCAAATTTAGAAATTTTTCAGTCATATTTTTTCAAAAATTTTTATGCATTTCACTATTTTCCTTTTAGAATTCCAGTTAAATATATGTTAGGTCAAAGGAATTTTTTTCAGCAGCTCCTTGATGCTTGGTTTTGTTTGGTTTGAATTCTTCTCTATGTTTTCTTTTGAATGGTTTCTACTGCTGTGATTTTACATTTACTGATTTTTCATTGGTCCAATGACATCACAGCATATGAAAACTGAGGAACATCTAAAACACTGGGTTATGGGTTCTTTGGTCTACTTTCATAGTCATGTTCCACGAAATTGGTGTGATTGGGTATCTATCAGAGCTATCTAAGAGCCATCACCTTTGAAATTCTGATAACACTGGTAATATTAGACGGATCTCTATTTTTATCCATTATAAAGAACACTGTATGGAGGAGGGTAATCTAGCATCCCTGCTGAAAACTGAGATCACAGGACCTCACATGTGATGCTGGGAAAGCTTTTCTGCTTCTCTTCTGCCTTGAAGATGATGAGCTTCTTCAGTAGGAAAGGATGGAAAGGGTGATTGATGTTGGCAGTGTTGATATAATTCTGATGTAAGATAGAGGCCTCGAGATTTCTAATTGTTGACCAAAGCAGTAACGGAAAGCAACATGGGACTTTTGACATGTTTGTCCAATGATGAATGGAGAAGGTAATCTCATGTGTAACTGGTCTACTGGCAGATTTGTGTGAGTGAAGAGCTGAGCCCAATGAATTAGGATTTTTCCAGCAATGCCACCCAATGTCTCGAATCTCCAGAGGAATCCTTAGGGAGTTTCAAAGAATGCAATATGAAGTTGTAACCTGGAAGGATTTTTAAAAAGCACGTGTAGCTCTCTGATTTGTCCAGGGTTTATAGGTGAAGCTATAGAGCAGTCAGCCAACACTCTACAGAACTGACAGGAGTGACTATGGGATTAAGGTCCTCTAGTTCCACTGCTGCTGTGATCACTACAGCCACTACGCAGGTTTCACCAGCAATGCCTTCAGGTTTCCATGCTCCTTGTTATAGATTTAGCTGTAGTGTCTCAACATTTTAATTTCAGATAATTGGGAAAAAGCATAATGATTTTAATTTCCATGTTAGTTGGTGAGTGAGTTGTATTTCCATATGCCATCAAATTTTATTTCTCCATCCAAGAGCAAGAATACAATAAGTTCAGCACAGTGGGCCCTGTTTTAGGAAGGATTCGGGGATACTCCATATGATGATTAATTGTTCCCATTCTCCTCCCTGTCCCACCTTTCACAAAATATGTATTGTTGCTCTGTGAGCATATATTTTAAGTTTTCATAGATGGTTTTAAAATGTAGATTGCACCCTGAGTCTTAAATTTTTCTAATTCGGTTTTTACCATTCATTCATGTTATATGAAAACCTAGTTTCCCACTGTTACATTCTTAGAGAACATTCCCCTGTTTTAAGTACTCATCTACTCCACCAACACCCCCCACCCACAATGGATACTGGATTACCTCCAGCTCCCTGCAATCATAAATACTGCTATGATGAACATCTTTATGGACCATGATCCATCCATGATCCATATTTATGGACCTATGTGAGGATTTCTCTTTTGGGTTTCATCTTCTGTTCATATTCTTTTGTTCTCTTGTTCTCAGTAATTTGCAGCCGTTCCTTATCTATTCTAACATTGTTTCATCGTTGGCTTTATATTTTGGAAATAAGTTCATCCAATTCGTAATTTCTCTGTTGCTCTGTCCATGGCATCAGAATTCAGAACCAAAACTGGGAAACCTTGCATAGCTCTCGACTAACAGAGTCAAAAGGAATTATTAGCATCTGTCTTAAATTGTTCCCCAGGGAGGCTAGTTCCATCAAGATATTTGGTGAATGACTTCATGTAAACCTATAACTAACACAGACTTAATAATGTTCAGAGGTAAAAATGTAGGGTGTTGCCAGAGCTGCATTTACCATAAATATATCTTAATGTCTCATTGCCTTTTAAAAAGCCATCCACCAATACCCCTTGATAAAATGCCTATTTAAGCGTATAACCAAGCCATGTCTTATGAATCATTAAACATCAGAATGAGATCAAAGTGAAGAAACTTAGTGCATTCATTAGGGTGGGTGTCCAGGAAGTCATTAAGGTGGGTTTCCAGAGAAAAAAACATACAGCTGCTGCTTTCCAGACTGAAACAGAAATGCAGCAAGATGTTAAAAAATAGTGTCAGTGAATTTCCTAATGCCGAGCAAATTTCAATCCCTTTGAATACTGATTAGAGTACAACTTAATGGAAGAATTTTACATGGAAATGTTGAAATATAGATTTGGTGCCAGATATTTCTTTCATATTAAGCTAAAGCAGTCCATTTAAATCTCCTTTTCCAAATGGATATATTCCTAATGCATAAGAAGAACCATTGAATTTACCATGACCTTAGTCTTTTGCTTGTACGTCTTTGATTAAATTAAGTTTTAGTGATGTGGTCATTTCTCTTGTTTTGCTTCATTTCTCACCAAAGAAGTACATATCCTCTTGAAAAGGTTAATGTCACCTTGGACTGGATCTTAATATAATTCTCTGCTAACATTTCCATTTCCGAAATGTACTATGTCATATCTCATATATTAAATGGCAGTGTACCATCAATGCCACAAATATATGGGAAACATATACAACAGGAAGATCTAGACATAGAGATAGAGATGGCCATGGAGAGGGAGGTAGAGAAAGAGATAAAGATGAAGCTAGAGACAGATTTGTTTCTAACTGCAAAAAATTGAAAGATTTTGGAAGTCTGTATCTAATTCCTACCTTAAGACTCAAACAATTGGGATGCCTGGGTGACTCAGTCGGTGAAGTGTTTGCCTTCGTCTCAGGTCATGATCCTAGGGTCCTGGGATCGAGTCCCACATCAGGCTTCTTGCTCGGTGGTGAGCCTGCTTCTCCCTCTGCTTCCTGCTCCCCCTGGTTGTGTGTTCCCTCTTTCTCCCTCTCTCTCTGTCTCTCTCTCTCTCTGACAAATAAATAAACAAAATCTTTTTTTTAAAATGACTCAAACAACCTAGAGAAAACCTTATTGTTCCTGAACAACAGGTATTCTATCATTCTGTGAAATTGAATTCTATCATTGTGAGACTGAGGCAGCTGAATTTGATTATCATAATAGATATCTTTCAAAGTTAGGCTATTTTTAGTTAAAAAGATAGGACTTAATTAAATATTAAGTAAACTACTGATAATTCTTTTTCCCTACTACCATGACTTCTAATGGTGATGTTCAATGAACTATTCAGACTCTTATTAGGACATGGAATAAACTTTAAGTGTATCTTCAGGATAGATGTCAGACTATTAGCACATATATTTAAATGAATAATAACTTTTGTTGGGTATTATTAGTAAAGAGTAATAGTTAACCTGCAGAATACTGGAAAGTTGTTTTAGAAAAAAACGGGGACACCTGGGTGGCTCGGTCATTAAGCATCTGCCTTCGGCTCAGGTCATGATCTCAGGGTCCTGGGATCGAGCCCCACATCGGGCTCCTTGATCTGCAGGGAGTCTGCTTCTCCCTCTGTCCCTGTTTGCATTCCCTCTCTCGCTGTCTCTCTCTCCATCAAATAAATAAATAAAAATCTTTTTAAAAAAAAAAAGGAAAAAAACAAGAGAGAAATGGAAAAGAAATAAATGTCTGTTGATCTCCTACATGTACCAGCCTCTATATTAAGAGGTCTTACATATGATGTTTGTTATCTCACATAATTTTCATATCTAATCCCCACAGAGACTTGCTTCTCATTTTCCCACATTTTTAGAGAAATCATTCAAGGTAGGTATAACTGACCGCCACTGCATGTTAATTAGTCTTCTCAACAATAGGTGTTATACCAGTTTTGGGATAATAAACTGGAAAGGAGTAGAAACCTCTAGAAATTTCTGGAAGTCTTTCTCTCTCTCCCTAGTTCCCTTCTTCTCTCTCTCATTTTCTTCCCAATAGACAGCAGTGTGCGTTACATTCTTTTTCTTACTTCTAAGGAATAAAAAGAAGATTAAGTTCCAAAGGTCTGGAAATAAAAGAACAATTCCTACTACTCATATTTCAAAAGATGTAAAGCTCTAGATCTAAACGCACATTCTCCAGAGTTATACTATATATAGTGTACACACACACACACACACACACACACACACAATATGCCTTATATAAGAACATAAAACAAATAACTGTAGTTAGTAAGAAATATAACTACAAAATGTATTTCTGATTGACAGTAACTGTTACTATTTGGTCAGTGGAAGGAATGAAAGATTCACCTGTTCCTATTTGACTGAGTTAGAAAGAAATTAAATATGGAAAATATCATCAAATTTATCTTTCTACTAATGCAAGAGCTGAGCAGCTTCAAATTCATTAAGAAGGTATTAATTAGAAATTGCACAGGTAATTCTATTTCTTTAAGAATCTGGCCTAATCTGTTACTCATTTTCCCTCTTATAAATTGGATCCCATTCTCCCACCAACAATTGCTTTTCCCTGACCAACAAATATGTTCAAGGCTCCTCTCGTTGAACACACAAAACCAAGCAAAACCTCAGCAGCCTTTCCACCCATAAATCATTTTCTTTATGACCAAACTTCTCAGAGCAGGGATGTCACCCACAGATTCATTTCTTCTCTATGAGAAGAAATTCTTATCTCACTGGAACTGACATTCTCCACCTCTTCCCTAAATTTCTTTCCCTCCTTATCTCCTGAAAGGCTTTACCTTGTTGGTTTATTTCTCATCTCTCTGTTTCTTCACACTCCCTTTGGTTGTCTCCTTAATTTTCTAACACTTAAATGTAAGCTTTCCTAAAGTTTGTATCTTTGGACACTGCTGTGGTCTAAATCTTTGTGTCCCCCCCCCCAAATTAATATATTGTGAGTCTAATGTCCAATGTGACAGTGTTCAGAGGTGGGGCCTTTGAGAGGGGCTTAGGGTATGAGCATGGAGCCCTTGTGAATGGAAGTAGTTCTCTTACCAAAGAGACCTCACAGAGCTCTCTTACCCTTTACGCTCTGGATACAAGAATTCTCTGGTGCAGAAGAAGGCTTCATCCATCCATGCAGGTAACCTGATCTCAGACTTCCAGCCTCCTCCAGAACTGTAAGCAATAAATTTCTGTTGTTTATAAGCCACCCAGTCTGTTGTTTTGTTAGAGCAGCCTGAAAAAAACTAACATAGACACCTTCTCATTTTGTTCTCTCCTACAGATCTGAATTTTCAACTGCCTAATGGACATCAAAAATATTACCCAGTATATTTCCCCCCCAAAAATCTTTTTTCCTCCATGTTTTTTAGTGACGTTCCTGTTATACTAGATAGAGTTATTCCATCTGCTACCATAGATAACCTCTCAAAATATTGGCTTGCATAATACAAGTTATTTCTTGCACATATATAGTCCAAAATAAGATTCCTGATCAGTGGGCCATTCTTGCCATCAGTGATTCAGAGAGACTCAGCCACCTCCACCTTCTTGCTTGGCCATCGTTAACACTTTGTCTTCAAGGTCATTGAGCATGTCTTCATTGAGCCATTAGAAGGAACGATAACATGGAAAAGAAAGCAAAAGTAATTTTGTGGCCTTTTCTGAAAATGATACATATCACTTATGGTCACATTTATATGGCACATCTAAGAAAAGTGTACTAAACTGCTCCTGCTGCCATAACAAAATAGCAAAGACTGGATGACTTGAAACAACAGGAATTTATTTCTCATGGTTCTGAAGGCTAGGAAGTCTAAGATCAAAGTGTCTTGGAAGAACTCTCTTCTTGGCTTCCAGATGGCTGCCTTCTCATTATGTCATCACATGGGTAAGAAGGAGGGGGTAAGAAGAGAGGGAGCGATATGGGGGAGAGGGGGGAAGTAAGAAAAGAGTCTTCTCATAAGGCCACAGTCTGATCAGAATAGAGCACAAGTGTTTGACCTCATTTAATCTTAATTACCTCCTAAAGACCCTATCTCTGTATACAGTTGCTTTGTGGGTTAGGGCTTCAACATATGAATTTGAGGAGGTCACAACTCAGTCCATATCTGATCTAACTGTATTCCCAGGAAGAAGTAGAAATGGGTTTGGAAAATGGCAAGGCAGACTCTACCACAGTTCATCCTTCTGCTCATCAAATATCCTTTCCACCCTTTTTTCCCCACACAAAGAACACAATTAGCCCCTCCCTAAGGGATAGTAGCCAAAGTCCCTTCCAGTAACTGCACCCGTCTCAAAGTCCAGAGTTTCTGGGTAATGCATGTTCCTCTCCAGTATAAAATGTCTTTCCATGGTCCAGTGACTTAGAGCCTAAAAATGCACGTTGTCTGCCTCCCTGACCTTCCCTTACATACATGCACATGTACTCACTCACATCTAATATATAAGTTACAGCAAGGACAAGATAGCCACAATAAAAAGGAAAGAATTGGAGAAGTAGTCACTGATCCACAGCAATGGTGAAATTTTTCCAGACAGGAATTTTGAGAAATCTCTGTCCTGTCCTGGCAGTGGGAGGTGGCGTGGTGGGATTTCCCTGCTTCTGCTCTCTGGAGGGCATTTCCTTGTCCATTGATTTTTGTATCCCTTGGGCCTCATGAAATCTTAAACTTTTACTCTATGAAAACTCAATGAAAAGTACCAAAAGACAAGCCACAGTTTGGGAGGAAATTATTACAAACTACCTATCTAAATGTATAAATTTCTCTCAATCCTGTTCAACATAAAAAAAGATCAAAGTGTAAAATTAGAAAATGGGCAAAAGACATGAATAGACACTTCGCCAAAGAGGTGAATAAGCAAATAAGAGATAATAAGTAAGATAGCAAATAAGAGAATGAAAAAATGGGCATTGTTAGCCATTAAGAAAATGCAAATTAAAATCTAAATGAGATATCATTACCCTCATATCAAAATGACTAAGATAAAAAAGAGTGACAACTCCAAATGCTGGTTAGGTTGCACAGAAATTAGATCAAATATACATTGTTGATGGAAATGTGAAATGGTGCAGCCACTCTGAAAAACAGTGGGACAGTTCCTTTAAAAATTAAACGAGCATGGGGCACCTAGGTGGCTCAGTCATTAAGCATCTGCCTTTGGCTCAGGGCATGATCCCAGGGTCCTGGGATCGAGCCCCTCATGGGGTTCCCTATTTGGAGGGAAGCCTGCTTCTCCCTCTCTCACTGTGTCTCTCACCTCCCCCTGCTTGTGTTCCTTCTCTCACTGTGTCTCTTTCTGTCAAATAAATAAATCTTTAAAAATAAAAAAATTGGTAAAAACTAAACAAGCAACTATCATATGACCCAGCAATTACAATCCAGGGTATTTATCCCAAAGAAATGAAAACTTATGGGGTGCCTGGGTGACTCAGTTGGTTAAGCAGCCAGCTCTTGATTTTGGCTCAGGTCATTCATGATCTCAGGGTCCTGAGATCAAGGCCCACATCAGGCTCCATACTCAGTGGGGAGTCGGCTTCAGGATTTTCTCTTTCTCCCTCTCCTTTTGCCCCTCCCCTCACTTGCATCCTCTCTCTCTCTCTCTCTCTCTCTCTCTCTCTCTCTCTCTCTCTCTTTCTCTCTCTCTCCAAAATAAGTAAATATCTTTAAAAAGGAAATGAAAACTTGTGATCACAGGAAAATTGCATGTGGATGTTCATAGCAGCTTTATTTGTAATAGCCAAAATCTATACTCAGCCCGAATATCATTCAACAGGTGAATGATTAAAGAAACAGCAGTACCTCCATACTATGGATACTACTTAGCGAATGAAAGGAACTATCAATACAGGAGTTTCAATAAATCTTTGGGAAATTATCTTGAGTGAAAAAAGTCAATCCCAATAATTTGGAAAAACTTCAGGAATGGAAGACAGATTAATATATGCCAGTAATTGTGGGAAGAGAGTGGAAGAGAATGAGTGTGGTTATAAAAGCAACATAAGGGATGTTTGTGGCATTGCACAACTCAGGATCTTTACTGTGGTCACACAAACACACGTAGGTGAAAAACTTAATACACACATGCAAAAGAATGAATAATACTGGAGAAATCTGAATAAGATGAATGAATTGTATCAATGTCAATATTCTAATTGTGATATCTTATAATTTTGCAAAATGTTAATGACTGGGGGAAACTGGGCAAAGTGTACACAAAATTTCTCTGTATTATTTCTTACAGATATGGATCTACAATTATCTCAATTAAAAAAAAAAAGAGGGTGCCTGGGTGGCTCAGTTGTTAAGCGTTTGCTTTCGGCTCATGTCATGGTCCCAGGGTCCTGGGATTGAGTCCCGCATTGGGCTCCCTGCTCAGCAGGAAGCCTCCTTCTTCTGCTCCCACTCCCCCTGCTTGTGTTCCTCTCTCGCTGTGTCTCTCTGTCAAATAAATAAATAAAATCTTAAAAAAAAAAGATTATTAGGTTAAAAAAAGTTTCTCATTACAAATTACTAGGAGTTGTAGTGGGTAATAACTCTGCAAGATGAATGTGATTCACTTCATATTTTCCATTGCATGCAAGATTCTCCTTACTTGATTCTAAAATACTTTCCCATCCCCTTCTTTTCCTGCATTTTCTAATGCCACCTACATTCCAGCCATATCTATTTCCCAAATATTTCAAGCACTTTCAGGACCCTGTGCCCATGTGATTCTGCCAAGCTGAAATAAGTTTTCCCATCGTCCATTAAAATTCTTATCCTTTCAGGTCTATTCAGATGTCACTGCCACCTCCAAAGCTCTCATTGGTCTGCTTCGTCTGAATCTCTTACTCCTTATTCTACATTCTTACAGCAGTTCATCTTTTCACTTTGTATCTCCTTTTACACATCACTCAATACTTGATTAACTAGGCTAGCTTCTCTCCCTCCTACTATATACAATATATTATGAACTCCTTGAAAAAAGAACTGAATCACATTCATCTTTGCAAATTATTATCCTCCAAAACTCCCAATACAGTCCTTTGCATGTAATTTAATGTTCACTGAAATTTATTGAGCCCCTGCCATTGCCAAGCACTGTCCTAAATGCTTTCCGTACATCAAAGAATGTAATCCTCAACACTAGGGAGGTCTTATTATTTCCATTTATATGTGATAAAACCAAAACACAGAAAGCTTACATACCTTGCCCAAGGTCGCAAGTACTGCTGTGTGCACGTGGTCATGTTCATACTCTTCACCATCATGTAATGCTGCTCCGAATTAGCCCTCAATAACTGATCATCTGATACAATTAAGGAAAACACTACAAATAAGTTACAGTGACTTGTTTCCCAGCAAATTAGTACTGTTAATTGCTGGTTATGTGCCAGGCACAGTGCTGGCTGTTGTCACATCAGCTCATGGAATCCTGGTGTTCCCATTTGATAAATAGGGAAAAATGAAACCCAGATATTAGATAATTTAGTCTACATCATCCAGCTGGTAAGTATTAGGGCTTTGTTTGCTTTTTCATTAGATCAAATTACAAGAACAACACAATGATTTGTGAAATCAGGTGAAACAAATTAAATGAGCTCTTTCTAATAAAGTAGTTAAGCCCATAAAAACAATGACATCTTAGAAAACCTGCCCTCCATTTGTATTTTTTACAAATTCTCTTATCTAAATCTGTTATTTGATCTGGCTTTTACACAATGTTTTCTTTCTGTATATTCTCAAGTTCTCAATGTTCTTATGAGCTGCTGTGAGGTATAATGCTATCAATAATCACTTTTATAAAATGTTTAGAAGAATAATTACATATATGAAGTTGATTTCCTGTCAGAGAATTTACTTAAAATGCTAGATGGCAGGCTCCTGGGTGGCTCAGTGGGTTAAAGCCTCTGCCTTCGGCTCAGGTCATGGTCTCAGGGTCCTGGGATAGAGGCCCGCATCGGGCTCTCTGCTCGGCAGGGAGCCTGCTTCTTCCTGCCTCTCTGCCTGCTTGTGATCTCTCTCTCTCTCTCTCTGTCAAATAAATAAATAAAATCTTTAAAAAAAAAATGTTAGATGGTCTTTAAGTCAACCAACGCTTAATACTGGATCTGTTTTCTCCTGTCTTCTCCTACCCTGTGCCTGGAATTCTGTTGAGCATAAAGAAAATCTAAAAAAGGATTCGATAGGTTCCTATCCTTTAAAGACTTTTAAAATTCATGGAGTGGATGTTATTTCAACTGTTAATGAAATAGTTCATCCTGGCATATGTTTTTTTTCTTATGCAATTTTATGTATATATATAATTATGTAAATAATTGTAAATATTATATATAAGCATAGAATATATAAAATTATTTGTTTATGCATATATATAAAACAAAGTTCTTAAGAAACCTCAAGCTTTCCTTAAATATCTGTAGAAACTATTAATTTAAATGTCATGGAGCTACAGAACTCCAGACTCACTATACAAAATTGTTGTCCCTACAAAAATTTCAGGAACAAACATGGCTTTTATAGCAGGACACTCTACATGGTGCATGTTAGTGCAAGTTAAAAATAATAAATTGCTGGTTTAAAATCTTTCCCCTCTGATCTATAATCCACATATTCAAGAACCACTTCTCTTGATTACCTTAGGCCTTGACTTTGCATTTTGCTCCTATCAAAGTTCAAACTCTGCAAAGGTAAATAAAAGAACAAAAGAACAACGATACACAAAAGACCCCGAGGGAAGGGCAGAGGGGCCTGAGAGCAAAGCAGCAACACTGCCTACTCATTTGCGAAGGACCAGCTCCCAGCTGCGACTGGCATCATCATCAACTGGGATGGCCTTAACGTCAGTCTTGTTCCTCAGTTAAGGTATATCGCAGTCACGTAATGAACACTGTCAGGGAAATGCATGGATGATCAAAAGCTTTTTTTACGTGCGCCATGCATGAGTGCATTAAGAGCCCAGCTCAATGATGAAAAAGGGTTGAAAGAGTCAGCGAAGCCTTCATGAGAACATGGAATTTTGAGCTGGGCCATGATATGAAATAAAGAGGTGAAATGTTCTGGGAAATGTGTAGCTGGGATGAACAGTAACTCAGCAGGAAGCAATACTTATGAGAGGAGTTTAAAAAGGAGAAATGAACCTGGGATGGGTGCAGTAGCAAACTCTTGCAGCCAATGTGGTTATTTATAATGAAAATTTTACAGAAAATATCTGTAGCCACCAGTAGGTAAGGGCAATTACATGGGAGGCCCTAGGGAGCCTCTGCAACCTCACTCCCACTTTCCAGAAAAGTAACTCTCCGCTGAATTTGTCTACACCTATAGGCATTTATTAGCAGACAGACAAATAAATAGAAACCTGTTCTTTTTTTAAGATTTAGTTTATTTGTGAGAGAGAGAGAGAGCGAGCATGAGTGGGGGAGGGGAAGCAGAGGAAGAGGGACAAGCAGACTCCCCATTGAGCACAGAGCCCAATGCAAGGCTTGACTTCAAGAGCCTGAGATCATGACCTGAGCCGAAATCCAGAGTGAGCTGTGGAACACCTGGGTGGCTCAGTTGGTTAAGCGTCTGCCTTCAGCTCAGGTCATGGTCTCAGGATGCTGGGATCTGTGCTCGGTAGGAAGTCTCCTTCTCCCTTTTATTCTCTCTCTGTACTCTTTCTCTCTCACTCTCAAATAAATAAATAAAATCTTAAAAAAAAAAAGTCAGAAGCTTACCGGAAGGGGTCCTGAAACCTGTATTTTAAGGTCAAGTCCCAGCTGTCTCTTTAGGTGTTCTAAACATAACTGACATGAAAGGGTCACTAGAGAGGAAATTAATAATTTTTCAAAGGCAGGGTCAATGAGCCTTCTATTTAGCCTGAGACAACCAGACTTTTCTGAATAGGAAGCTACCCGCAGGCAACATTTGGGAATCAAGTCATGGGCACCAAGCCATGGGCACCATACCAAAGGGTGGAGACTATTGGGCCCGCTGGATTCTTATACTCTCTCCATGTATCTGGCTAATTCACACCTCTAACACACAATTCATTTTGCTAGCAAAAACTCATTTCGAACATCCATTTTGCTAATCAACAAAACGCTTAGTGTTGATTAGAGCTAAAGATAGTCGAAGAGCCACTAGGAGCTCTCTCCTCTGAAAGTGCTTTTTTGATTAAATGCCACCTGGCCATCCCTGAAGTGTGTATCCTTCTTCGGGCAACTACGCGCCGTCCATGTCGATTAAAGATAATTAACACACTTCTACATACCACACGGTCTCTGATGAAGGATTTTAAAAAGTAAATCACCCCTGACACAGCAGGCAGGAAACAGCAATGAATCCTTTAGTGAAACAGGGTGTTTGAGGCAGAGAGAACGTTGGCAGATGCAGCAGAGGACAGGGCAAAGCCAGAGGATGGGAAGTGCTAACTGGTAAGGGAAGTACATTTCACAGGCTGCAGGGAACCTTTGAACAGGAGACTCAAATAGTCATTTCCTAGGAGGGTAGCATTGGAGATCATGGGCTCTAGAGGAGGACTACTGGTGGGGATGCAAACTCTGCCATTAACTAGCCATGTGCACTTGGGGAAATTGTCTCTATGCTTCCATAAAAAGGGGATGATTAAAATAGCAAATCCATTATATTGCTGAGAAGAGTTAATTATAATATCTATATAACATAAAATGCTTATAACAGTGTCCTACACCAGTAGGTGAACAAATGTCAGCTACTCCTAGAAGGACTCAAGGGTGTGAAGAGAGGGAGGAATGCAAACTAAGACAGCACTCGATTGCACCCAAGTGGTAGTGTGCACGGGCGTGATTCCCTGCCATCCGGGCAAGAACAATGGTTTCTTATTTGCCTCCTCTTTTCCTCCAATAATCCTGATTAGATGTGAAATTTAATTTGCTGGATTGCATTCGCCCCTGTGCCTGGTGGCAACGCTGCAATCCCAGAAATGGAATCCTTATCATGGGAGGTGATGCAGGACCTGCCGGAACCAGCTGGCTGCTGCTCTACAGAATCAACAAAGCACAGAGCACAGAAACGTGGGATGACATGTTCAGACTGTGAACATAATGTGTGGTAAGATTGTGGGCTGCAATAGTGTTGAAGAGTCATTAACCTTGCACGTGACAACTTTTTTTCCTTAGCCAAAGTGAGTAACAATTCATACAGGGAAGCAAAAAAGAAATTTGGCTTCACTCATTCTGCTGTTTGAATGCCTTTCCTGAAAATATATGCTCAGGTTTTCAAAATAGAACATACTTTCAGGGTTCCTTGTGTCAAATTGTTCAACTGTTCATCTAAACAGAATTAAATCAAATTATTCTTCAATAATGTGCCAGATTATTCATTTATTTGACCATTAAAGCATATGGAGCCCCACTGTAGTTACAAAAGCTGCTTCAGTTAATAAACAGACATAAATCCCTAACTGAATGGACCTTCTATTCTAGTGGGAAGAGACATACATGAACCATAACTGTGATAAATAACTCACATAGATGTTGGCAGATGGTGACTGCAGTGGAAACTAACTAGAGAGAGGTAAAGGGGATCGAGCATGTGAGGGTGGGAGGGATGTGCAGTCTTAAATGGAATGATCCAACTTCAAGAAGACAGCTTGAGGAGTGTGCTGAAGGTGATGAGAGCCACCAGAGACATTTAAAATTAAGAAAGAACACCTCAGGAAAACTAAAATAAACGATGGAAGACATCATAATACACAAGATTCTGATCTACAACCAAATTTCAGAATTACCTATTGCAATAAAAAGATGTAGTGATGCCCAAAGACTGCTTTGTGGCTGGAAAGAATAGAATCCAACACACATCAGCATGAAAAATGAGCCACTTCTTTTTTTCAATCTTATTTTATTTAAATTCAATTAATTAACATATGTATCATTAGTTTTAGGTGTAGAGTTCAGTTGTTCATCACATGTATATAACATGCAGTCCTCAATATAACACACGCCCTCCTTAATGCTCATCACCCAGTTACCCATCCCTCCAGCAACTCTCAGTTTGTTTCCTATAGTTAGGAGTCTCTTGTATCCCTCTCTGATTTTGTCTTATTTTATTTTTCCCTCCCTTCCCCTATGATCCTCTGTTTTGTTTCTTAAATTCCACATATGAGTAAAACCATGTGATAATTGTCTTTCCCTGATTCACTTATTTAGCTTAGCATGATACCCTCCAGTTCCATCCATGTTGCTGCAATGGTAAGATCTCATCTTTTTTGATGGCTGAATAATAGATAAATGAGCCACTTCTTAATGGGTCGAAGAATGGCTTCAATCAGGAACTTCAAACTTCAGGCCAAAATTAACATCTTTATCTAAAATAGAAGAAGAGGGCTCTTTTTCTTTTCATTAAGTTTCATTTTTTAAATTCCTTTGAAACACCACAGTATTTGGTCTACTTACATCATTTATAATCAATAAAGACTATTTACTGAGCTTCTACAATATTCCTGGACTTGTTTGTAAAGATAGTCTATGAAAAACAATCCACATTGTCTGAGTTAACCATCTATTGGGATGGGAATATAATCTTTAGAGGAAGTCATATAAAACCTAGGACCACGGAAAAATTTCATGTATAAGACTTTGGATTTGCCAATTTTAAAATGATCTCAAGAACTAAAAAGTTATTGCTGAATTCCTTGGGTGGCAAAATAATTACAAAAATAACTTTAAATCACATCCATTGTATTTTCAATGGTTATAATTTTGATATCATAGATCAGAGACCCCAACCTAGAATGGTTTAAATAAGATAGGTTATTATTTCCCTACCACATTATAGTCTAGCTGCTCTAGGCTGGCAGGACTGCTCTGCTCCACGTGGGCATTCTGAGATCCATGTATCTGCTACCCGGGCTTGGTCATTCACAAAGGCATTGTCCTTGTTTTCAAGGCCATAGTCAGCTCTCTGGCATGTCTGTGTTTCAGTTCCTGCTCAGGGAAAAAGAACCATTGTCTGGGAAAAGTAACTAGTCCTTAAGTTGGAGAAGAGATGTAAGTTGAAAATATCACTATCCTTCCCAGATCTCCTTGGCCCAATGTTAGTCACATGGCCACATCTATCTGCAAGAAAGACTGAGAAGTGTGAACTCTATATAAATTACCATATATCCAGGAAGGAAGTGACAATTTGCATTCTGCTGTGGTCTGCCCCTCTGTCTACCCAAATATCCTACACACCGTTCTACTCATACATGCAACACACTACACTTTCTCTAAAATACTCAAAGTCCCATCCAGTTACTGCGGCCAGATCAGAAATAATTTAGGATCCCCTAGTGATGAGCAACTTTTCCATCTGGTCCAAAGTGGCTCCTCATGGTCCAGAAAGATATAAACAAGAAAGCAGCTTATATGTGTTATCTACATCCTCCCCAATATGCACTCAATCCACAATAGGGACCCAATTCTTGCCTGAGCATGTCTTCAAATTATGCAGATCCCTAGGCACCTGAGATCATAGATATTGGCTTCCTGGGAAGTTGGGGCTAAGGGAGTGGTCAGTGGCTTCTTGGAGGGGGGTTCCTATGATTTTCAGCTGCCTACAGCTTTCAGGTAAGCTCTCAAGCAGTGCTGGGTTAGATCAGCAATGACAACTTCCCAGCTCTTCACTTGCCTACTCCTCCCAATGGTAGGGGAAATCTCTACTTCTCTATATTAAAATATTTCATTCTTGGATTACTGAGTGACTTTTATTTTCCTGATCAGATCCAAACTGTTACACCATATTTTATCAAACCTAAGTCATCGTCAAATGTAAGATCCACCATTAATATATTCAACACAAAAAAAGAAAGACTATATAAGCTAAGTAAACTATGATATGGCATTGATTGTGAAAACATCTTGATTTCAGAGAAAGAGATATTTGAATTTTTAAAGTGTATCCTTAGTCTCATGAAAATATGGAAGAGTAATCCCCTTGGAATTGTTTTTTAAGTATGGGATGAAGTACGATCTGGTTTCATGTTTTTCCACATGGATAACAGATTGTCTCGGCATCGTTGATTATAAACTATGTGCTTTCTCCACCAATCTATAATGCTGCTTCTGTCAAATACCAAATACCCTTATGTGTGTAGATACGATTCTGGGCTTTCAAGTCCATTCCACTGATTTGTCTATCTCCATATCAATACCATGCTGCCTAAGTTACTATGTTGTCAAAAATAAAAAAAGTTTTGTTGGCTATAAACAAATCTTACCAACTTGTTCTTCTTTAGGGCAATCTTGTCCTTTTGTGTACTATATAAATTTTAGACTTAGCTTGTCAAGTTACACACAAAGCCTTCCACAGTTTGTGAGTCAGATGGCATTGACCCTCTAAATTAATTGGCATGTTCATATAGTACTGAGTCTTCTAATTTATGAGCATAGTACATAACTCTCCATTTTTATATTATTCTTTCAATAAAGTCTTTTAAGATTATTTGTGGAAGGTTGGCACATAGTTTGTTGGATTTATTCCAAAGTGTTCCATACTTTTGATGTTTTTGTGTACGTTATCTGTACAGTTCAATTCACATCTGTTGTTTATGCAAACTCTCACCAAACTCTGAATAATGACAATTTTGTTTCTTCCTTCTAATCCTTGTACCTTTTATTTCTTTTTCTAGTTTTATCGAACTCACTGGAATCTCAAGTAGAGTGTCTGATGGAAGTGGTGAGAGCAGACATGCTTGTCTTCTTCTTGATCACAAAGGAAAAGAATTCAACATTTCACCATCAAGTGTGATGTTAGCTACAGTTATTTTGGAGAGTAAGAATGCTACCTTCTCTTTTATTCCTAGTTTTTTAGGAGATTTTATTTAAAAATAGTTTTAACACATGTTTCATTATGTGGTGAAAATGGCCAGCGACATACCAGACTACAATACCTATTTCCTCATCCCCTGCCCCTCGTCTGCTAAAATATAACCTATCATCAGTTTTTGTTATGACAATACACCATTCCCAAGAACTTATCTCTAAATCCCTTAAGGTAAAGGCCAAACTAGTCTAACAAAGTCAACCCCCTCCCACAGCAGTTCCGATGAAATGTTTTCCTGTTCCTAGCAGTCTGATTATCTACTCTCACAGGGATGATCTCTTCAATGTTGTCATGCACTTGAGATTCTTTTAAGTACACTAAAGCTTTACTCCCTAAAGAAAAGAAAATGGTATAGAACTGTGTTGAGGAATTTCAATACAAAAACCACTGACGCTGCTTAAAATGGTCATGCCTGACATATGCCTTCAAAGCCTGTTCTTCCCACGCCTCTGGCTGCCCAGCCAAGGACGGTGATTCTGTCTCCCTTGCAGCCCGGTGTTGCCATGTGACAGCTCCTTTCTATGTCAGCTCCTTTTTCTAGACAAGCGGCCTTTCCAGGACTCTGACTCTTTTTTCTTTCCTGCAAACCTGAGAGCAGAGATGCCAGCAATCCATTTTGAAGAAGCACATAAAGATAAGGGCTAAGGGAGGAGCAGACTAACTGGCAGAAACTTTACCTATTCTTAAATTGCCTCCTCCACTCCATTAGCATAAACATCTTTTGGAAAAGACATTTTATTATCAATCAATAAGATCTGATTTAAAAAATTCATTGCAAAGTTTCTTATTTCAGTATCTCCATTAGAAGATAATAAAGTGTTCAATTATCTAGGAAAAGATGGCAGGAAATAGATTTTTTAAAACCAAACCAACTGTTCGCGCATTTTCTCATTTGACATTTTCGATCACTAACATCAAGCCTAACAAATATCTACTGAGTGCCTAAACTTTGTTCTAGCATTGTCAGAGGTATTGGGAAGCAATGATCAAGAAGACAACCCTGACTGCATGACAATAATAAAAAGACACTGGCACACATTTTTCCCTCTATGTCTCTCTCCACATTCCCTCTTGTCTCTGAAATTTGCCTAAGGATGCAGGTAGCCACGAAAGAGTGCATTTTACGCTATTTGGTGGATAAGGGACAGAACTCAACTTCAAACTAAATCAAACCTTTGAGCTGTTTTCAAACAGATATCACAGAGTCATTGCTGCAGCACAAAGGAAAATTATCACTGTGGTGGGTTGCCCTGGTTCGATTATTCTGAACAAACTCGAAAATGAGAGAAGAACAGCCTACACTGTAAGAAGTCAGTTGTCTGCTGATCGTTATTTTAAGGAGTTGCTAATACTAAACCTTAGTCATATTTGATGCTTACAGTCTAAGGAATAATATGACCTAATATTAGTACCTTACATGTATTAAGTGATTCGATCCTCACACAAAAACTCCATGAGGTAGCTATTACTAATGTCCTCATTTTACCATTAAGGCTCAGAGGGGTTGAGTAACTTGCTCACCCAGCACAGTAATCAAGTGCACGAGACTTGGGTCATTAGTGTATTCTTTGTTTGAAGTTACTGTCCTGGTCTCATTTGGCTTCCCCCTGGCCTTGTCTTCCTTGGCCTTATTTGCTCATCTATTTAAAATGTATTTCATAGGGTACATTGTATGAATCAATAAGGACTGTCTTAAACTTCTTTAGAACTTAGCAGGATGGGGCGCCTGGGTGGCTCAGTGGGTTAAAGCCTCTGCTTTCGGCTCAGGTCATGATCTCAGGGTCCTGGGATCGAGGCCCGCATCGGGCTCCCTGCTCGGCGGGGAGCCTGCTTCCCCCTCTCTCTCTCTGCCTGCCTCTCTGCCTCCTTGTGATCTCTCTCCCTCTGTGAAATAAATAAATAAAATCTTTAAAAAAAAAAAAAAGAACTTAGCAGGATGTAGAAAAGTGAATCGCTCAAGTTCTATACCTCTTTCTGTGATTTAAAGTCTTATTTTTAATTTTTGGATGATGTTTCATTTATGTGTAATTAACCTAGCTATTTTATTTAAATGGCTTTAGTTACTATAAAAATAGAGTAATAATTCTTAACTTGCTAGAGGACACTGACCAAGTCAAAACAGAAGTTCTCCCTTCTTAGTAATATAGTCTATAATGCAATGTATGCAAAAATCAATGAGCCACAAATGTTTTTCTGTATGTTAAGAATGAGGCAAAATAGGATTTGTCATCATTTTAGGGTTTTTAGGGTACAATCCTGTAGCAGGCTGCAAACCACAAATACAACCATGTGTAAAGTCACATATTTTATGCATCCCAAGGATCAGTCATAAAATCAGTAATCAACCAGTCTAAAAGAAAGATTGAATTATCTTTCTTATATCTCTATAAAAATTATATTACATCATTGTCATATAAATAGGCAATCAAAGATTATACTGCTAGAAACATAGGGAGATGTCCTACAGATATGTATCCGGTAGCTCATTAATTAAACTATAGTTACCGTTCTAGCTTTGGAGATGATTACAGTATTTATCATCTTTTTAAGTTTTTAATATGTTGTGACTTCTTTCCTCATTCCAAATAAATGTTTTCTTACCTAATTTGATTCTTTTTCTTACTGAGTACCCCCAAAATTACATAAGCTTTAGTCTCCATCAGAAAAGTTAGATAGAAGTTTCCTCCTCTGCCTCCATAATTTTTGCTCATATTACATGATTGTCATGAGGATAAAATGAAATAATGCATTTTAAAGACGTTGGAAAAGCAAAAAATACTATTTTACTGAGAAGTGTTAGTATTATATTGCTTTGGCTATGACTCCTTTTCACCTAAATCTTTCACACATGGTAGAGAGACTTCCATAAATGGATTTTCATTTCCAGCTCAAAATAGAATGTGGTTCCTATGTATAATATTCAGGTGTGAGGCCTAACTGCTAAATTATGTGATATCTCAGAAGTCTAAGATACATTCGCTGCACTGAAGAGGTTTATAAATTCCTAAGGAATTCCTTCATTTGCTTGTTGAGCCATACCATAAGCCAGACAATATGTTATACAGTAAGATGAGTCAGAAACAGAGTCTGCTTTGAAGATAGTTATCGGTGATGGTATTAATCCATTGAGAATGGGTGTGGAAATGAATTTGGGTAAATCGGAAGGGGAGATGAACCATGAGAGACTGTGGACTCTGAGAAACAAACTGAGGGTTATGGAGGGGACGGGGGAGGGGGCATGGGTGAGCCTGGTGGTGGGTATTAAGGAGGGCACATACTGGATGGAGCAATGGATGTGGTGCATAAACAATGAATCTTGGATCACTGAAAAAATAAAAAAATTTAAAAAAATCCAAAAGTCATTTGGAGGTAATGGGATGAATGAGTTGACAAACTTGAAAAATCATGTTTGAGGCTATAAATAAGAAATGAGTGAAATAATGAGGTTAATTTTTCTTATATGGACCATACAGGATTTGAACACAACTTTTGAACTATTTGTTTATAGAGGCACCTAGGTGGCTCAATTGGTTGGGTGTTCAACTCTTGATTTCAACTCAGGTCATGATGTCAGGGTCCTGAGATCAAGCCCTGTGTCGGGGCTCCACACTGAGTGGGAAGTCTGCTTGAGGATTCTCTCTCCCTCTCCCTCCACCCCTCTCCCCCTTTGCATGGGCACTCTCTCTCTCTCTCTCAAATAAATAAATAAATCTTTACAAAATAAAATGAAATATTTGTTTATAATAATCATTCATGACTTTATTGCCACATTTTGTACACACTGTGATTTGGAGGTCTGCTTATACACATGCCTTCAGTGAAAAGAAAGTCAGTGCAGCTATATGTTTACAAGTTAAACTTTTTCAAGCGTGATATAGTCACTAAAGCAAATTTTACTTTAAAAACAAACCATGAGATTGTGAAAATATGTATGCACAAACATAGACCCTCAAGAGCACTACTTTCCCTGAGACAAAGCATCTGCTTGTATTGACATAATTAGTAATTGCTATGAAATAATTAAAGTTTCATTCATGTCTATGAAAAATGACTGTTGGCTTGAAACTTCAGATCAACAGTCAGGAATTCCACTTTTTGAAGAAACAAATTTAACTTATAAAGGCATATAAAAGAAATACATGTTAATCAAATGTCAAATCAATGAATTTTTTTAAATCTGCCTATTGGAGCCCAATAACATCACTAAATTTGTATGCAAACCTGAACCTCCTTAAGTATCTATTCCTTTTGCATAGAATGAATTTAATTTTACTTATTATGGAAATCAGGCAAGCTTAACTCCTGCATTGCTCATCTGTAATGGATTCGTGAGTTTCTAGCCCACTCATAGCCGTAAGAAGAACAAGGCTCAGGGTGACATATTCAGAAACTTGGAAGCATAACATAAACATGGAAGCAGTATCCTACACCATGCTGCTAGCACAATCCTTACAGTTTACCCAACTTCATTACCTATTCAGCAGGCCTCCCTTTGCTTCTAAAGACTTCTCAAGACACATTCTGAACCCTAAGAGTCTATTCCTACAGTTGGGAGAATCTAGTACCAATCAGTTTCCTTTATAATTGCCCCCTTCACAGAGCTCCATCTTTAATAGAGAAGTTGTGCATATTCATCATATATTTTAAGAAGCTACCTTTAAAAATTTATGTATACCCTGCCTTATCCCACAAAAGTTGAAAATATTTACCAAAAGCAATGTCTTACAACTGGACAAGATAAACATAAAACTAAAACATCAAGGCCGGGAGGAAAAGGCATTCATGCGGGAACTAATCACGGACCTTGCAAAACATGCAGAATCATGTGTTAGCAAAGACTCTGCTAAGCTCACTGGGAAGGACCAGGACTCTGAGTCTGTTCACAGGTCCACCGCAACACCAATTTTTCAGCCAGAGATTTGAATCAAATCCTTCTTAAGCACTTTCTGGCTATTAGGGGCTGGGCTCAGCAATGGAAGATGCAAAACTTTATGATTCCTCCTTTCAATTTAGTGAAGACAGTCATGTTCACAGTGGGTTCTGTATCAAGGAGGAAGAGTGAAGTAGTAAGATAGGCGTGCACACAATGAATTGAGAAGAGATATCAATTCCCAGCTTGGAACCAGGAAGAGCTTTCGGAGAAGTAATAACTGAGGTGAGCTTTAAAAGATAGAATTTTGACAAGAAGGTAAGGAAGGCCAGGAGCTCTCCAGGCTGAGGAGGACCCTGACCCTCTTCTTGCCCACGGTACTGTGTAATTGCACAACCCCTGCACCACACACTATAAACGTGTCCTGATGGGCCTTGCTGTTCCCCACATTCATCCCCAACACCAAGGCTGGAACCTTGTGCCGTACTCACCTCACCTTGCATCCTTCAACTCTTCCAGCTCCTCTTTTAATCTACACAACCTCCGGGTCATTATGCCTGTTACCATTTTTTTTTTATTAGCTAAAAATAGAGGCCCAGGCCTAGCTTCAACAATGGCTTCACTGGGCCACAAAGCCTCCATCACATGGAGGGTGGGGATCTTGTCTACCGTTTTGACAAGCCTCATCCACAATGACTTAACATGTGCTTTCTAGTAAAAAGTTATTTAATTAATGTGTTAGCGATTTTTTAATCTATAAAAATATAATTTATTTTCTATTAAGCACCTATAGCATAGATATATATTTCTAATTTTAAATGTTTATTTACTTATATTTTTTTTTTACTTTAGCAACTATGAACTGAATGTTAACTTAGGTAAGTTAACATTAAATAAGATAATAAATAAAAGTTACCTAATAAAATCCTCCCTTTCAAATTGTTCTCCAGGCTATAGTAAGGAATAATTTGGTGATGTTGAAACCCAAACAAAGCCCTCTTTTCTGCCCCATCCCCCCTTGGGTGACACCTGAAACTGAGTCTGGTTTAGAAAGTTCTGCATCATCCACCTGTGCTTAGCAATCACACCCTGTGACCCGTCATCCTACTGTCACGCTCTACACTCCAGCCCTCGAGTGTTGCAAACCATATCTTTTACTTCCAGCCTCTTATGCTTTTAGAGAGTGTTCACATTGTCTGAAATCTCCTACCAAATGACCTTCCAGCCTGAAGCCCTTTTTCATCCTCTCACTGAAAAAATACAGAAAGAGAGGTGGTAAGAGGTTAATTTTTAAGATCATCATTAGAGGGTAACCCTCTAGAGGAAGAGGAGGCAACCAAACATAATTTTGATGGTAACCTTTTAATGCTCAGGTCTGAATTCTTCCCAGGGCATCTGCTTAGAAGGATCCACAGAGAAAGCAACCTTAAAGAAACACCTGAAAAGGAAGCCCAAAGCAGGCTTATATTGTTTTCTGCCACGTTGAAATAAAACAAGGTTGAGATTTCTAGAGTTAGAAAGCCCTCAGAAGTTTAAAGGCCATGCCTTCATGAGCAGGAGTGTGAGGAGCAGAATCTCTGAGGGGCACAGCGAGGTTTGCAATTATGGTTGAGCAGTGACCTCAACAGCAATGAGGCTCAGGCCGGCAGCCCAGGAGAAGCTTCCTAATACTGCCCTGTCCCTGATTTCACCCATCCTGTAACATCCCTTGCTTGGCTACCTGCCACCCCTTCTTCACATTTCAGCTTAAGCCCCACTTTCCAGTATCTAGAGACCACCCTAGTAGCATAAGTTCACAACATTTTCTGGGTTCCTCACCAAGGTGTTAAATCTTGTAACACCAAGGAATGCCCCCAAACCAATATACTCTCCACTAGTCAAGCACATCAGAACCCAGTCTCATTCATACTCTCGTGACTCCTGCCAACGTGTGTTGTGTCGCAGTACATTTGAGGTACATTCTCTTTCCTCCTTTATCAGGCCCAGTACATCCTTCTGGGTGGTGTTGAGACTTCATTCTGGACATGGGTCCTGTGGCCAGGAGGAGAAAAAAGGGAAGATTCCAAGGGGGTGCCTCTGTATCACCTTCGACAAAGGGAGAGTGTAGCTATTGATGGGGGGAGAGGATGGTTCAGGCTCAGAGAGTGCAGGGGAATCTGGGAACTCAAGATTTGGGGATCAGGCAAATGGGATTTATTCCCAGGATGCATGGGTGGCTCAATATTCACAAATCAACCAGTGTGATACATCACACCAATAAGAGAAAGAACAAAAACCATAATTTCATTTCAAGAGATGCAGAAAAAGCATTTGACAAAGTATAACATCAATTCATGACAAAAACCCTCAACAAGTAAGTTTGGAGAGAACGTACCTCAACAAAACAAAGGCCATATATGAAAACCCCACAGCTAACATCATACTCAATTGTGAAAAACTGAGAGCTTTTACCCTAAAGGTCAGGAACAACACAAGAATGTTCACTCTCACCACTTCTATTCAAATAGTAGTAGAATTCCTAGCCACAGCAGTCAGACAAGAAAAGGGAATAAAAGGCATGTAAATTGGTAAGGAAGAAGTAAATTTCACTATTTGCAGATAACATGACAGTAATATAAATAGAAAACCCTGAAGACTCCACCATAAAACTACTAAAATTGATAAATGAATTCAGTAAAGTTGCAGGATACAAAACCAATGTGCAGAAATCATCATTATTTCTTTACACTAATAATGAAGATGCAGAAAGGGAAATTAAGAAAATAATCTCAATTACAATTGCACCAATAATGATCAAATATCCAGGAATAAATTTAACCAAGGTGGTGAAAGACCAGTACTCTGAAAACTACAAAACATTAATGAAAGAAATTGAAGATGACAAAAAAAAAAAAAAGGAAAGATACTCTATCTCATGGTTTGGAGGAAAAAATATTGTTAAAATGTGTATAGTCCCCAAAGCAAGTACGAATTTAATGCAATCACAGAACTAGAACAAACAATCCTAAAATTTGTATGGACCTGCAAAAGACCCCAAACAGCTAAAGCAATCTTGAAAAAGAAAAATAAGGCCAGAGGTGTCACATTTCCAGATTTCAAATTACATTACAAAGCTGTAGTAATCAAAATAGTATGGTACTGACATTAAAATAGACCCATAATACTAGAACAAGATAGAAAGCCCAGAAACAAACCCATGATTTTACGGTCACTTAATATTCAACAAAAGAGACAGGAATATGCAATGGGAAAAAGACAAACTCTTCAACAAATGGGGGTGGGAAAACTGGACAGCCACATGCAAAAGAATGAAACTGAGCCACTTTCTTACACCATATACAAAAATAAACTCAAAATGGGTTAAGGACCTAAACGTGAGACCTGAAACCATAAAATGCCTAGAAGAGAGCATAGGCAGTGATTTTTCTGACATTTCTAGATATGTCTCCTGAGGCAAAGGAAATAAAAGTAAAAATTAACTATTGAGACTAAATCAAAATAAAAAGCTTCGGCACAGCAAAGGAAACAACCACAAAACTAAAAGGCAACCTATGGAATGGGAGAAGGTATTTGCAAATTACATATCAGAGAAAGGGTTAGTATCCAAAATATATTAAGAACTTCTATACATCAGCACCCAAAAAACAAATAGTCTAATTTAAAAATAGGCCATTTTCCAAAGAAGACATATAAATGGCCAACAGACACATGAAAAGATGCTCAACATCACTCATCATCAGGGAAATACAAATCAAAACCACAACGAGATGTCACCCTGTACCTATCATAGTGGCTAAAATCAAAAACTCAAGAGACAACAAGTGTTGGCAGCAATGTGGAGAAAAAGGAACTCTCTTGCACTGTTGTGGGAATGCAAACTTGGGCAGCCTCTCTGGAAGACAGTACGGAGTTTCCTCAAAATCCTAAAAATAGAACTACCCTATAATCCAGTAATCGCACTACTGGGTATTTACCCAAAAAAATACAAAACACTAATTCAAAGGGATACATGTACCCCTATGTTTATTGCAGCATTATTTACAATAGCCAAATTATGGAAGCAGCCCAAGTGTCCATTGTTAGAAGAATGGATAAAGAAGATGTGGAATATTATTCAGTCATAAAAAGAACAAATCTTCCCATTTGCAAGGGGATTCTTAAGATTAAGAATCTGTTAAGAAGAGGATAAATTGATGAGCACTGAATAGTATATGGAACTGGTGAATCACTATATGGTACACCTGAAACTAATATAACACTGTATATTAACTATACTGGAATTAAGATTAAAATTAAATTTTTAAAAAATATTAAAAATTTAGAGAAAGAAGATTTGGGGATCAGGGGAATCACTCAGTCTATGTGTCAAGGTCATTCCTTCTCAACCAGCCTGTTAACCAGGACTTACCTGCTGTGGTTTGGAGTTTAACCCTTTCTGGAGCTGAGATACTCTGACAATTAAGTCCTAGGCACATCTCACAGCTTCTCTGAGCTCTCTCTTTAGAAGATGAGAGCCTCTTTGAAAGATACCTAGGCCCTCTGGCTTTCACACTTGGTTTTCATTGCCTACTAAATGCTCTCAGGCTTTCATCATCCTTTTCTAGAACATCAATCAAACTTACCCTAAGTCATCAAGTTGCATTGTTTTTCTTAAAGCTACAATTTCCTCCCTACTTTTCAAATACCTGGTGCATCACGCCAGCTAGTGTAACCCTTTCCACCAGCACAGCATCACAATTCATCACTAGTAAAAGTTTTAACAATGAGAGTACAAATGGGAACGATCTGTATGTCACCTACCAGAGATAGCTCTCTGTTCCATGGTGAGTGATCTAGCTCCAAAACCCATCCTTTTTTTTTTTCAAAGAAATTTTTCCAAGTTTTTCAGAAATAGCTGACTTATAGCACCATGAAAGTGTAAGGTATACAGCACAGTGGTTTGATTTACCTATAATGGGAAATTGCAATAAGTTCGGTGTTTCATGTATCTTCTCATATAGATACAATAAAAAGAGAGAAAATTAAAACAAAATTTCTCCTTGTGATGAGAACTCTTGGGATCTACTCTAACAACTCCCCCGTGTATCTTGCAGCAAAGCTAGCTGTAGTCATCGTGTTGTACAAGACATCCCTAGTACTCACTTATCTTTTAACTGGTAGTTTGTTTGTTTGTTTGTTTAAGATTTTATTTATTTATTTGACAGAGAGAGAGAGATTACAAGTAGGCAGAGAGGCAGGCAGAGAGACAGGGAGAGGAGGAAGCAGGCTCCCTGCTGAGCAGAGAGCCCGATGTGGGCCTCGATCCCAGGACGCTGAGATCATGACCTGAGCCGAAAGCAGAGGCTTTAACCCACTGAGCCACCCAGGAGCCCTTAACTGGTAGTTTGTACCTTTTGATCACCTTCCTCCAGTTTCTATGAGTTTCTTTTTGTTTGTTTGTTTTGAGATTCCAAATGTAAGTAAGATCATACAGTACTTGTCTTTCTCTGACTTACTTTACATAGCACAATGCCTTCAAAGCCCAACATGTTGTTGCAAATGGTAGGATTTCCTCATTTTTTATGGCTGAATAATATTTCATTGTGTATATATGTCACAATGTATTTATTCCTTTATCCCTTGATACACACCTAGGTTGTTTCGGTGTCTTGACTATTGTAAATAGTACTGCTATGAACATGCAGGTGTGGGTATCTTTTTGGGTTAGTGGGATTTTTCTTCCCTCTGGATATATACCCATAAGTAGAATTGCTGGATCCTATGGTAGTTCTATTTTTAATTTTTTGAGGCTCTTCGGTACTGTTTTCTTTAGTATTTATACCAATTTACAATTCTACCAACAGTGCCCAAGTGTTCTCTTTCCTCCACATCCATATCAGACAAATGGAAAAGCAGGTATAGGTCAGACAATGACAATGGAGTTTAGACCTGGGTTGGCCATGGGAGCTTTGGGGCAAGATTGAAATAATCAGAAGTGGGAGTTGAGAAGATGATTACAGTGCCATTCATCACTCCAACATTCAACCAACTAATAGTTATTAAGAAACATCAATATATTATTCCACATGTTGAATATTCTTGGGTCCTTGGCCCCAAGGAAATAATGCAATAAACAAGTACAGGGGCTGACAATATATAATTATAAACTTTGCCCGTGGGAGGAAGTCATCAATACAGAGCTCAATCTGAAGGCTACTGTAATGGTCCAGGCAAAATAACCCACACACATACCAAAACAAAAACAAAAAACAAAGACAAAAAACAAATTAAAAAAACAAACTTAGTTCAGACTCTAAAGGAATGTCAGTGGCAGGTGAACAGGATAGAAATAAAGGACGATCCATCTGGAAGCCCAACAGGAAGACCGCGTGACTGATGGGAGTAAGAGAATCAGTATTTCAGGAAATAAGAGACGTGTTTATTTGGACTACAGATGTGTTGAATTTTAGATTTCCATGGGATATCTAGAGGGATCGTATGAAGAAAAAGAAAATCAAATAATAATAAAGCATGTGGTAACACTCTTATATTTGGGAAAAGAAGAGCCTTATCAGATCACTTCATCTCACTGTAGCTCAACTTCCCTGCACTGCTAACATTACAAGGTTTGAAGGAGGATTAAGAAAAATAATACATGTGAGGGGCACTTGGGAGGCTCAGTTGGTTGAGCGTGTGCCTTCGGCTCAGGTCACGATCCCAGGGTCCTGGGATCGAGTCCCACATCGTTGAGCTCCCTGCTCAGCGGGGAGACTGTTTCTCCCTCTTCCCCTGCTCTCTCTCCCTCTCTGCCTCTCTCTTCTAGATGCTCTCTCTCTCTCTAATAAAAAAAAAAATCTTAAAATAAAATCTTTAATAAAAAAAAATCTTAATTTACACTTTGTAAATCACATACAGGTTAAGCTTTCTAAGAAATGGCCTTGAGGTGCCTGGGTGGCTTAGTCGGTAAAGCCTCAGACTCTTGATTTTGGCTGCGGTTGTGTTCTCAGGGTCTAGGATCAAGCCCCTCGGCAGGCTCCATGCTCAGGGCGGGGTCTGCCCTCTGCTCCTCCACCCACCTGCACGCTTTCCCTCTCTCTCTCCCTCATTAAAATTAATTAATTAATTAAAAAAAAAGAAACGGCCTCAAATGCTACAGGAAAGTCAAAGCGGGTGAGAATCTGGCAAAGGCCTCCCCGGATGCTGCCATTTGATGGTGGAAAACCAGGTGCAGTATGAAGAGGGTAAAGGTGACCTGTCCTCCCATGCCCGAAAGATAAAGTGAGAGGACATGATGTGCCCCATCGATCTCCCTGAAAAACAAGTATTTTAAAAACCAGCTTGAAAGAAATCTTTAAAATGCTTTCTTGCCAAACATTAATCTTTTTCTCTTTAAACTCGAGGTCAGAAACCCTGTTGTTTTTCATTTTTTGTATCCCCAGCGCCCAGCACAATGCCTCGCCCATGAGAGGAAGTCAGTTAAGTTTCCCCGACAAAAAGCACGAGGAACGGTGATCCCCACGGGGCTCCTTCCCGGATATCTCATTCCTTCTGCCGTTTCCTCTGTCCCTTTCCTGCTCTTCAGACAGACAAATGAGAGCGGGTGGTAAGTTATGCTTTTAGGTTATGTGGGCCCTCCGAGCACTGTTGAGTACAACAAATATTACTCATATGGACAACTGAGGTTGACTTAAGAGAACACACATTGTTTTAGAGTCCTTTTTTATTTAAAAAAAATGAGGATATAATTATCCTTCATCCAAGAAACACAGACTAGGAATCAAGCAAAAACGCATTTGCAACTTTCTCTTTCCAAAAAGCACTTTCCATCCTTCCTAAGCCAGACGGCGGACGCCGCGCGGCTTCATGCTCTGTCCTCATAACCTGGATGATGTCGCCCCCTGCAGGAGAACTGAGGTAAAAACTGCTCTCGAAGGAGAACATCCTGAAAGGGTCATTCCTTTTGCTGGGGAGAAATCACTGGCCTGACAAGGGCTTCTGAGAAAAGGCAACTTAGAGACAGGCGCCACTGAAGTACAGTATTTTGCAGAAGTTTCGACAAATCTGTGTAAAGAGGAAAGGCTCATTGTTTTCTCTTGCCCGACGCCGCCAACAAAAAGCGGCGGGAAGCGGGAAATGTCCTCCCTGCTTTGCCATGGGAATAGCAACGGGCTTTCCGTTACAGAGCAAGTGCGTCCAAGCAGATGACTGAGAAGGAAAGGGGGCTCGGACCGTTTCCTATAATGCTCTGACCTCCTGAGGCGCATTTTGTGCCTGGGACTATTCGCCTCTCGAGTGTACACGCTCATGCGTTCGACTTTTAACGCTTTATTCTTTCATCCACCCGGGGTTTTGGGTAATTCATGCAAGGTAAGGATATAAATGTATTTCTTTTCCAAATTTCTAAGCGTTTCTCCTAGATGTATTTGACGTTTCATCTACGTTGAACTACACAGCTTTCACTCTCACAGCTCACTTGGGCACCAAGGTTTTCAAAATTTCAGCTACCCAGTGAGTGGTGAAGGTAGCCGGCAGCGTGGTGGACACGGCTGCCCCGTAGGGAAGACGGGGGATTGACTTCCACCTTCCCTCGGCGCAGGAAACAGAAGCCATTCTAGATAACCCCAGCGGAAAAGGGTGGAACACGGGAAACGGAGTGCTTACGCGATTCGCTAGAGGTCGAACGGTCGAGATCGCCGAACCACTCCCCCGAGCCGCAGGTCAGCCTCGGGGCAGGGGCAGGTGCTACGCTGAGCACGGCCGCTGCCTCACCCCTGCAGAGCGGATCACGACGGGGGCATCTGCCACCGGAAACACATATCTCTCCAACGTTCCTCCCCAGCACGCCGAGCGGTAGGACAGATGCCAAAGCTCATGTGGGTACAGCTCCGTAGCAGAATCTAAGTCAAGTCCGGAGCTATAGCTGCAGAAGAGCCTAGAAAATGTAGTTCCGAGCTTCCACCCCTTAGGATACCAGAGAGAATAAAGCAGCACCCAAATGAAGCTAATGCCAGTCTCTCATAGCCAGCACACCACCTCATCTCACCAGGGAGAAAAGCTTCCTCTGGGTTCTTCCCTCTTCCCCAACTTGTACATCCAGTCATTTCCAGGTATCTTCTGGGTACACCCTCCACACCCCCTCCCCCAGCCCTGTCATATACGGCCCAGGCTGTTGTCGCCTACCGCCTGGATTACTGGAATGGCTTCCTAACCTGGCTCTTCTTCTCAAGGCCTCAACCATCCCCAACCTGTCTTCTAAAGTGCCTTTCTGAAATGCGTATAACCATTCTTTTCTCCATTTCAGGCCCTTTGGTACCAAGTTTCCCAGGAGCCACAGAATAAAGCAGGAGCGCCTCAACATGGCACACAAGGTCCTTCATGCCCTGACACCCCCCTTCCTCTCCAGCCTTCCGCCGGGCTCTCTCCTCGTTCTCATCCCTCCGCCTGTCCTGCGGTGCATGCTCCCACCACTCCAGACTTCTCCTTCCATGCACGTGCTGTGATGCCTCACCATGCCATCTTTATATATATTATATTTCTAACTGGAAACTCCCCTTCTCTGTTTAGAGAATGATTTTTCTTAGTTCACACACCACCATATTTTCCTGATCTGGTGCCTAGGATCATTAATCACTATGGACTATTTCAGTGCTTCTCTTGGGGTATTTAAAAGGCCGGGCAGTAGATACTCAAGTGGGATTGGCATAAGAGACCCTTGGCAGCCAATTCAAGGGTCAAAGATCCTTCCGTGGATGACAAATTGGTTTGCATTCCTCTCTCCAATGTTCTCTGAAGGTTGCCTCTTAAGAATTACCTATTGTTTTTGTTTTTGTTTTTTAAAGATTTTATTTATTTTATTTCACAGAGGGAGAGAGATCACAAGGAGGCAGAGAGGCAGGCAGAGAGAGAGGGGGAAGCAGGCTCCCCGCCCAAGCAGGGAGCCCGATGCGGGCCTCGATCCCAGGACCCTGAGATCATGACCTGAGCCGAAAGCAGAGGCTTTAACCCACTGAGCCACCCAGGCGCCCAAGAATTACCTATTGTTGAAGAACATTCTACAGAGCCCTTTTGTAATGAGTACCTAATTACCTAATCAGAGCTGAGGTGTTTCACCTTAACATTTGTGCTATACAGGATTTTGTGCAATCCTGATTTTCACCTTATTTACTGAGGACTAGATGTTGGTGTGGACACTGATGGTTCTCAGTCATCTCTCTTTTATCAAGCAATCTAGAAACTTTGATCTAGAGGGAGTTTTACATATTAGCTCCAAGAGAAGCTCCAAGATGAGCTCCAAGAGATGCTCATCCCAAACTAATTACAACGGGAATAAGTAGGCATAATATATATATATATATATATATATATATGTATATATATATATATATATAGTGAATGAGTGAATATAAGGAGGCTACCTATTGAATACATAAGATCATCAAAGATGAACTCTTTTAAATTAGGGGTGAGAGAGGACACCATTTCTACTTGATAGCAGTGCTACTGTTCTTATCTTTCTGAGAATGGCTTCTATTGCTGATTTTGAAATGTCAGCATTATGGTATAAAAGGTCACTGTGTTTAAATGTGGAGAGACACTTAGCTTATGTAAACACCTTTTAAAACTTTGTTGGTCTGAATTACCTTATCACCTATACCTTTGACATATTAAACAAAAGAAACCTCCTGTCCCCAGAAACATTGCCTTTCCAAGGCTGCTTGTACATACCAGAATTTTTTTTTTTTTTTTAGTATTCTCACTGTTGGGATGGACTTTCTTGTTGGCTCACCCTTGGGCCCTCTCTACTCATTTTTTTTTTCTATGTTGTTTTCCAGACCCCCTCAACACACCTCTTGCTCTCCACAAAGGATTGCATCAAGACCTTAAAAAATAACTGTCCTGGAATTCAATGCCTATATTTATTTTTTATAGCTATTTTGCAAGTTGTGGTGTTCTCTGATTATGCTTAAGGTGTGGATCATATGTGGTCTTATTTGCTTTTGTTATTGTTCTGGATAGTTTCTAGAGCATGTGTAAAGAGATTTGGATTTGGGTGACTTCCTTTATCCTTAGAATACTAGGTTCCTGTTTTTTTTCCCCTCGGCCAACCAATTTTAGAAACCTTCCATGGTACAAGTGATTAAGTAAAGGACAACAGCATAGCAAGAAGAATACTTTAGACTGTCATACACAATTTCCGCTTGACAACAGTGCTACTGGACATGTTCAGCTTTATGAACTTGGTGATCAAGTAATAACCCAATTCATAATAGTCCATCTCTAACAGCTGTTTCTCAGAAAGGCAAATTATTTGTTTCAGAGAACCCGCCTTTGTTCCAAATCTTAGGGGTCTTCCTCAGTATGTTTTTCCTACCAGAGATTATAAATGTGAAATATTTCATAGTGACATATTTTAAGTACACTGGACCCACTGAGTCAAAAACAGTGAGGTGCATAGCTGCTTGCATAGTTGCATTGCATTGCATTTACTACCTGGGTGTATTTTACCCAAGATCCCTACTCAAAATGCAACTTCTGGTCAATCAGTGAACAGTGTAGTTTTCCTACTGTACTTGTGTTCATACTATGGTTCACTAGAGATCTTCATTTTGTTTCTGAAAACATATGTCTTTTTACTTAAGAAAAAAAGATAGTTGATAGATTAGACATAGATGATAGATAATAGATAGATATAGATAGATAGATAGATAGATAGATAGATAGATAGATAGATAGATAGATAATCACACTGTATCTGGAGGAAAGGGAACTTTTAAAGTGTGATCTTATCTTCTCTCTCATAATCACTTAATTTTTTGTATAGTCTTCCACTGGCTGGTATGCAAATATAAGCACAAATGTCTTCTTCCTCTTATTCCAAAATACAGCATATTACACGCATGCTTCTGAACCTTGTTCTTTTTCACTTAACATCTCTGTATTAGGAATAAAGAGTTTCTCTTTTTGTACTTCTTAATATGCACCAATAAATGTATTATTTTAATCAGTCCCCTAATGATGGGTATTTGGGCTATAAAAAATGTTTCAATGAATCACCAAAATAATTAGGGTTGCAGGTCAAAAGACTGAAGTATTTTTAATTTTTGACAATAGCTGCTAAATTGCTCTTTATATGAATCATACCAATTTATAATCCCAGCAGTAAAATGAGAATGCTTGTTTCTTTAAAATCTTACTTTATCAAATCTTTGAATTTCTTCAAATCTGAACTTCCAGTTTGCACTTGAGATAAAGCATCTTTGTACGCATTTAAGGGTAATCTGTTATCTACCTATTTTATCCATTTTTCTCTTGAGTGGATGGTATTTCTTTTAAAGATTTTTGAGAGAGAGTACACGAGTGGAGAGACAGTGACAAGCAGACTCTAAGTGCGCAGCCCAACACGGGGGCTAGACTCCACAACCTTGAGCTCATGACCTGAGCAGAAATCAAGTCAGATGCTTAACCAACTGAACTACATAGACATCCCTTGAGTGGATGGCCTTTTATTGATATTTTAAAATATTAGAGATTAGCCTTTTGTAAAAATAACTTGCAATTATTGTTCATCATTTGTCTTTTGACATATGGTACTTTCTTGCCATGCATGTTCTTTTTAAATTGGACTTAACAACCTTTTCTTAACATCTACAAGATGTTAAGTCATAGAGAACTCTTTCCCAATCTAACACTGTAAAAGAACTGGAGAAATAAGGTTAAACTTTCTGCATAGCCTTCTGATCTGTTTACAAGGGATTTTATGCAAAATGGATCACTGCTACATAATAGGACTACTCCACATCTCAGCCATGGTCTCTTGCACAAAGTTGCACAGAGAATTTGATAAAGGACTGTATTAAGAATTATTTCCCTGACCAATAAGCTATATCAAATAGCTAAGATGCTATCTGTAATAGTTTGTGATGAACTAACTAGGAAGCCCTTATTTGAATCAAATAAGCCTTATAAGCCTATAAGAATTAAAGCAAAATTAATTAGCATTTATGTTCACAAGCCAAATGAAATTTCATGTGCAGTATGAACAAAATTAATTGCTCATTTATAATATATAAAGGGACAGTGTTTGACATGAATGTACTGATGTCTCAATCTCTGCTTGAAGGGACAAGAGATGATAGACTTGTACAAATAGTATATGATTTATATAATTATACCCAAGTAATATCAGCTACCATTTGAGTGCCTTCTACTTGCCAAGTGTTTTTAACATTATAAGGTGTGTATCACTATTTTACAAATGGAAAACTATGGCCCAGACAGATCAAAAAACTGTCTCCAAGTCCAAAGAACTGTTACTTGGCAGAAGTGGTAATCCAATATGATAGCCAAAGCTTACATATTTTCCATCACATTACTGTGGCTCTCCAAATACACTGTGTGGTTGGTAAGCTCTCTCAATTGTGGGTTTGTTTTTTTAATGAAAATGCTATGTGGTAACTTGTAATTATGATTATTTGGGCCATTATGAACATTCCTATGAAAAACTATATTAATGTGCTTTCTTTTGGTTTGGAATAGGAGTCACCTCCATATCCCAAGAGTATTAGCACAGTAGCTGACTAAATAAATACTCTATGTATTTGCCAAAGGAGTGATATGAACCTGTAAGTAATGGTAATTAAACTGCAAAAGCTAAACAATCTACATCAGGAAAAAAATTTAATTTTGGTTTAGTATAGTATCTATGCTCATTTAAATTAGAAAATCTAAGGCAGTAACCTGGAAAGTTAAGTACTGCATATGGTTATATGGAATGAGCATTCTATAGAGGGTGAGAAAAAATGAGATTATAGTTGACCCTTGGACAACAAACATGGGGGTTAAGGGCACCAACTGCCCCACTCCAACCCCGCATAGTCAAAAATCCACGTTTAACCTTATACTCCCCCAAAACTTAACTACTAAGAGTCTGTTGATCTGAAGCCTTACCAGTGACATAAAGTCTGTTAACACATATTTTGTATGTTATATGTACTATATACTGTATTCTTACACTAAAGCTAGAGAAAAGAGTGTTATTAAGAAAATCATAAGCAAAATATATTTACAGTACTATACAGTGTAAAAAATCCTCGTATAAGTGAATCCACCCAGTTCAAATCTGTTGTTCAAGGGTCAACTGTAATTTATTCTCCATATAACTTCTGCTAGAAACTTCAGCTAGAAGAAATATTTGCAACCATTTCATATTCTACATATGCAAATCCCATGTCCTATGCTGCTACATAATGGGTTAATCACAAAGTTAATGTCTGGTATCTAAGGCTGGAAAAATTTTTGTCCCTGATTATCAATTATGTAAACCATCATTAGAAATTCATTAAAAATGTACATTACCAAACCATTAAACAGCCAAAATGACAGGATTCACTAAGTATTCATAAGTAAAAGAAGGAAACTTCACTGGCTTCACCAACAAAATATTTCTATTGACTCCTGAAAAGGATTTTAGTTACTATGTTTAACAAAACTAACAATTTTTTGTCTGTAATATGCTTTGCTTTGGTCCCATGAAGACACTTAGACCATGAAAAGGTCAAAGTGATTGTGAGAGCTAACTTTTTTATGTATACTAATAAACAAAACTAAAACACATGCATATTAGAAGCATCACATATTTAATGTCAAAGAGTTTGAATTCACGTACAAAAATTAAACACATGATTTCAACATTAAAAAACTAACACTTATTAGTCAAACAACTATACAGTGAATATCAAAAACACAAAAGAAGCATAACTATAAAAACCTGAAATACATTAACAGCAAAATTAAAATTTATTTCTATAACAATTAACTAAAATATTTGTAGTTATTTGCAAGGACCACAATGGTAGACTGCTTTTCCTTTAGTACTGCATAAAATTTGTATCTTAATTTTTGCCCTTCATTTCTTTCTACATAATAGATGCTTCTGGTTATCTAACTGTTACAATCTCTAATACAGATAGTGATCCTTGGTAATCAAATCTAGTGTAACCGTTGTCTGCAAGTGCTCAAATATTCGTGAAATGCTATTTGGCAAAGTTATTATGCAAAAATTTAACATAAACTATTGGGTTCTACTGCCCACTCAGGAATTAGAAGTATTTAAAATCCCAAAAGTTTAAAAGGAAGAGTAGTTTGCTATACACCTTGTTATCAAGAGAAACCACTGAATAACTTTTTTAACGTAGCATTTTTACAAGTTCTACAATTGTAGGTTATTCTGAATTATGGTTGATGTTTACTATGTTGAAATAAATATATACTTATCATTTTCAAACCAAATGTGCAAACCCAATTCTAAAATAAAACAGTATTTTAATTTGCATGCTTTACAAAGAAACTTTCATACTCATGTTTACAATATCTTCTTCAGAAGAATGAGGCCTGATTGGAGATATACAGTCGCTGTCCAACATGGCTGCCATTAGCAAGTGATATTGTTGGTGACAAGGGATAGCTTGGATAAGAATAAGGCCTTGAAGTATAAGGAAGCACGCTGGGAGTCCCAGAAGAGAAAGTAGCACTAACAGGGGAAAGACTATTTATTGAGCTGCGACGGAAATTGTAGTCTGTAAATAAATACATGAACAATTATGCTGCACATCTTTATGGATACAAATTTAATTCAAAGAGACAAAGCATTAAAACTATAATCACAGTTTAACATAATGTTCTAACATTCAAAATCTTGCTAATACGATTTTGCTGGTAAAGACCGTTTCGACATTCACAGCATTGCAAATCCTAATAGTTATATCAGTCAGTCCTAGAAGTTTCTTTCACTGACACTTCAGAGATCTTACTAGAATGCATTTTTGGATATCTTTTATTTGCATATCTATTCATTGTTTTGTGTGTTTTTGTGATCACAGAAAAAAAGTGAACCTCTGATTTCCCTTGTTCCACAATGCAGCTCCTTTTAAATTTGGTTCTGATGCTTCTTCCATGAAGAAAAGATAAAAACCAGCGAATTCATATTTGCTTATTTTTTTTTTGAAATTGTATTCGGCATCAAACCAGCAGAAACATTCTCTCCTGGACTGCAAAAATATTTGGTGTAAACTAACTGTCCAATATTTCATTATTTAAATACTAATATAAACATCTGCATAACTCAATATAGCAATTTAACATTAGAGTTCCTATTTGTATCATAAAACACTAAAATGAATCATGTTTATAAAATAAACTTCAAGAAACCATTATCAACTTATAGTATAGAAAAATCCAAAAAAACCAAATTATTTTTTAAAAACCAGTTATATTTGAAATATTACTATTCCACAATCAACATTCATCTTATGCACCAATAATTTCCTGCTTCATTGTTATGTTTTTATGTATGAATATTAAAGACCAAATTTGTAGATCCTGTACTTTCCAAAAACTCAACTATGTTCTTTAAGATAGAATAAGTCAAGGGTCTAACAAAGACTATAAAATGATTATTTATAAAAGTTACGGTGTTTCTAGGAATGAAAGAAAAGGAATTAGGCAATCCAATGCACAAGTCAAGTTTTTTCTATATTTTCCTGGTATTATAGATGAGGCCTAAAACATATAAGCATTAACTTAATATTGTCATGGGACTTAATATTTAGCCAACAGGAATGTGATCAACTGCAGGAGAATAAGCTCAAGCAACATCAGTAAGGACCTAGTTAAGAAAAAAAATGGAAAAAATAAAAATCAGTTAAATATAAGTTTAATTTCTAGCACTGTAAAACTCTAACTTGATTAATTTTATAATCTTTTTATGTTTATTAATGGTACCATAAATTCAATAAAAGCAGTCTGTTCCAAGAAGACAAATACATTTAAAATATCCAGTTCAAAATATTTTCAGTATTTTGAAGTTGGATAAGGAATTACTTTGATACCACTTGCTTTCCTAATATCCAAAGTAGGATAAGTAGGTATCACAGAATTTTTTTTCTTAAAGGAGCCACCATGCCTAAAGGGTATGGTATTTAGTATTAACAGAAATCTTAGTGCTCCCATAATTCAAATTAATTGTTTTAAAAAATTTCTGATTCTCTCCTCCTACATTATATTACACAAATATAGTCAATTCCTTATTAGACATGTACCTATGATACAACTAGATTTTTCAATTTTTAACAATGTGGCCATAGACAATATGATTTAGAAGAGCAGATCTTGAACTAGTTATACTTCTGTAGGTGGGGAAAATGTAGTTTTCAGAGAAGTCACTTTCACTGGGTTTATACTCATGCAACCGTTAATGCGGCTTATTCAATGAACTGTAGATAAAAGAGACATCTTCAGGAAAATGATTTCACAAAGAAGATAGCCAGACAACTGGCTACTGGCTTAGCACTTTGGTCTGAAAATGGGCATTTTAAACAGTCTCCTACTGTAAACCTTTAATTTAAAAATACACTAATCAACTGTTGTCTTCTCATATTACTAAGGAAATTAAATTAAAATACAAAATTTGACCTCATTCATAGAGGATAAATCAAGAGAAAAAAATTTCCCCAATACTACAAAAATTAGGAAATGAAAAGCTTCAATGTTCATAAGATTTTACAAGCATTTCAAAAATAAATTTAATTACAAGAATCTGAATATATTCAGAAAAAATATGGGTAATCAGAAAGTATAATACATATCAAACTTAACATAATAACTACTGACATAAACCTAGATGAATCACGTTTTCCTTAGATCTAACATACAACATACAATATATATACAATATATCACAGAAAATAAAAATCAGAAAGCATCACTGATTTTCATGAAATAAATTAGTGAGTCAGAATTCCTAGCATATACTTACTTGCCTACCCCTGGTTTTTCTTCCCAATGAATATCCTTAGCTCTTCAATCCCACTGTTTCTCAGACTTGCATCTGTCCTCCCCTTTCCCCTTCTTAAGGGAATGATAGAGCTAATTTCAGAATTTAAGTTTTACACTATTATTCAACTGTCTTAATACTTTCTAAATTGAGGTACAATTTACATACAGTGAAATGCATACATCCTATGTGTTCATTTCAATGAGTTCTGATAATTCTATGAACCTATGCAACCAACACCTAAAACAAGATATAGAACATATTCATCAATCCAGAAGTTCCTGATGCTCCTTTCCAGTTAATAGCCCTTCTGTTGGAGGCAACCACTTTGTGATTTCTCACTATAGCTTAGATTTGTCTGTTCTTAGATTTCATATAAAATGTATTTTTTAGGAAATCTTAAGCCTAGCTTCTTTCTCTCAATATAATTTCTAAGATTCATTATGTTGTGTATGTCAGTTTCCTCCTTTTTATTGTTCAGCAGTATTCTGTTGTATGTATACACCACATTTTTTATCCATTTACCTATTGACATAAATATTTGAGTTGTTTCTAAATTTTGACTATTATGAATAAAACTGTTATGAACATTCTCATACTAGTCTTTTTGTGGATATATGTTTTCATTTATTTTGGGTAAATAACTAGGAGTGAAACTGCTGGGTCATTGGGCAGACAGATACTGCTCAACAGTTCTCCAATGTGACCATTTTACATTCACACCAGTAAAATACGAGAGCTCTGGTTGTTCGACATCCTCACCAACATTCGGTATTGCCAGTGTTTTGAATCATAACTATCCCAGTGATGTGAAATGGCATCTCATTTTGGTTTTAATTTGGATTTCCCTCATAACTAATCATGTGTTTAGCTGCCCATTTGAACATGTTCTTTAGTAAAGTATGTATTCAAGCCTTTTGCTTATTGTTATTGGTTTTTTTATTGTAGATATTAATAAAATTTTTAACTAATAAAATTCTTTAATTCAAAATCATAAACCAGGGAAAGGTTGTCCCTCAGCATTCTGTCTCTAATTCCAACCACCTCTTTCACTGAAGAATGACATAGACCACAGATGGTTGATGAAGTGACTGCTGGATACTCCCACAGTTAAATGAAGAAAAACGAGTCAAAAATTACGTCCTCTAATTCCTAGGAAAGTATTATTTCTACTTGACCAAGCTTTTTCACTCTGGCAATCTTCTCAAAACTGGGTCAGGGAAAGTGTTTCAAGAGGTTGTTAGGGGGTAGAAATAGAGTAGATGGTGCTCTAAGCTATCTGGCTGCTGCTTGCAAATACCCACCCCCACATTTCCCATTTCAATCCACACAGCTCTGCATTCCCATTTTATATGCTAAATGTTACCTAAGAATTTCATTTGAAAAGGCCTTTTGCAGAAATAAATAAATAAATAGACTTTGCTCTAATGTAATGATAGGATAGCATTTTGATCAAATTGCCTACAATTTCATATTTGTATCTTGAATGAATACATTTCTATAGCGTAACTTTAATCTATACAGCAAACAGGCTTAACCTTAAGTACCAATTCTAATCAAGCAGTAATGGCTAAAAAGAGCCTGGATTCCCAAGGATTCAGAAGCTATGGCTAGACTGAGCAGGAAAGTGAACAGGCAGTAACCGCTGACCTGGGAGCAAGTGTAGAGACCGGCAGCACACTCACCACCTTTTTGTCAGTCCCACTTTTGTAAGTGTTAATTCGGTCTACTACCTTTCTTTATTTGCCACAAGAGGTATAACACCACCAAGATGCTTCTTAGTGAAAATTTAAGCAATGGATGTACACTGCTTTACTCCATTTGTCTCATTTGTTTGTTTCTAATTTGCTTACACATCTTGACCAAACACCATGGATTCTCAAACTGCTTCTCTGCTTCATATAAAGAGGGAGGAAACCCTTAATGGAGACCTTACACTGAGTTTGGTCAAAGTGTCTTCTTACACTTATCTTTTGGCTATTTTTTTTCTTCTGGTTTGTTTCTGTCCGTACTTTAATTTTCCACTAATAAGTACATTCCTCATAATTCTCCTTGTTAACTATTTTTTTTCTTCTCTGTAACTATTTAAGTTCTACCTTCACATCCATTCCCTCTTTTTGATGTACCTTTCTTAAGTGTACAATTCAGTGGTTTTTAATAGATTCACAAAGTTGTGTAACCAATAACACTATCCAGAACATTTTCATCACCCTAAACAGAAACTCTGTACCTTTTAGTATTCACTCCCTTCCTTCCTCTCTCCCAGCTCCACCAACCACTAATTTTTCTAGTGATTTGCCTGTTCTTGATTTTTAATATAAATGGAATCAATTTATGTTGCCTTTTTTAACTAGTGCCTTAGCATTTGTTTTCAAGGTTCACCCATGTTGTAGTATATATCAGAACTTCATTCCTCTTTAGATCCCTTGAGTGAATACACCACATTTTATCTACTCATCAGTCAATGGACATTTAGGGTGTGTCCACCTGTTGGCTGTTATGAATAATGCTGCTAAGGAATAATGCGCACAAAATTTCATGTGGACATATGCTTTCGATTCTCTGGAGTAAATAACTAGAAATCAACATACTGGGTCATAAGGCAATTTTACGTTTAACTTTTGAGGCAACTATGTTTTCTAAGACAGCTATACTGGTTTACCCTCCCAAAACCAGTGTATGAGAATGAAGCACCTGATATTTTGATCTATGAAACACATTTCCCATCCCCTTAATACATGTCCCATATATTTAATACATATTTTAAGTACTTCTTTAGATTTCTATAGGATCTTTATTAAAATTTTTGAAAAAAATTTCATTTCACCATTTTATTATTTCAATTTCTAACATTCAAATAAGCCACAACTGAAATAACTCAGTAACTTTCTTTCACTGAACTTCACCTGCCCAAGTGTTAACACTTGTTAACACGGCACTGTATATACACAGAATATAAAACATGGCTGGATGCAAAGAGAGATTTAAAAAATCTCTATTACAGTGTAAATAACATTTATCATTTATTTTGTACTTTCCATCCTAGTAAAGAATTATCATGAACTAACTGTAAAATAGATGAAGGAATTTTCAAAATTACTAATAACTAAACTTACAACCTATGACATATTTAAAAATGATTAGAAATTTTTAAGTGATATTTTTGGCTAGACACTTTAGTTATTATCAACTTTACTGGCATTTTTATTTCACTTACTTTCCCTATTACAATTAAATTTTGACCAACACAAGGTACTTTTTTACCCTCTACTTAATTTTTGCTATAGGCAACTGACAGCAAAGAGCAAGAAGTAGACATGAAATGACCAACGTTTTTTTCTAACACTAGGCTCACACAGTAGCTTAGGTCAGTTTTTCTGTTTTAAGATGATTTTTAGGAGGCTTTCAGTATGCTAATCCTAGTAATGGTGGCTGGATAGGAATGAAAGTTATTATCTCTAACTCTTTCCTTATAAAGTTCTAGTTGGTTAGTTCTCTGTTGTTACTAGAGTAATTATATTTTTCAGATTCAGTTTTGGGGAAAAAATCATTTGCTTCTGTTTTGAATGATTATTTTAAATTTACAATATATTTTTTATATAATTTTGAGTGGTTTGAGTTTCAAATTCTTTTTTTTTTAAGATTTTATTTATTTATTTGACAGAGAGAGACAGATCACAAGTAGGCAGAGAGGCAGGCAGAAGGAGAGGGGGAAACAGGCTCCCTGCTGAGCAGAGAGCCTAATGTGGGACTCGATCCCAGGACCCTGAGATCATGACCTGAGCCGAAGGCAGAGGCTTAAACCACTGAGCCACCCAGGCGCCCCGAGTTTCAAATTCTTGCTGTGAAACTTTGACAGTATATAACAATTTTCATAAACATAATTTTCAGATACCTGTACTTTTATTTTTAAGATATTACTACTGTTTCATTCTAAATTATTTCTAAAGATTGTAATTTAAGCTTTCAAACAACAAAGGTTTGAAATTCTAGAAAAAGCAAACTAATCTATAGTAACCAGCAATCAGATCAGTGGTCGCCTGGAAAAGAAGATAGGAGAAGGAACAGGTTACTGTATGGGTGACAAAAATGTTTGTTTTCTTGATTGTGATATTGTATCACAGATGTATACATAAATCAAAACTGACCAAAGCATACCCTTTATATGTGCACTTTATTGTATTTCAATTATACTTCAATAAGGTTATAAACAAAACCCAGGTGTTAGAGTTAGTTTGTGTTTCCCAACCTATACCCCCATACAATTCAAGTACCTCAAAACAAGAATCTCTTAGCCAAATAAAATCTTGAAAAAAATTTAGTGAAACTGGATTTAGCACTTACACAGGTTGCTACTACAATGATTTTTGATACGCTAATAAGCATTGTGATTTTCCTAGGGCAGTATGTAGTACACAGCTTTCCTCAAACTTGTTTGAGGAAAATAACGTCAAAGTTATTTCACTGAACAACTTTGCAAATCACTTTGGGAAGAACTTTTAATGGGGCTAATATATAATAGGGAAACATTAAAAACAAAAAAGAAATATTCTTGAACTATGTTAAACACAGTGATTACAAATTCAAATGCCCTCAGAGGCTAAGATGTAACAAACAAATGAAAAAAGAACTCAAAGAGGACCAAATGTAAAACAGGTGTTTAGCTATTTGTACCAAAATTAAATCTAGCTGCTTTCCTTTCAAAAAACCAAAGAGACCAAACAAACGATACCAGTTTGCTACCTTTGTTTAATGGATTATGTCAAATTCCTTTTAAAGATAGTTTCTAAACCACTTAGAAGAGATTAATAGAAAAGCAACCTGTAAGAGAAAATTATGATCTGAGCGCTGCAGTTTATCTAGGTTTCAGTATGGCTCAAAAATTGCAGCTCACTAGAAAAACTATCTGGGCAAAAGTGAAGAGAAGACAAAAGCCTTAAGAAAGATAGCAACTCTTTTCAAGTTTCATTTCTATCAGTAAAATTAGTCCTTAAAATTCAAAATTTGAACTACAGAATCTTGTAAGAAAAGGTATTTCTGAGAATAGCATCACATATTTGAATTTTTATGTTAAGGTCAAAACTATAAACATAAAGTTATATGTCTCAAATATAATAAATACATTTCCTTCCATCTGAAGTATGAGTTCTATTAATGAGTTAGTAATTACTGAGTACTTATTAAGTGCCAAAAATAACTATACAACATCAGCACTAACTCCTTATAAAAACCTCACAAAAGAAATATTATTTTCCTCTTTAACAACAAGGAAATTGAGGCACAGAAAGATGAAGTTAGCTTACTTAAGAACACAGAACTAGTACATGGATTCCATCCAGGGAACCACAACATTCTTTTTGCCTCAACATGTGAAAAGGCATTTGAATAAAAGTAATCTTTATTTAAACTATAAACTACCTTTAACATCCTACTAAAACTTATCCTCTCAGTACCATGTTGGGAAAACTAAAGAGTGAATCCTAGTAAATAACTTTTATTCTAAATTGGGTCAACAATAACTGTGGTTTTATTAGTTCAAAAAATAGATAAGAAATTTTCAGATAAACTTGAGAAATGCTGAATAATCTACATATAATACACTCACTCCAACAACACCTATATTAAAATACTGTTTACCATCTGTGGTGGTTCAAAACATACACTAGTATGTTATAAGCTTTGAGAAGAACCTGAAATATGGAAACCAGTTTAACTTTTTAAAACTTTTCTTAATGAATCTATAATTAATAAAGCTATTTTAACCAAATGTTTCACAAGCTTCTTTAGACAATTTTAAGTATTTCTCCTTAAAACCATAAGAATAATTTATAACTGGCTTTCTGGAAACTAAATATATCACTTAGTATTCCTAAAAGACTTTTTCTTACCTGTTTATTTTCTCCAAATTCTTCTACATAGGTCCAGGCTGAAGAGATTGTGTTCCCTGTCTGTAAGCAGTGAAGACAGAAAAGAATTGAGTCTTTAGATTGATGTTATCCCTAATCTTGGAAGTGCATGGAATCCTTGATAACTTTGGTTAAAAACTTCCTGATCGGTAAATAGGAAAATAAACTTATAGAATAAAAGAAACAAGTGACAAATAATTATCATTTCTGAATCTCTGCAAAGATGAACAAAGAGAACAGTATTCTGATAAATAAATGAAAAGTATGAGGGCGCCTGGGTGGCTCAGTGGGTTAAAGCCTCTGCCTTCGGCTCAGGTCATGTTCTCAGGGTCCTGGGATCAAGTCTCTCTGCTCAGCTCTCTGGTCAGCAGGGAGCCTGCTTCCTCCTCTCTCTCTGCCTGCCTCTCTGCCTACTTGTAATCTCTCTCTGTCAAATAAAAAAATAAAATCTTAAAAAAAAAAAAAGAAAGAAAAGTATGAGTTAATACATAATCAAACAGTCTTCCTATACCGATTAAAGTCCCTATTAGCTGGTTTTTCCAAGAAGTACTAATAAAATAAAGGACTTTAGAAACAAATAAGACGGGTGCCTGGGTGGCTCAGTGGGTTAAAGCCTCTGCCTTCGGCTCAGGTCATGTTCTCAGGGTCCTGGGATCAAGTCTCTCTGCTCAGCTCTCTGGTCAGCAGGGAGCCTGCTTCCTCCTCTCTCTCTGCCTGCCTCTCTGCCTACTTGTAATCTCTCTCTGTCAAATAAAAAAATAAAATCTTAAAAAAAAAAAAAAGAAAGAAAAGTATGAGTTAATACATAATCAAACAGTCTTCCTATACCGATTAAAGTCCCTATTAGCTGGTTTTTCCAAGAAGTACTAATAAAATAAAGGACTTTAGAAACAAATAAGACGGGTGCCTGGGTGGCTCAGTGGGTTAAAGCCTCTGCCTTCGGCTCAGGTCATGTTCTCAGGGTCCTGGGATCAAGTCTCTCTGCTCAGCTCTCTGCTCAGCAGGGAGCCTGCCTCTTCCTCTCTCTCTGCCTGCCTCTCAGCCTACTTGTGATCTCTCTCTCTCTCTCTTTCTCTGTCAAATAAATAAATAAAATTTTTTAAAAAATTAAAAATTAAAAAAATTAAAAATAAAAACAAATAAGATTGCCCAATTTCTGATAAGAAGATAGTCCAAAGAATCTAAAGAAATTTTTAAAATATCAATATCTTTTCTTTCTGTCATAAAAAGAGATAGATGGCCAAAATAATACTAAGCTTAAAAAAAAGTTTTGCTTATTAACAGCTAAACTTTATCTACTTGAAGCCTAATATAAACATATATAGTACAACTTCAGACATCTATACATTTTAGTGGTTATCTCTTTATATCCCTTAAGCTTTCTGGTCAGGATGTACATCCAACCATATGCTAAGATATTGTGCACAAAAGTATGAACAAATGAAAATGTTTGATGACCCACACAGAACTACAGATTTTTAAATAGCCATCTTAAAGATTATAACTCAGTGGAAAAAGATAGTCACAATATTTTCTTGATATTTACATGATGAAATTAGGTAACTTCCATCAGCCCTCCTGGTAAGAGTTAGAAAATGCAGGTAATTACTAAAAAGCAAAAGGATTTATCAAAAAGCACTGAGAAGGACCAAGGAAGACAGTGAAGAATTATGGGACCATGATCTTGGATAAGAAGGTAACCCAAAACAGTTTGCACACTTTTTGGAAGTGTATTTTCCCCTAGAAGGACTGGCAAACTCCGAAGAGGGATCTGATAGCCAACGGAGGTAACAAGAGACAAATTTCTGAGGATAAAAGGACAAAATTAGAGCTGAGGGTCTAGTGATAAGGCATGCCAGGGACCTGAATAAAACTAAACTAAAAGTAGGCCAACTTTAAAAGAGAGTAAATTCAACTTCAACTCTTCCTGATCCCTGCCTGGATTAGTAAGGCAATCTGGGACTGCCAGTCCCTTGGCCATCTTTCTGAAGCTATATAAATCTTCCCTGAATAAACATAACAGCATGCTAGCTTTCAAACTGTACCTATATTTTTCTTAGATAATATCTGAAATTCAATAAAAAATAACCAGTCATACAAAGATAAAACAATGTGCCCTAAAACCAACAGAAAAAACATTCAACAGTAACTGATCTACAATGAATTTAGATAAAGTTTTCAGAACTGGATATTAAAATAACTATGCCTAATATACTCAAGGAAATAAAAAACTAAAAATTTTGAAGGAAAAATGTAAATAATATTAGAGTCAAATGAAATTCTGTAACAGAAATAAATCCAAATAGTTTTATCAGCATGTTAGACACATATTAAAAATAAAATTAATGAACCAAACAAAAGGTCTGAAGAAAATACTAAACATATAAAAAGTGCAAAATGGAGAAAGAACATAACAGATACATGGGATACAGTAAAGAGGTCTAACATAGGTTTAATTGGAGTACCAAATAAAAAGGAGGGAAGAAATGAGACAAAAGTAGTATCTGAAAACAAAATAACTTAGAACTTTCACAAGTGAATAACACTGATCCACAGATTTTAGAAGTGGTGAAAAGTTCAATTAAGATAAAAACCAAGAAAACAGGATGTAAGCACATCACAGTGACACTTCCAAAAATCACAAATGAGAAAATATTAAAACTCCCCACAGGGGTGTGGGCAGTTTATGTTCAAAGGAACAATAAGTACATTACAGCTGACTTCTCAACAGAAACAAGGGAAACCAGAAAACAGTGAGTGGAATTATAACTTCAAAGGGCTAGAGGAAAATAACTGCTGATCTAAAACATACATATATCTCCTTTCAAAAGGTGGGTGAATCAAAGATATATTCACGTAAACAAAACTGAAGTAAAGGAAATACAAATGAATGTTCTTTGGGCAGAATATAAAGAAACAATCATAGTGGAAATTTGGAGATATAATAGGAAATGGAGAGCAAAGGAACTGATAAATATGTAAAAGGTAAATGAATACAAATATATATTAAGAAAAAACTATTATAATTAGGTATGTGGGGGTTAAAATATACAAGTTTAAAACATTTGGAAATACCAGGGCTCCTCCGACTCTTGATCTCGGCTCATGTCTCAATCTTAGGGTCATGAGTTTGAGCTTCGCATTGGGCTCTATGCTGAGTGTGGAGCCTACTTATAAGAAAGATAAAACATGTGGTAATACAAAGACACTGTAGAAACTGCAGGAAATAAAGTGTTTAGAGGTTCTTGCACTGTCCAGAAATGTAATAAAAGCATTAATATCAGACTTCAACAGGTTAAGAATCCAAGTTGGAGTCTAAGGGTAATAATCACTAAAAGAATAGTAAAGACTACAGCTAATAGAGATAAAAGAAGAGAAAGGGGCCAAGTAATCATCTATCTAAAGAAGGTAAGAAAAAGAGAACAGGGCAATAGAACAAGGAATAGAAAACAAATGGCAAGATGAAAGATTCTAAGCAAATCGATAAGAACATTAAATGCAAGTTGACCAAATACTCATAGAACAGATTTTCAATAAAAACAACACCAACAAGAACAACAAAAGAACCTAACTATATACTGCTCTCATCTTACAGCTAAGATACAGGAAAAGTAAAAGTTACAAAATGGAAAAATACATAATTTGCACACTAACCAAAAGATAGCTTATAAGTTTATGCTAACATCAGACAAAGTACAGTACAGTTTACGGCAGGAAAGCATGATAGAGCTAGAATGACAGTATAATGATAAAAGGTACACTTACCAGAAAAATATAACAATTCTAGATTTCTATGCACCTAATATATAACCTCAAAATATAAAATGCAAAAACTGATAGAACCAAAGGAGGAATAAAAATAGACCTACAATCACAATGGGTGGTTTTTATAATCCTCTCTCAATAACAGAATGAGCAGACAAAAAAAATCAGGAAACATAAATTTAAATATGATTAACAAACTTGCCCTAACTGAATTGCATGCCTTAAAAAGATATGCTGAAGTCCAACTACTAACGACTTTGAATGCGACCTTTTTCAGAAATAGAGCCACTGAAAATGTAATTAGTTAAGCTGAGGTCATAGTGGAATATGATAGAGCCTTAATCTAATATGATTGGTATCCTTCCAAGAGTAGAGAAAAACAGAAAGGAGATTGCCTTGTGAAGACACAGACACACAGGGAAACAACAATATTACAACAGAGGCAGTGACTAGAGTTATGCATCTATGACCCGACAACTCGAGGACTGCTGACAGCAGAAGTTAAAATAAGCAAGGAAATTCTCTCCTACTGGCCTGAACAGGAACATGGCCTTGCCAACACCTCAATTTCTGGTGGGCCTTCAGAACTGTGGGAGAATAAATTTCTGTTAAAGTCACCCAAATTGTGATACTTTGCCACAGCGACCCTCATAAATACACTGCAATTAACAACTGCAAACACATTCTTTTTAATATTTACATTAATTGGTTGTTAAAAAAACAAAAGGACTGAAATCATACTTTCTGATCATAGTAAAAATATATACAAGTAACTACAAAAACTCCCATGTGTTTAGAATTTAGAATTTCCCATGCTCAAGAAATCAAAACATTTTGAAATAAACAGACGAATGGATAAAGAAGATGTGGTCCATATACACAATGGAATGTTACTCAGCCATCAGAAAAGATGAATACCCAACTTTTGCATCAACTTGGATGGGACTAGAGGAGATTATGCTGAGTGAAATAAGTCAAGCAGAGAGAGTCAATTATCATACGGTTTCACTTATTTGTGGAACATGAGGAATAGCATGGAGGACATTAAGAGAAGGGAAAAGTGAAGGGGGGGAAATCAGAGTGGGAGATGAACCATGAGAGACTATGGACTCCAGGAAACAAACGGAAAGTTTTAGAAGGGAGGGGCGTTGGGAGATGGGTGAGCCTGGTGATGGGTATTAAGGAGGGCACGTATTGCATAGAGCACTGGGTATTATACGCAAACAGTGAATCATGGAACACTACATCAAAAACTAATGATGTACTGTATGGTGACTAACAAAACGCAAGTTAAAAAAAAATAAAACATAAAAATTAAAAAAAATACAGCAAAATCTAAGTGTTGCAGCTATCACCATACCATAGGAGGGAAATTTATAGCCTGAATATGCATATATTATAGTAAAAGAAAGGCTGAAAACTCTAAACTAGGATGGCATCCTAGGTAATATTTCACATATTTGAAAAATATATCATACTAATTATATACAAACTCTTCCACAAAACAAAGAGAAAAAACTTCCTGCTTTTAGGAAGAAAGGTATGAGCCAATCTCACTAATGAACACAGGTATAAAAATCCTAAAGAAAATATCAAAAACCAAATTTAGCAATACACAAAAAGGATATTGCATGATGACCAAATTGCATCTATTACAGAAATACAAGGTTGATGTCACACTGAAATACCAATGCAATTCACCACATTAAAAGAATAAAAGACAAAAATGATATAAATATCTAACTATATACAAAAAGCATTTGATAAAATTCATCACCCATCCTTGATAAAAACTCTTAGCAAACTAGGAATAGAAGGAAATGTCCTTAATGTGACAAAGGGCTTCTATAAGAAAAGCTACAACAAACATCATACCTTAACGGAGAAATAGTGAAAGTTTAAAAGGATGCCTTCTGTCATCATTTTTATTCAATGCTAGACAAGCGGTTCTAGCCAGTGCAATAAGGCAAGAGAAAAAAGAAAAGTATAAGGATAGAAAAGAAGGAAAAAGCCCATTATTTGCAATTGACATGACTGTGTAGATAGAAAGTTTAAAATAATGTACGATCAAACCATTAGAATCAAATAGTTCCATTCAAAACGTAAAAAATTGTATTTATATAAACAATCAGAAATTAAAATTAAAAGGCACCTTTTACATTAGCACTGAGCAACATTAAATACCTACAAATATATCTAATAAAAGATGTAAGAGAAATTTATACAGCAGACTACTGAATGTTTGGAACAATTAAAGAAAGCCTAAATAAATGGAGAGATCTATAAATGTTCATGGGTCAGAAGTTCCAATACTATAAAATGTCATTTCTTTGCAAATTGATCTACAGACACAATTCAATTTTAATCAAAGTCCCAGTAGTACTTCTTTTTGGTATAAATTTACAATCTAATCATAAAATTCATATGGAAATATAAGGGCTGAGAAGAGCGAAGATAATTAAGAAAGAAAGTGTTGTGAAAGATGTAAGCCTGATGATTCACAGACCTGTACCCCTTGGGCAAAGAATAAAAATAAAATTTAAAAAAAAATGTGAAGATGTTCTCTACAACTCTTTTCAAATTTATGTAATTAAGACAATGCGGTAAATTAAATTAGATCAATGGAATAAAAAATCTAAAATAAGGCATGTATGTGCATATAGGTGTGCATGTGTGTACATATGCATACATACTTGATCTACACTGAAGGTGGCACTTCAGAGTCATGGGAAAGGGTAGTCTTTTCAATAAATAGTGCTATGTAAGTGATTATACAAACTGAGGGTAAAGTAAAACTTGAACATGTACTTCACACCCTCACTAAATTTAAAAGATAAAAAAATTTCTTCATTTCTAGGAGAATATTTCATGACTTTGAGGTAAGTAAAGATTTCTTAAGCAGGACACAACCAGGACTAACGACTAACTTTAAAAGACTGATAAACTGAACCATACTAAAATTAAGAACTCTATTTTTCAAAATGTACCATGAATAGAGTAGAAAGATAAGCCACACAGAAGAAGGTATTTGTAGAAAATATATCCAACAAGGGCCTTGTATCTTAAGCAATAAAAAAACAAGCAACCCACTACAATGAAGAGATAAGAAACTAAAAAAAAAGAGACAAGAAACTTAAGAAAGATATTTCATCAAGAGGATATCTTAATGCCCCATAATCCTATTAAAAGATGTTTGATATCATTAGTAAACAGTGATATAAAAGTTATAATCTCAATGAGATAGCAATATATACTAACCAAAATGTTCAAAACTTTCAAAGGTTAATAATACCCATGTGCTGGCAGGAATTTGGAACAACCAAAACCCATATACTGCCTACGAAGTGTAAATTTATATAATCACTTTGAAAAACTGGCATTATTTACTAAAGTTTTAAAAATATGACCCACTGGGCGCCTGGGTGGCTCAGTGGGTTAAAGCCTCTGCTTTCGGCTCAGGTCATGATCTCAGCGTCCTGGGATCGAGGCCCGCATTGGGCTCTCTGCTCAGCAGGGAGCCCGCTTCCTCCTCTCCCTGTCTCTCTGCCTACCTCTCTGCCTACTTGTGGTCTCTCTCTCTGTGTGTCAAGTAAATAAATAAAATCTTAAAAAAAAAAAAAAAATATGACCCACTTTTACTCCCATGTATTCAACAGGAATGTATGCAAGTATCATTATTCGAACAGCACAAACTGAAAGCACCTCAAAGCTCTATCAACAACAGAAACAGCAAATAAGTTCTAACATTCTGATGGAATATTCCTAACAGTCAGAGTGAATGAACCGTACTGCCACATGCAACAACATGGACCAATCTTTATTCATAAACATAATGTTAAAAGAAGCCAGATAAAAGTATATAAAATGCTGTATAAATTCCAAAAACACTGAAGTCAGAAGGATGGTTTGGGAAGAGAGATGGTATTATGTGTGTCAGGGTACAAACAAAGGAGTTTTTTGAGGTGTTGACATTTTATGTCTTCACCTGGTAAACAGCTGTGGTCCCTCTGTTGTAATTCACAAAGCTTATAGTTATGATTTGTGGACTTTTTTCTGTATGTAATCTAATAACTTACTAAGTTAAAAAAAGAATTGTAACAGCTACCATAATGATATACATAAATGAGAAACTCATCATTATAACAAAAAATAAAACTACTCATAATACAGTTATCAAAATTAAATAAAAATGATTCAGAGTAATTACACTTAATTATTTGTTAATCTTTAGTGAGGTTTAAGAGGAAAAAATGCTGGGATTAAATTAACAGTCTAGGACAATTACATTTCTGTTAATGTACAGAAGAGATGATGATAATCCTCAAAGGAAAAGTAAAAACCATCAGCAGAATCTCAAGTAAATCCCAAACACAAGGTTACTACTGGTGCTTTGTCATTTGTCATTCCTTTTAAAAAGTATTAGCTGTTAATAAATTTATTCAATGAAATTATTTCAAAGAAATTTCTTTTTTTTTAGTTTCAGGTATACAACATAATGATTATTCAGTAAGGGATTATTCAGTAATGCAGACACAAGGGAAAAGCTAGGGGAAAGAAAAGGCATGTCGAAAAGTCAAGAATAAGAATAGGATACATTAAACTTCAAAGATCAGAAACAGGATCTTGTTTTCTATAAAGCTGAAATCATTAGATACGTTATTTTTAGTGTTATGTAGAAATAAAAGCCAAAAAAAAGATAAACTAGATAAAATTCCTAATAATTAGGGTATTTATTTTCATTGTATTCACTAAGACCCAACATTGGAGATATGAACTGTTCTATAAACATGTGATGAAAAGGTTTAAAAGTCACTTAAAACTAATTGTACATATCTTTGAAGATTTCACTGGTTTTCAGTTTGAAGAAGAATTCCATATAAATTTTTAAAGAACTGGTACAAAAAATGAAAAACTGTGTTTCAGATTTTCAGGTATGGCATACTGCTCTTTCTTCTTTTCAAAACAGAAAATAACTGAATGCACAGGATTCCAGTATATTCCAAATGAAACTTCTGTATTAGCAACCTGAATTTTCAGGGTTTTTCCTGCCTTTAGAAAACTGAACTGAAAGAACTCCATCTTCTTAGTCTATACCTGTTTAGAAGAATGAATAAGAAATGCAAGCTAGTATAATAAGTTTAGAAAGAATATACAATAAATAAGCTATTGCCAATTATTTTCCATTTGTGAAGTCTTAACAAATGTTATAGATGGCACTAAATAGAACTATGGCTTATGTAATGAACTTAAGAAGCTATAATGGTCAATAAATATTTAAAAATTTATTTTTAAATAAAATTACAAAATAATTTGGTCAGTAAATGGTGAATAAAATTATAAAATTGTATATAATATGATCCATTATATTCTGTACTACTACAACCAAAATCTCCTATTCTTCCACTATCCAAATTTTATTTATATATAAACATATATATAATATATACATCTTTAATATAAAATAATCCATGACTCAAGTCTGTATTTTAAGGATTTCACTATTTTGAAATACTCATTGCATCAGCATTTTAAAAACTATATACTGATCATTTCTACTTAATTGAAATAAAAGTATATAACGTCCTGTTAACCACTATTCATAATGTAATTGTTCTGTATCTGTGCCAACTCCATATCTCAGATATTTCTTTTCCAATCCTTTTTCAGTTCCTGCTCAAAGTACAGTCTTTATCCTTCATAAGAATCTTTATCTTTTAATCTTAGAGCATGGAGATAATTTTCAATTATTTGAAAAGCACTACATGTTAAGTACTAAAGGAGGAGACAATACTAAATTATATAAATCCAGTAAATAATAATTACAATTAAAAAAATTACAAAGTCCCTAAGCTTTATAATCCTGAGGGACCAAAAATTTTATGATAGTAAATAAACAGTAATATAAAAATTACTGAACTGTTGAGTAATATAAAGAACAAGTCATCCTCAGCAGTTACTATGTCGAAGAAAAGCTTAATATAAGAGGTTTAGTAAATGACAGCAGCAGATAGAAGAATATTCCAAGCAGAGGGAACAACACTAGGAAAAGCCTAGAAGTGGCAATGAGCATGATGAATTCAGATGATCAAAACAAGAGGTGTTTATCTATGGTTAGGTAAGATGGAGAAAACCAGGAGAGCGTTCTGAACAAGAGAATGTGTTCAGAGGACCTGATCATACCACAATAGCAAGCCACTGTTGGTTCCAGAACAAGGAAATAACAATGACAAAACATAGATGTAACTGGGGTGAAAAATTATATGGTTGAATTATATATTTGAGATGTTCTGAGTATAATCAGAGAGCAAAATGAAAGTACCAACAGGGGACCATGAAATAAACAAACTCTGCCTATTTGAGATTCTGTCTAGCACCTGATAGAGGGGAAAAAAAACAAAAACCATCATCCGCCACCTTGACACATACACTACTGGTTGTCAATGCTCATCGTAAACTTAAAAATCCCAAATTTACCTTGTAAACTAAATATGTTCACAAGATTTCTGTAACTTAGAATCAAATGATTCATTTAAGTCTGAGACAGATGTCCTAGGTCCACACTACACTGAAGTGATCTGATACATGGCCTTGTAGCACTGGTAAGATAAAACTGTCTCTGAAAAGGATGTAAAGCATGGAACAAAGACCTATCTCCTTCTGTTTTAATTTTTAGAAGGATAACTGGCCAAAAATATCCCACAAGTTTACAGACTATTATCAAATGTTTAACATTAGTCCCAGGTCAGTTTTTCACTTCAATCACGCGACATTACAAAGAACAGCAGCTAAGAGCATACAGTCTCTCAACTAACAGGGGATCCTGGGCAAACTATTTAATTTCCTAAAGCCTCAGTTTCTTCCTTTGTCACCAAAAAAAAATCTAGACATTAAAGTAATATTTACCTCAAGGAAGTGTCAGAATAACGTTATTATATAAAGGCATTTAGCATAGTACCTACATAAGTGTTCAAAGAATCTTAACTATTATTATTACTAATAATATTTATTATTATAAATGATTGGAAACTGTTGTCTTGGATTTGTTTTCTGAATAAATGTTATTTTTCAATATTTATATGGCACATTTTAATACACAAATGGCATTATTGTGCACCTTTTAACATTTTAACTCATTTATTATAAACAATTACCCTACGGGGTAAATACTGTTAACATTCCCATTTTACAGACAAGGAAACTAAAGAACAAAGGGGTTAAAATAATTTTTCCAAGTAAGTGAAGAAGCTGGGATTTGAATTCAGGAAATCTGGCTTCAAATGCCATGCTCTTTTAGTCTATGAAGCCTAAATGTTGTACTAAATTTAAAGTACTGAATTTCATTTTGCTGAAATTCTTTCCAAGGGCAATATACTATTTCCTGACCCTGACCCTCTCGCCTCAGATTAGGTCAGGTCATCCAGTTATGTATTCTCAATACACCCTGTACCTCTTCAGAGGGTTTATCAGAACTGTAACTGAGTACCTTCCTCAGAGAAGGTAAATCCTATGAAGGCAGCAACTGGGTCTGATTCACTACAGATCCTGAGAACTTTATAGACAGGGTACAGTGTTCAGTAAGTATTTATTGAATGAATACACATATTAACAAGGATTAACAGTCAGCCAACTGCCAGTTAATAAACCAAAAAGGAGAACAGAAGGTCTAAAAGAGTAAGTAAAAATAAACAAAAAGGTTATTCATATGAGAATAAGAATGCCAACCCCAAACCTGCTTACATTAAAGTTTTGAAAAGCACATTTTTCAGAGGGTTTAAAAACAGCAAGGCTAATATACTCTATGTGATATCTTAAAGAAGATAATTCAGAGTTAAAACAGTCTTGTAAAGAATCTTTCCTTGGGCGCCTGGGTGGCTCAGTGGGTTAGAGCCGCTGCCTTCGGCTCAGGTCATGATCCCAGGGTCCTGGGATCGAGGCCCACATCGGGCTCTCTGCTCGGCAGGGAGCCTGCTTTCTCCTCTCTCCTTTCTCTCTGCCTGCCTCTCTGCCTACTTGTAATCTCTCTCTCTCTCTGTGTCAAATGAATAAATAAAATCTTAAAAAAAAAAAAAAAAAAGAATCTTTCCTTTCCCCACATGTTTGTTTAACAAACAGATTTAAAACAAAGGTTGTTTTTGTTTTTTGGTTTTTTTTTTTTAACTGAGTGAAACAGAGCTTTTAGTACTTTAAATACTTACATGGTTCTGGGTTGTATTAAATCATAATCTGCCCCCCTTAAAACTTTCCTCTGTTAGACTTAATTCTAACTCCTGGACTTCATTTAAAGTCTTTTTACCATGTGCCAGCTCTTCCAACACTTGAAGACTGCAATCACATTTCCCCTGTAAATATTTGTATTTGTAGACTAAAAAGCCCCCAATTCATCAGTTGTTCACTGTCCTACTTCGCATTAGATTTTTCCAAGTCCTCCCTAGTTGTCAAGTATTAATTAAACCCTACTGCCCAAAAGAAAACAAAACATTTCACATATAGTCTGAGCAGAATAAAAATATTTGGTCTGGAAACACAACTTTCCAATATCCCTGAATTACATGAATTTGAGAATCTCTAGAATACAACAACTCATTCTAATTTTGATAAAATAATTCAAGTTCTTAACTCTTGGCTGGTTGGCTAACTTTCTTTTCCAGCTTATTTACTTAATTGTGAAAGTATGTTATATAAACAGAAGAATATATAAAATATAAATGTACAGTTACATTATTTACAAAATAAAAAACATGTTCTCACTCCCCAGGCTTAGAAACAGAAAATTAGCAATAACTTAGAAGTCTCTCTTGCATCCTTTCCAATTTCTACTTCTAACCCTTAAAGTAATCATGGTCCTAATTTTTAAGTGTTAATCATTCCTTTGCTTTTCTGTATGGTTTTGCCACATATTCATATAACCCTAAACAATAAATTGTTTAGTTTTGCTTGGCTTTATTTTCCTACTCATAATTTCCCATTGCTTCAATTCTTTCCATTTAAAATTTGAATCCTGGGGTGCCTGGGTGACTCAGTCGGTTTAGCGTCTGACTCTTGATTTCAGCTCAGGTCAGGATCTCAGATTCTCAGGATCTCAGGGTCATGGAATCAAGCCCCAAGTCAGGCTCCCTGCTCACCAGGGATTGAGATTCCCTTGAGATTCTCTCCTCTCCTTGTGCCCTCCCCAGCACGTGTGTGGTCTCTCTCTAAAATAATCAAATAAATCTTTAAAACTTGAATCCTTTTGTATTTTACACATTTTTAATAATCCACTTCACAGCTTTCGTAGATAATGAATTAAGGATTAAAGTGAACAACCCCATCCATTACCAGGAAAAAAAGAAAAAAAGAAAAAGAAAAGATAGAGGGAAGATGAATAGTCTACTTAAGTCCGTGCACTCCACCAATATGAGATAATTCCGTCCACCCCAATAGGAAACTGAACTGAGGAGAAGTTTCCAGCTTTTCCTAAATTGAGTTTTATAACAGGGCTTTAGAATGTATGTAAATTCCCTGATGAACCATACATGTAAAAAGCATCCTGAGATAAACATAATTAAGTTACCAATTCAAATGAAAGAGTGCCTGATATCACCGATCTACTTTCTGAAGCCTTAGAGGACTGATGGAAAAGCTTGTCTATCTCCCTCTCCAAGTCATGTTCACTAATGTAGCAACTCCTTGTTTGCACATGAACTACAATAAATAAAAATAAATAAATAAGTAAAAATAAAGTACAAAGTAAGTTTTTAAAAACCAAGAGAAGTGAAGTTTTTAATAAACACTGGTACATAAATAAAAGTAGATGACTGCAAAAAGAACAGAAAAATCAAAAATATCCTAGATGCACTGTAATACAAGAAGTTAAAAGATCTTAAGTCTACTATTAAGTAAACCATAGGAAAAAAATTTAAGAAATGAAAAAGAAGAAACAATTGAATATTTCATCATGTTTGAAAATCCCCCTCAGAAGCGAGGAGAGTGCTTTCATGGGACAAATAATCCTATTTTTGCTTGGTATCTCCTTTTCCCCTCCAGTTCTTAAGAGAAAAGGAATAGCTTTCAATACTCTAGTATCATCACTATTTCCATACTTGATAAAACTAAATTTCATACCAAGGAATCCCTAAGGGATTCTTGATCACTTAAGGAAACTTAATTTGTAAGATCTCAAGGAAACATGAAGTCATAATACACACAGGTAAGAATCATTTAAATTAATAAACATGTCCCTGCTTGAATTATTTTTTTACTTTTGGTAAAAATTATTAAATTTATAGTGCAGAATATAACTTTAAACATTTTTTCCAAAGATTCATAATGGTTTACTTGGAATCTTATAAATTCTGTGCCCAAAATAATCTCTAATTTTCATAAATTCATAACTACTGATTTGGTCATTCTTGAACCAAAAATTAACACAGCAGTGGAAGGGGAAAAAAAAAGCCATACACATATATGGCACAGAAGCTGCAAACTGATTTGTTTATCCCATAACCTGGCCAGTAAACAAGCAGACTGGAACATGTATTGCTGAAACAAAGGCAAAGAAAAAATGTTAATGGACGTGCACTGCAGTCTTACAAAAATCTACATACAAAACAGAATTACAAAAAAAAAAAGTTAAAAAAATAGAGTATTTCTAGTAATATCCTTTCTAAAAAACATAATGAAAGAAAATCAAAATGTGCAAGAGAAAAGGTAAAGGTCAACATGGTGTATAAGGAAGCTGGAATCCTATAACCTAGTTTACATTTTTTTATTTATTCAAGTTTACTCAAATGCAAATCCCTTGAGTTAATCTGCATATAAAAACCAAGCTATGTTGTTTAAACAAAAAACAGACATTTCAGAGTACACTCACCAAATTATCAGGCAATACAATTACAACAGATTGTTTTCTAATGACTGCATTCCTATATACTTTTTAACCTAAAGTTACAGATAATTATAGTAGAATTCATTATCAGTGTGGTATACAGGTGATATTTACTGAAATCAAAACAATGCAGGTGGGCGCCTGCGTGGCTCAGTGGGTTAAAGCCTCTGCCTTCGGCTCAGGTCATGATCCCAGGGTCCTGGGATGGAAGCCCACATCGGGCTCTCTGCTCGGCAGGGATCCTGCTTCCCCCCCTCTCTCCCTGCCTCTCTGCCTACTTGTAATCTCTCTCTCTGTGTCAAATAAATAAATAAATAAATAAATAAATAAGCAAGCAAGCAATGCAGGAAGGAATACAGACAGATCACTTTCTTAAAATTTGAATTATATTATATAAAAACCTACATACAGGTCATTTTTATAGTTCAAATGTCATTTACTATGAGATAAATAATGGCTCACATATAAATAGCATATCTTTAGGCAAATACTACAAATATAAGGAGCAAAGAAATCTGAGTACTTATTAATATTCTCATGATTTAAAATTTCTAATTAGATGGAGGGACTAAAGGTTTTTTATCTTGTTTTCTTTTGTTTTGAATCCCCAGAAGTGAGAGCACCATTCTTGGAGGTAGTGCCTACCATGTCTTACATAGAGGATGCATTACTCTAGAACAGAAGATCGATTGCTCTAGAGTTGATGATATATCTAAAATTAACTAATAGAAGTAGATACTATATTTAATCTAACCAAAAGACCTGGAAGCAACTGACACTGAATAATTTTAAAGTAGTTAAAAGCACAGATGATTACTTGAATAAAATCATCATAGTAAAACCATTTTTCAAAAACATTGTTTCCATTCACTAGTCCACTCACTAAATTACATTGCTATAGCCTAAGTAACTATTGTCTACTAAACTTTAAATAGGAAACAGAAATAAGGACATGACAGGCAGAAGACAAATGCAGCTTTTCACATAGATATTCCTGATTCTACCCAACCTCCAAAATAAAGAAGCCATAAAGAAGAGACATATCGGGCGCCTGGGTGGCTCAGTGGGTTAAAGCCTCTGCCTTCGGCTCAGGTCATGATCCCAGGGTCCTGGGATCGAGGCCCACATCAGGCTCTCTGCTCAGCAGGGAGCCTGCCTCCTCCTCTCTCTGCCTGCCTCTCTGCCTACTTGTGATCTTTCTCTGTCAAATGAAAATTTTAAAAATCTTTAAAAAAAAAAAAAAAAGAAGAAGAGAAATATCAATATAACACTGAAATTTCTTTCAAAGCCATGCTAAAAAATATATTTAGGGGACATCATGTGGTGACATCTAAGAATGGAGTATACAAGCAAAATTTATTGTGGCATTTGATACAAGAGGGGAAAAATTACAAACCATTATTTTTTAAATATTAAATGACAAAATCTGATATTAAATTTAAAAATAAAGCTGTAGCTACTGTTAAAATGTGTATTAGAACAAGTATTTTAGGAAGGTATTAACCAAAGATATGGAAGAAAAAGTGATCAAACATGGAAGCAAATGAAAGCACAGATCACATTAGACAGTCAATAACATAACTATGGAAATACTGGTCACATGATATGTTTTAATACACATTTTCCTAGATTCTCGATTACAAAAAAAGACAAATTTCCAAACTTTTAAGTAATTAGGTTGTTTTATAAAAATTTTAGTTTTGATTATATTTAACTGAAAAAATTCAGGGAAGGAAATAACCAAAAAGAAATTACTTGTCATCATGCAAATAAAATAGGTGACTCTTTCCTTTTTTTTTCTTTTTAACCAGTTGTTCTGCTGTGAAGTAGACATATAAAAGCTTTCAACTATATAAAAGAAGGGATATTAAACTGATAGTTAATTCTTACAAAAGCAGCGCTTGATTTTAAACTATTTGAATTTAAATATATATTTTGGTATATATATAAAAAAATTCAAGTATTATTTCTGGTCCTTCATAAGATTTTTGACTATATTTTAAACAAAACCATAAACTAGGGAGGTAAAGAAATCCTTAAAGCTCACCAGTAAAAACCCTGGTATTTTAGAGATGAAGGCATTGAGGTACACAAAGAGTGAATGATTCATTTGCCATCCAAGGTCTCGGTTTGTTGGTGGTTGAGGCTACAGGTTCTTAAATTTTTATTCAGTACTCTGTGTTTTAAATAAGCTGCTTCTCTTACATTACTAACTTCATGATAATTATGGTTCATTAATATAAAAGTGTTAATAAGATAAGAATTGTGAGTAATACCAGATGATGATAGTGCAGGAAAAAATATTTTGTTTCAAGAGGGACAAAAAATACAGTTTCATGAGCACTGGGGCTCTCTAGAGGGTCAAAGACACATAGTTGAGTTAATGGAATTTTCATCTCACCATTTGGTCATATGAAAATAAATTAATATACAAATGTTGATGCTATTCCTACTTCTTTTTAAATAGGTGAATTTTAAAGCAAATTCAGCAAATTGTTTTTCTTTAAAATATCAATTTGAAATAGTATCATCAAAATTAGGTCTGCAATTAAAACTGGAAAAAATAACTTTCTAAAAGCATTATTTTTCTCTTAATTATTTATAATAAATTTCATTATAATATGATACAACCATTATATATATTTTGTCTCCCCAAAAAAGACAGAGATAGTTTCTCTGTTTCAAAGCAATTTGTTAGCAAATTTTTTTAATTAAAATTTTATTTTTGCATTTCTGCCCAACAATCTGGAAATAATGATAGCTCATAAGAAAAAAAGCACCAATTACTTTTCAGATTAAAACTTCTCAGAAGTTTTACTTTCATCCTATTGTCTCTTCTATTTTAAAACTTTCAACCAAACTATAAGTGGTAGCAAAAATCAAAATCTAATTTTAATATTAAAGGGACAGCAAAGATAATAGCTATCATGCTTAGAATTATATCTAAATATTTTGCCACTCTATGACCACAAAATATTAAAAATTCTAATGAGTATGTCATTACAAAGTCAAATACGAGAAACAATATGCAAGTCAGCCACAAAATGAATACTAAAAATACAAAGTACAGGAGATATTAAAAAGATGACCATAAAATGACACATAAAATAGTCCACACAACTTAGGGCAGATTCATCCAGAAAAAAATTACTTCCTCAAAAGAAAAGCAACTATAAAGACAACATAGTCACACTAAAAAAAAAAAAAAAAGCAAAGTTTTAAAAAGCAAGAGTGATGAAATTTCAATTAACTAACATCCACATCTTCTCAATTTCTAATCCTTAAAATCTGACTGAAATCACCAAAGTAAATACTATACACAACTGATTGCCATTGACCTCCCCGCAACCATGCTGTTTTTCTAGCAGCTATTTACTCATTTACTCACATTGTGCCCCACTGCCCATAAACTCTCCTCAAGATTTACAACTCAAATCAGGTGGGCACACCCTTCCTTTGTACTCGCAAAACTTCTGCAGTTTGTCTCTGCCTTCTTCAGTAGATCATGACTCCATAAGACAAAAAGCAATGTTTTATTTAACTTCTGACTGCTACAAAAGTACACTTAGTACATGAGAGGCATTCAAGAAAATTTGTTCTTTAATAAACTTCATCAGTCATAGCTAAAACAATAGTATACAAGTCAGATGAAATTACGTCAATGGCAAAAGCTGATTTGTGAGAGGTTCTCTACTCCTGTTTGAAAGCTTTGTGTGGTTCATACAAGCAAAAAACTGCCACTTGTGTCAGAATTATACAAACATAGAAATAAGAATAGAAATGCCTTGCCTTCAATTAGTTATTAATAAATTATATAACAAGGTGAACTGCCAATATACACTTGAGGCTACCTCCCCTCCTTCCCGTAAGTATTCTCCAGGACTTACATTCTTCAAAACTATAACTCTCTAGGACCTTCCTTTATTTCCTTGATTTTACTTATCCCACTCCTATGTGGTGAAGAATCCTCCAGGGAAAAGCGGTGGCAAAACTGGAAGGCCCATATTCAAATCAGAAGCAAAGGTTATCACACTGATAGTCTGGATCCATTATTAAACAGATACAAAATTATGAAACAGAAAATGCTTATTTAAGAAGATATGATACTGAATGACCCATGATATTTCCATACATCAGATACTAGAAGCATAGAAACTATCTATCTCTTAGCCCACAGGTATGTATTCTACATATTAAACCCACTGAGTTACAGGGTCCTAAATATAAACAGGTGACAATTTCTCATCCCGTTGGTTGGGTAATCAGTTTCCAGTGAGGTTAGGGAAATTACTCTCTGACATTATGAAGATGAAGATAATCTCCAACTTTGAAGTAAAAAAAAAAAAAAGAGGGTTCAATTTTGGCATTAAATCCCAGCTTCTAGCTTCTTCTATTAGGCGTATTTTGCTTAAAATAGAGTTCACTTTAAATGGGATCAAATAACCCAATTTTTTTAAAAAATTGATTTTAAAGTACTATACACTAAGAACTTTTGGGGTTCTGCTAAGAGCATTAAATGGTCACAAGAAGTAAACACTCTGATCTCTAGTACTACTCCTTTATGTACCTATTATCCCTTTAAGAAAACTATTTTCCTCAGAACACCAATGATAATCATTTAACTAAAGTCTAACTTTTTCTCTTTTATTTTTCGAACTTGAAAAACGGGCATGATAACAACAAAACAATGTGGGTATTAAAAGTACATTCTTAAAGGACTCTGAAATACTGTATCGCATATAACCGTCAAAGATCATCAAGGTAAGACTGGATAATAATGCTCAAAATAACATCAAACTGAAAGGGTTAACAGAAGGGTATGAAAACAGACTAAAAAAAAGGAAAAAAATTACCACACCCAAAGAAAACATTTTAAAATAGAAGTTAAATTCACTATCTAGAAAGGTATCTTCAAATTATTTAAGGAAACAGAGCCAAAGATGATTTAATATTTAATGAACTCTATTTGAGACTCCAGGAACCAATAACAACCTCTCAAGATCTCAGAAAAATCCAATGCTTGAAACATGTAAATATTTAGCAGGAGAGGAAGAACATACCACCATTTACCCTCTAAGAACACACCACTACCACCAACTGATCTCAACACTTAACCACCCAATAAAACCTTGCAACCTTTAGATATGTACCTAAAAGACATCAACTCTTTAAAGCTCAGAGACTCCAATATTTACAGAAGTAAAAAGCAAACCAGAATACTGCCACAAGATTATATATATATCTTAATCGCCCATATAGCAAAATGTAACCTCCTGGCTGTCTACAGTTCCTGCCCTACTTTAATAATCTCCAAAGGTCAGGCATTTGTTTACCAATCAAACATTTCTAGACCTCTGATTTCTGATTCTTACACTTCCCTAAATTCTATCACTCCTTCTCCTCAGCTGCCTCTACTCAATCTTCACATATCTAATCAACTGCAATAAGGATTTTTATGTTACTTCCTGTAGATAAGGCCTCAAGTCTTGTGAAGCGCATCCAAACAAGCCCTAGTGTTTACTTAAAATTTTTGGCTTATATTTAGATCTTAAGTCTTCTCTCTGATGGTAATTAGAAATGGAGAAAATATATGAAACACAAATTGTCCATTTTTTATTATAAGTAGCTTTTATATAAGGCTGATAAAATCTGAAATAGATGACTAAAGCAAACTGTGCCCTCTAAGTATTTAATTTATTGAAGCTAACTTCATCCATAAAAAACAAAATTAAGTTGGGAATACTATACCTGAACAGGGATTCTCCTTGGGAACTATAAGGTCAATACAAATTAAATATGGTCCCAGGACTCAAGACAAAACCATCTTAATAATGGAGTTAAAAGCTGATGAAAAACTTCTGGTTCCATATATCATCTAATCTTCTTTATGGGATAAACAGATGGGCAAATCATGTGTGCCTAGAAAATCTGACATAAACTAAGACTATATTTTAAGAATCTTGGAAATTTAAGCTAAGTTAAATTTGTAAGGGAAATGAGTAGGGATAGAAATATATTTCAGCTTTACCATGTTAGATCACATACAAGTATCCAGAGAAAATCTTGCTCAGCAAGTAATTACCTATATTCCACTCCAAAAAAATAACTTGATCCATTTTTTTCTAAGAACCCTAATTTGAATTATTTGCTGTCCATGTAATTTTATCTTTAATTTGTCTTTGTTAAAAGAAAAATGGAAGGCTTCTATTTTGTGCATTAATGAAAATCATATTTAAGAATTTATTAATTTGAATGACTGTAAAATCCCCAAATCTTTCCAATAATAATTGAGGACACGACCGAAAAGATTCTTTGAAAGAAACCCTACCTTCGGCCCTGAAATTCTGATGATCAGATTCTCCTAAAAATATGCATACTGTGGGAGTGGTTATGATGGATAAGCACTGTATAAAATACATCTATACAATGTATAAAATTCTCTCTCCCCTTGACAATGGTTTTCCTTTTAGACTGCCTTCTCTTTAACAAATTTGAGAGTATCAATTTTAAATAGACATAATCTTCAGTAGTATGGTTTTGCAACCATATAACAAATCAATTTTAAGTTAAGAGTTTGACGATTATAATCAAGAAACAATTACATCCCTCTTGGGGACTCTTCCTTTCTTCTAATAAATATTATTTGAGAAACCACTATTTCTTCTAATAAATATTATTTGAGGCACAAAATAATCACCAACCACAATCTACAGCTGTGTCAAAAAACTGAGGAAAAAGTGTGTATGTGGGGGGAAGCTAACATAACAATAAAAAACAGAAGAAAACACCAGAGTGATATTGCATCTCTTTCTTCACAATGCAAAATACTTTGTTACCAAAGCCTTTTTAACTATCCCTCAAAGGCATTAGGGAAACTTACTTTTTCAAAAGCATGAAATTAAGAAGAGAATGGTCATAAACACCTCTTGGTGATGCTTTTTGTCTTTTATGAGTAATAATGACAAATTTCCAGATTGGTGAGCATAAGGCTGTGTCTACACATAACCCATCTGAAATACCTCTGATTTTACCAACTACCTGCCACTGCCCCCCAAAATGATTACTGTGTAGACTTCACCAAAGATGCAGGGACACTCTTATAAATTGGTTTAAGTAACATCCTATAACTTAAATAGAAATTATCAAATGAGGATTAGTCATTACAAAAACAATAAATTAATGAAATAAGATCGTGAACTCTGTAAATCAAAACCAAATCTTCCCCTAAGTAATGTTTAAAAAGCTAAATATAGGAAGATTATACCAGAGAAAAGTCTCAACAAAATTTACCATGAATTCATAAAAGTGAAGTAAAATTTATGTTAAATACCACCAATTCAAAATAATTTATAATAATAGTATTTCCTAGTTTCATGTTCTACAAAAATTATTTAAAGTATTTTTAAACTTACCCAAATGAAGTAATGTAAACTGGGCTGCCAGTTCCTTTGCATCTTCTAACGTAGTACAGAGTTTGTCTGGCATAAAGTAACTCTGGGATCCATTTGCAATAGCAGGAATAACAATTTTATACACCAAGAGTACTTTCCCATCTTGACTTGTTGTTGAATATAAATAATATTCTGGTGGTGCCCAATTATTTTTGTTGCAGTAATAATCCAAATGCATTACTGCAGAATTGAAATGATTGGATTTTAAAGAATACATACTAATTGGAGTAAGCTTTGTTCCAGGAAAAAATGGATAAGTGCATCTTTCGATTTCAGGGGGGCTTGGGCTATGCTGACCATTGAGACGAGCTGGAATAGTTGGTGGTTTGCCTAGAGTTTTTGGGTGGCTCTCTTCCTTGTTAGCAAACACAATCAGGTTTTCAGAATTAGGGCTAATCTGACCATTAAGATGCTGTCTCCAAGTGTTTTCTTTATTTACTGGTTTTGCCAGTGTTACCTCAATACTTGCTCCATCAATGCATTTTCCATTCATAACAGACATAGCAGACACTGCATCTTCTCGGTTGAAAAAGTGAACAAAAGCATAATCTCTAAGTTTCTTTACTCGTTCAACTGCACCAGGTTTGAATTTGTTGAATTCTGCTTTAATAGTTTCCTCTGTAGTTGAGATCATTAAATTTCTTACATAGAGAACTTTAACTCTCTGCATGGTTTCCTCGTCAACCTCTTTCTCTGGGTCAGCCCAATCTACCTGAATGGTATGGCCCCATAGTTGGAATGTACCTGTAAAAAAATAAGTTAACCCGAAGACAATTAAAACAACTAAAAGTCAAAAACTGTTAAATAAAACTTTTTCTAAAGAAGCAGGAACTCAAATACCTATCAGTATATTTGGTTAAACATTAGTTTCTCACATGAAAACTTCCATGAAAATTTTTCTAAGGCAAACCCAGCCAGAACTTATGGTGGAATTCATTTCAAGAGTCAAGAGAACAAATACATTTCAAAAATAGACCTTTAACAGGGCACCTGGGTGACACAGTCAGTTAACCATCTGCCTTCAGGTTATGATTTCAGAGTCCTGGGATGGAGCCCTGCATCAGTGAGGAGCCTGCCTCTCCTTCACCCACTACCCATCCCCCACCCTCTCCCCCTGCTCATGCTGTCTCTCTCTCTCTCTGAAATGGATTAGATCTTTAAAAAAAAAAAACAAAAAAAAAAAACCCTTTATCAGAAGAATTAGGTACTGTCCTTTGGATTTTTATCAAACAATTAACACCACAATAAAAGTGTATATATTCAGTAAATTAGTATATTATTACAGATAATGACTCTCTTCTTATCTTTTTAGAACCCTCTATTTCACTTCCTTACTCAAAAAATCTCTATACCTCTTTAAGGGCATTACATATTTTCAAAATATTGATCTATGAGATGCTGTCATTTTTCCATATTTACAATAAGGTTAATATGAAAAAATGAACTTTAAAAGGACAAGTTTACCTGGAATTAGTTTTCTCCTAGCCATAGCAGCAGCTCTGTGAGATTCATATTCAACAAATGCAAAGCCACGATTTTTGGTCTTATCAGTTGCACTTGGATAAACGATGACATCTACAACTCCTTCTGTAACTTTCTTCATTTCATCCAAAATTTCTTCTTTCTTCTTTTCCTTAGGAATAGCTCCAATAAATAATCTGCAATTATCCAAGCTTACACACACACCAATAAACTTCCCTGGTCGAATCTCATAATTATTAAGAATTCTGATGGCTAACTGGGCCTCTTCTTTTGTAGTATACATCACAAAAGCATACCCTCGATTTTCACCACTAAATTCCATCATAAGTCGAAATTCATATATCTTTCCAGCTCTTTCAAATACAGGAACTAACTCATCTTCATACATATCACGAGGTATTTTTCCTACAAAAACTTCACAGCCTCTAGGCGGAGGAGGACCTTCCCAACCTGAAAGAAAAAAAAAAAACAAATTCTAATAAGATACTTATATGCACTATTCAATGATTCATTCATTCCACAAATTTACTGTGCCTTCTATGCACTGTACACTATTCTAGGTATTAAGGATACAAGAGTGGACAAAATAGAAGACCCTTCCTCATAAGGCTTATATTCAACGGAGAAAAGAGATAATAAGTGCTATGAAGAAAAATAAAGCCACAGAAGAGTTGATATTCTCGGTAGTCAGGTAAACCTTCTGTGAGCATATGAGGTTTAAGAGGAGACCTGAGAAAAAAAATAGGGAACAAATCTTCAAAATATATCATTAAGAAAGAGCAAGTGTTTTGTATGTTAGAACACCATACAGCACACAGGCCTGTACAGCTAACGCATACTTGAGGTAGTATTAAAGTGGTAGTGCTACCATCCATGTGGCTAGAGGCTAAGACTTTAAGTCTAATAGAAAGTTAATTGGAGGGTTCTGAGCAAATAAATTATACTGGCTACCAGTAGAAAGGCAAAACATCATATTTATATAGCTGTTTCCATCTGGTTTGCCTCTAATATAAACACGACTCCTCTACTCACTGCTCTTTCAAAATCCTCCCCAAAATGACCTGTCTTGGGTGCCTGGGTGGCTCAGTCATTAAAAGTCTGCCTTCAGCTCAGGTCATGATCCCAGGGTCCTGGGATCAAGTCCTGCATCGGGCTCCCTGCTCAGCAGAGAGTCTGATTCTCTCTCTCCCATTCCCCCTGCTTGTGTTCCCTCCCTTGCTGTGTCTCTCTCTCTGTCAAATAAATAAAATCTTAAAAAAAAAAAGACCTTTCCTTTATTAAAGTACTCTTTTCTCCAGTGACACAATCCTGACTCTTCATAAACCCAACTAGTAAACCCGAAAGACTTCACCAAAAATTATTAGAACTGATAGACAAATTCAGCAAAGTTGCAAGATACAAAATCAATGCACAGAAATCTGTTGCATTTCTATACACTGATAATGAAGAAGCGAAAAAGAAAGAAAAAAAATTCAAGGAATTGATCCCATTTACAACTGCACCAAAAACCATAAGATAACCAGGAATAAACCTAACCAAAGAGGTAAAAAATCTATACTCTGAAAACTACAGAAAGCTCATGAAAGAAAATGAAGAGGACACAAAGAAATGGAAAAACATCCCATGCTCATGGATTGCAAGAACAGATAATTTAAAATGTCTATACTACCTGAAGCAGTCTATACATTTAATGCAATCCCTATCAAAATACCACCAACATTTTTCTTTTTTTTTTTAAAGATTTTATTTATTTATTTGAGAGAGAAAGCAAGCACAAGATTGGGAAGGGTCAGAGAAGCAGACTCCCCAGTGAGCAGGGAGCCCAATGTTGGGCTCAATCCTGGTACTCTGGGATCATGACCTGAGCCAAAGGAAGACACTTAACTGACTGAGTCACTAAGGCATCCCATCCACCAGCATATTTCAATGAACAAACAATCCTCAAATCTTTATGGAACCACAAAAGACCCCAAATAGCTAAAGCAATCTTGAAAAAGAAAAACGAAGCTGGAGGCATCACAATTCTGGACTTTAAGCTGTATTACAAAGCTTTGTAATCATCAAGACAGTATAGTACTGGCACAAAAATAGACACATGGATCAATGGAACAGAACAGAAAACCCAGAAAGGGACCCACAACTATATGGTCAACTAACCTTTGACAAAGCAGGAAAGGATATCCAATGGAAAAAATGATAGTCTCTTCAAAAAATGGTGTTGGGAAAACTGAACAACAACATTCAGAAGAATGAAACTGGACTACTTTCTTATACCATAAACAAAAATAAATTCAAAATGTATGAAAGACCTAAGTGTGAGACAGGAAAACATCAAAATCCTAGAAGTGAACAAGGGTAGCAACCTTTTTGACCTCAGCCATAGCAAACTTTTTTTAAAGATTTTATTTATTTAGAGGGAGAGGGAGAAAGAACCTCAAGCAGATTCCACACTGAGCACAGAGCCCAATGTGGGGCTTGATCTCATGACCCTGAGATCATGAACTGAACTGAAATCAAGAGTCAGATGCCTAGCCAACTGAGCCACCCCAGCAGTAGGAACTTCTTACTAGACACATCTCTGGAAACAAGGAAAATAAAAGCAAAAATGAACTATTGGGACTTCGCCAAGATAAAAAGCTTCTCCACAGCAAAGAAAACAATCAATAAAACTAAAAGTCAGCCAACAGAATGGGAGAAGATATTTAAATGATGTATCTAATAAAGGGTTAGTATCTAAAACCTATAAAAGAACTTATTAAACTCAACACCCCCAAAAAACCAAATAATCCAGTTAAGAAATAGGCAGAAGACATGAATAGACATTTTTCCAAAGAAGACATCCAGATGGCCAACAGACATGAAAAGATGCTCAACATCACTAATCATTAGGAAAATACAAGCCAAAACTATAATGAGATACCACTTCACACTATAAGAAGGGCTGAAATTAATAATACAAGAAACAAGGAATGTTGTGAGGATGCCAAGAAAGGGGAACCCTCTATACCATTGGTGGGAATACAAACTGGTGCAGCTACTCTGAAAAATAATTAGGAGGTTTCTCAAAAAGTTAAAAACAGGACTATCATATGACCCAGCAATTGCACTACTAGGTATTTACCCAAAGTATACAAAAATACTGATTCAAAGGGGCACATACACCCCAATGTTTATAGCAGCATTATCAACAATAGCCAAATTATGTAAAAAGCCCAAATGCCCATCAACTGATGAATGGATAAAGAAGTATAGCGTGAAATATTACTCAGCCATCAAAAACAATGAAATCTTGCCATTTGCAACAACATGGATGGAGTCAGAATGTACTATGCTAAGCAAAATAAGTCAGTCAGAAAAAAATACGATTCCACTCATATGTGAAATTTAAGAAAGAAAACAGATGAACATAGGGGAAGGGAAAAAAAAGAGAGAGAGAAGCAAACCATAAGAGACTATTAACTATAGAGAATAAACTGAAGGTTCCCAGAGGGGAGGTAGGCCAGGGGAGGGGGGATAAAGAGGGCTAAAGAGGTGATAGCTATTAAGGGGGGGCACTTGTTGCATTGAACACTGGGTGTTAAGTGTAAGCAATAAATTCTACTCCTGAAACCAACATTACACTATATGTTCACTAACTAGAATTTAATAAAAAAAAAAATTGGAAGAAAAAAAAAACCCAACCAATCCAACTTCCTTCTCAACTATTTCTTAAACCAAGAGTAGAGTTGAAAAAATTTAAGAGTCAAACATGCATAACATATATAATCTACCTCTTTTCCCTCACAATAGTAAAAATAATTACTAAAGTATTAAAGCAGTTATAAGAAAAAAACTATTGTTTGGGATACTTGTGGATATATATACATTAAAGATGCAATATTTTTGAACATAAATAAATCCACACCTGGAGGAGGACCACCAAATTTCCTTTGCCCATTTTCTTGTACCATGTTGTAACCAGTCTTTTCCATCAAAGCAAGTAATGCTGCTTCATTCTGAGTACCAGTTCTGACTTTACTGCATCCATTCGTTCCATCTATGTTTTCTTCATTCATGGTTGCAGTTCCTAAAACAAAATTCAAAAACAGTGTTTATGACATGAAGCACCAGAAATCTATGAAGGATTTCTTTGGGGTTCAAGAAACCAAAAACAGTTGTGGCTGCTACATTTGGTGACCACTGTGGTCATGCCCACAGAGTTCTGCTCCACAATGGAAGCTGGAAACTTCATTTAATGTCACTGATCAATTCAGCAGTACCTTTAGAAAGCCAAAGCTACAAGAAAAGGAGGCAGAAGTAAAAAAGAGAAAAGAACAACAAAAATAGAAAACACAAATGCATGAAAAGGAGTTAGCGAAGAAAAAAGCAGAAGTAACAAATAAAAATACTGCCATCAATGAATATATGATCACTGCTGATCTATGGAGCCCAAGGTTTAAATTATTTTATCATACAGGTCACCTGGATTTTATTATGCCTTATACTTTTCAGATAAATGTAGCCTAATGCCAATATGGTTCATGTTGCCAACAGTCTTTAAGGGCTCCACCAGTCATCAGAAACTGAACAGATGCTTGAAGTAAACAGAACTTCAAACCACTTCCTCTGAGCAAAAACAGGAACTACTGTGATTTCCAACTAGCAGCAGCTTAAGAAAATTACATTAGGGGCTCATCAGTGGCACAGTCAGTTAAGCATTCGACTCTTAGTTCTGGCTCCAGTCGTTATCACAGGATTGTTGAGACTGAGCTCCATGTCCAGCTCCCTGCTCAGCGCAAAGTCTGCTTGAGGTTCTCTCTCCCTCTCCCTCTGCCCCTCCTGCTCATGCTCTCTCTCTCAAATAAAACTTTAAAAAAAAAAGAAGAAGAAGAAAGAAAAAAAGAAAATTACATCAATGGGTAAGCAGGACCTAGGGAGAACCTGAGATCTATGTTGAGCCCTATATAGAAAAATGTCTCTTTAATTTTTTTAAATGAACTTAATTACCATATCCTTAGATTGCCAGAAAAATCACATTGATCCAAAAAATTAATACTGTGATTTATTGTTTCTTAATTTTATGTCTCTCTCATTTGGTGTTATCATCAACAAATACAAAAATTAAAATCCACAGAGGTGCCTGGGTGGCTCACTCGGTTAAGTGCCCATTTTCAGCTCAGGTCATAATCCCAGGGTCCTGGGATAGAGCCCCACATCGGACTCCCTGCTCATCAGGAAGTTTGGTTCTCCCTCTCCCTCTGCCTGCTGCTCTCCCTGCTTGTGATCTCTCTCTCTCTCTCTGTCAAATAGATAAATATATTTTTTAAAAAAAATTAAAATCCGGGCCACCTAGGTGGCTTAGGCAATTAAGCATCTGCCTTCGGCTCAGGTCATGATCCCAGGGTCCTGAGATGGAGTCCTGTATCAGGCTCCTTGCTCAGCAGGGAGCCTGCTTCTCCTTCTGCCTGCCTCTCCCCCTGCTTGTACCCTCTTCTCTCTCTTTTTCTCTAACAAATAAATATATTAAATCTTAAAAAAAAGATTATCTTTAAAAAAAATTAAAATCCACACTATGGGAAATGCACTAGGCAAACCATTTTGACTTTCAACAGAACTTTCCTAATTATAAATGGAAACCAAGTCACTGTAGCACAGCATTTTAAAAAGAACAAAATTTGCAGCCAGAGCACCTCAATTTGACTTTTCTTCCACTTTATAGCTGTGCAAACTGGTCAGCTTATTGTCTCTTTACTCACTGTAAAATGAGAACACCAATACAAGTTATTGCAAAGCTGCTATTAGGATTAAATGGGGCAATGAAGTAAAATTCTTATTAGAATTACCTGAGGCTTAATTAAAGGTTAGTTTTGATAAATACTATAGGGTAGCACATCTTAATTTTTCACATACCTACAGTACTTTTGTTTTTGCTGCTTTTAGAAACATCTTGCATTTTCTCAAAAGTTTGGGCAGGGGAGTTGTGATGTGGCAGACACAAACCTAGGGAAAAGCATTAGCATCTCTACAGCGGATAGAGGGTGGGAATGGAGAAGACATTATCAAAGAATCACTGCTCTAGAGTAACTGAACCTGTCACTGCAGTTTTACTCACTAGTACTTAGTATAGCACAATAGCGCTGAAGCGAGACTGCCTACATTCAAATCCTTTTGCACTCAACTAGCTGTAATTTTGAGTACGTTACTTAGCCTTTCTGTAACCTATTTCCTCATCTTTAAAATGTGGATAATACACTGCCCATCTCATAGCTTTTATGAACTTTAAGTTAGTTAACTGTTGTTAAAAACCTCTAGGACTCATTTTTTGGACATGAACACAAATACTAATTTTAATGCATATATTGGAATCTTCCAAATCATTAAACATCTGCAAATAACTATAGCTCAGAATCCAGATATTTATCTTTACAGTAACTGATTTCAGAACAAAAGTATGACACTGGATAGAAATAGGTTGAAAATAATAATCAGAAGAGGTTCAGTTTATTTAGTAGTCTATTAGAAATGCCAGAAAACTTCTACACATTATCCTTAGTCTCTACAACTACTAAAAGGGAGTCTCAACCTTGCTAAAAGAAAATTATTATTTCCGCAGATGAAAAAACTGAAGCTAAGAAAGATAAATTACCCAAGATTACGGAGCCAGAAAGTGGCACAGAAAGAATTCAATCCCAGGTCTGCCTGATCTCAAATATCCTCTCCTGCCAAGAAAATGCCCTTTGCCACAATTTTACCTTAAAAGTCACTCAAAAAACAAAGAAGTATCCAAATTGACTTTTATGCAAGTGGAATATTCAGAAATTATAAATTAATAGACTTAAGTCAGGTGACTTCTAGAGTCCCTCCTAGTTGTAAAATAGCTAAAGTTTTCTGAGTGATGAATATAGCTACAAACACATTCATATCACACACATCACACACATACAAACTTTTCAAAGTCTTCAAAGCTCTCTGCAAGCAGTTATATTGCATTCAATGAAGTAATTCTGAAGAAAACAAGGCAGGAAAGTAGCTCCTAGACCCATATATTTTCTACCTGTCATCTACCTTATTTCCTTAAACTTAGTAGTCCAGTTTTATTTATAAAGCTAAGATTCATTTATCAAACTGCCTAATGAATGTATTGAAAATGAGATATTCGGGCTCAGTAGGTTAAGGGTCTGACTTTTGATTTTGGCTCCAGTTCATGATCTCAGGGTCCTGAGACAGAGCCCCGCATGGGGTTCCATGCTCAGCAAGGAGTCTGCTTGGGATTCTCTCTCCCTTTGACCCTCCCGCACCGCACACTAGTGCTCTCTCTCTCTCTCTTAAAAAAAAGGGGGGGGGAAGAAAATTAGATATTCAATAGGCATCCTGAATTCAACATACCCAAAACTGAATATCACTTTATCTTCTAAACCTGTTTATGTTCCTTCCTGCTTTACATCTCCAGCAATTCATTCATTCAACCAATAAATGGCACCACAACAAACATACTCCCTCTCCTCTGAACTTTCACAACCAGAAACTCATAAGCTAATGCAGTCTTCCTCTGGTTCACAGCTAATTGATCACAAAGACCTGCATATTTTACCTATGAATATATCCTGAAATCAATCTCTTCCTGTCCATCCCCACAACCTGTTCTCAATTATTTCTTACTGGAATTAGTACTAGGTTCCTAACTGTTGTTCTGGGTTTTAATCTTATGCCCTTCAAACAAAATCTCCATGATGCTATCAAGGTGATATAAAATATGTATCTGATCATCTTAAGCTGATGACTACAAATCAAAACTAAGGGGAATCTTAGAAACAAGAAGGCCCTTCTAAAAAATAAACAAAAAAGCCTCAAAGGAAAATATTACTATATTATTTCTACTGCATAAATATTAACTATTTTGGAAGGCAAAAAAACAAAATCAAGACAAAATTATAAACAGGGAAGAATGATCTGCAACACATACATTTAAGGCTAATTTAAAATGAAGAAGAGCAGAATGGTATCATAATCAATTGCTTAAGTGCAAATCCCTAGTAATGGTTTTCCCCTTACTAGCTCTGACTTTGGTCTTCAGTTTACTTGTCCCTAAAAAATGGATATAATAGTTTCTACCCCTCAGTGTTACTACCAGGATTAAGCAGGAAGGGGTTAAAACAGTATTTTCATATAAACACTATAAATGTATTTACTATCTGATATGCAACAATAAATAAAACTAACTTCAAATAAAGTATTATTGTCTAATAAATTGATTAATAAAATAATAAGAAAAGCACAAACTGCAGACCAGGAATCTCAAACTCAGATTCATTCACTTGTTCAACAAATGTTTGTTGGGCACCAATGGTATGTGGATACTATTCCTTAGCGTCTGGAATACATCGGTAAATAAAAGGCCAAAATTCTGATAATAAATAAAATAAATAAAATAAAAATAAATTCTGAAAATAAAATGAGGAAGTAACATATGTTAAAAGGTAGTAGGAAGGGGCGCCTGGGTGGCTCAGTGGGTTAAAGCCTCTGCCTTCAGCTCAGGTCATGATCTCAGGGTCCTGGGATCGAGGCCCGCATCGGGCTCCCTGCTCGGTAGGGAGCCTGCTTCCTCCTGTCCCTCTGCCTGCCTCTCTGCCTACTTGTGATCTCTCTCTCTGTCAAATAAATAAATAAAATCTTTAAAAAAAAAAAAAAAGGTAGTAGGAGGGCTGGGGAGAGACAGGGATAGGACTCATGGAAGGAATTGACAGAAGAGAGGGTATAATTTTAAACAGGATGACTACTACTGACCTCAATGAGAAGATAATATTTGAGCAAAGAATTTAAAAAGCTATTCATGCAGTTATTTGGGAAGAGCATTCCACACAAATAGAAAAATGAAGACAAAGGTATAAGGTAGAAGTGTGCATGGCACACAAAAGGTAACAGGCAAGGGAACTGGTGGGGGTAAGGTGGGGGTGAGGGGAGGTGATAATAGTAGGAGATGAGGTCAGTGAGGTAACAAGATGCCACATGACACAGACCTTATAAGTCAGGTCACAAAGGACTTTAGCTTTTATTCTAAGTTAAATGAGGAGCCACCACAGGTTCTTGAACACAGGAGTAATATGATCTTTCCTTTTAAAAGGATCATTTGGCTATTGTTTTGGAAAATCAAAAGAGGTGGGGTGCCTAGCTGGCTCAGTTGGTAGAGCATGCAACTCTATCTCAGGTTGTGAGTTCACATTGGGTGAAGAGGTTACTTAAAAATCAAATCTTTAACAACAACAAAAAAGGAGAACAAAAATGGAAGCAGGGAGACTAATGAGAAGACTACGACTAAAACTCAGGTGACAGATAATGGCAGCATGGACCAGAGAGGTTGGTGAAGGGGAAAAGAAGAAAAGAAGGAATCTCTGATATGAGATATATTTTTAAAATATATCCAACAGAGTTCGCTGACAGACTGGATATGGATTGTGAGATAAACAGAGAAGTCAAGGATAACACGCAAGTACTGGCCTGAGCAATGAGAAGCAGAAGGATGAGGAAGACAGAGTTAGAACAGATTTTAGGGATAGAGTCAGAGTTCAGTATTGGACATGTTAAGTTTTTGTATCCACTGAATGACCGACTCAAATGCCTAAAAAGCCCTGGGAAGAAATGTTAAATAAGCAGAAAGGCGAAGGATAAGACCCTAAGAAGTGCTAAGCACCATCTGAAAAGGGCACTTACTACCTAATTCTAGCAAACCGTTATCATGATCAAATCCAGTTTACCCAGTTATGCTTAATTTTCCAATTTTTCAGGAGGGGAGCCAGAAATCTGCAGATTTTTATGTGAAATCGCAGTTTTTTAAATTTGAGAACCAAAGTGCTTCTTTTACCTACTAAAATGGCCAAACTGGTGGGAATCCCATTTGGTGCAGTCACCATGGAACACAGTACGCAGGTTCCTCAAAAAATTAAAAATAGAATTACCATACAATCCAGTAATTCCACTACTGGGTATTTACCCAAAGAATAAGAGAACGCCAATTTAAAAAGATGTATGGGGTGCCTGGGTGGCTCAGTAGGTTAAAGCCTCTGCTTTCGGCTCAGATCATGATCTCAGGGTCCTGGGATTGAGGCCTGCATCGGGCTCCCTGCTCAGCAGGGAGCCTGCTTCACCCCCCCTCTCTCTGCCTGCCTCTCTGCCTCCTGTGATCTCTCTCCCTCTGTGAAATAAATAAAATCTTTAAAAATAAAAAAATAAAAAGATGTATGTACCCCTATGTTCACTGCAGCATTATTTACAATGGCCAAGAACTGGAAGAAACCTAAGTGTCTACAGATAAATGAATGGATAAAGATGTGGTATATTCCATACAGCGGAATATCGTTCAGTCATAAAAAAGAATGAAACTGTGTCATTTGTGACAACATGAATGAACCTAGAGGGTATTGTGCTAAGCCAAATAAGTCAGAGGAAATACAAATACCGTAAGATTTCACTCATACGTGGAATTTAAGAAATAAAACCAAATAGACAAACAACAAAAGAGACAAAACAGAGACCCCCCAAAATCCTCAAAACAAACTCTTAAATACAGAGAACCTGGTGGCTGCTAGAAGGGATGTGGGTGAGACAGATGAAGGGGATTAAGAGTACACTTAGATAAGCACTGAAAATGCACAGAATTGTTAATCACTATATTGTACACCTAAAACTAACATAATACTATATGTTATACTTTAATAAAAAATAAAGTAAAATATTGCAAAGCTACATAAATGTCATTTCATTTACATGTGCAGATACTCAACAGCCATTAAAATGGCATAACTACAAAGTAGTCTGGTAGAAAATCATGTTCTGACTTAGTCCTGGCTATATATATTTGTTCTAAATTATAATTCAAAATTTAATGAGTGAAATTCTCACAATTCAATTCTCTACACATTAAATGTTTTCTATGGCCAAGTCACTTTACTAGACTTTCAGTCATACTGATGACCCTGAGGGATAGAACTACAACCACAAGTGTTTGGTGCTGGGGATAGAGAATATGCATTAATTTAACTTCCTACTTAGCAGACAGAACTGTACTAAGTTAGAAAGGACTGCCACAGAAGGTAACTTCCTGCCAAGTGGAAGTATTCAAACATGGGCTAAACATGCTCTAGAGATTCAAGCAAAGGGTGCACCATGTTGTTTTTACCATCCTTCCAAAATTTAGTACAGAGTTAAAGCAACAGATGCTGCCTTAAAAGAATATATAATCCAGGATATAGTAATATCATCATCCAGTTAGCTGTCTTCAGTTTTAAGCCTGCATTTTCAAGAGCAGTGTCTCTGTAAGAGATTCACAGTTCCTTGAAAACAGAGTATTACATAGTCAAAAAAAACACAAACAAAAAACTGAAAATTATATCAAATATAAAAACAGTAACAAAAACTATACAAACCAAAAACACCTACAGACTTTCTATGGTTTTAACTCTGGGCTACTTAAGGGCAAAGATCCCATCTGCCCTGAATACTTTGCCTGTTATCCCCTACAGTGTTTGGTACCAGTAGGTACTCAATAATTATTTGTTAGATGAAGAGTCTAACAGAAAATTCAGAAAAATCCTTACCAGGACTTTATATACTGTTAAGAGGCATATATTTAATTGGAATTATCTTTTTAGATGGAAATTTGGCAATATTTATCAATATCTAAAATGATTATAAACTTAATAATCACTAAAAAATTAACCTATAGATATAGTTTCACAAGTACGCAAAAATATGTGCGCAAGCATGTGGACTGAAGCAATGTATGTAAAAGCAAAAATCTGGAGGGGACCCTAAGTGGCTCAGTCGGTTAAGCGTCTGCCTTCTGCTCAGGGTCCTAGGATCAAACCCCGAATCATGCTCTCTGCTCAGCAGGCAGTCTGCTTCTCTCTCTTCCTCTGTTCACTCTCTCACTCTTGCTCTCTCTCAAGTAAATAAATAAAATCTTAAAAAAAAAAAGCAAAAATCTAAAAAATAACTAGTTGTCTAAAATAAAGTATTCAAAAATTATGGTATAACTACATAATGGAATATTATGTAATTGTTAGAGAATGTCAGATTTGTATGTACTGATATGGAAAAAAACTCAAGAAATATATGAGGAAAAAGTACGTTGGAGAAGAAGATGTTTACAGGTTTACCAATTGAATGTTTTGTTTAAAGATATTCACATATACATTCACACATTTGTAGAAGCATAAAAAAATTTTAGAAAAATTTCCAAGAAATTTTAACAGTAGTTATCATTGGTAAGTAGGAATGAGGAGTCAAAGTACCCTAACTTCTCACTTTTCTGTGACTGCCAAGAACATGTACTACTTGTATTAAAAGCAAGATGCCTTTTCGGGGTTTCCACTGTTGCTTAAATGCAAAATCTAAACTCTTTAAAAAGCCATAGGGGTGTGTAGGTGGCACAGTAGGTTAAGCACCCAACTTTTGGTTTCAGCTCGGGTCTGATCTTAGGGTCCTGAGATCAAGCACAGGGTCTGGGAGCTCTGCGCTCAGTGAAGAGTCTTGCTTGGGTCTCTCCCTCTTCCTCTGCTCCTTCCCCTCACTGCAATAAATAAATAAATCTTTAAGAAGAAAGAAAGAAAAAGAAAAGGTCACTTTAAAAAGTCCTTTCATAATCTGGCCCAGCCTACTTCCCTAGTTTCATTTCTTACAATATGTGAACAACAATACTTACCTTTTTTGCAGTTTGTCAAATGTGCCCAGTTCTCACATACCAGCCTTTGTGTAGATTGTTCCCACAGTCCTTTCTCACTCTCCTTGCCTTTCCCATTCCTAATACCCTTCAGGAAAACCACCCCGTGACCCTCCCTTCTCAATGCTAAGTAAGGGGTGCCTGGGTGGCTCAGTGGGTTAAAGCCTCTGCTTTCGGCTCAGGTCATGATCTCAGCGTCCTGGGATCGAGGCCCGCATCGGGCTCTCTGCTCAGCGGGGAGCCTGCTTCCTCCTCTCCCTGTCTCTCTGCCTGCCTCTCTGCCTACTTGTAATCTGTCTATCAAGTAAATAAATAAAATCTTAAAAAAAAAAATGCTAAGTAAGTATTCCTCTATTTGTACTACCATCACAGAACCCATCTCTGAGTGCTGGTCTGTCAATCCCTTCTATCTCCTCCTCCCCTAAATTCTCCCACATAACCAGAGTCTAGTCTTTTATTTCCAAATCTCTACCACCATGTACATTCCCTGGTATGTGCTTACTGTTCAGTGAATGAGACAGAAAGGAAGGGATAGTGTGATTTAATTAGAAATAAGAGACGTGGGTGAGAGAAGACGTGAGTTCCGTGCTTAGTCAAGAGATCTCTGACGAATTACTTTACAACATTTACCTTTACTTTCTTTATCTGTGAAATTCCATTTTATGTTTATTTCTGCTTTCATTTATTTAGCACTTTATATATCCCGTATGATGACAGGCACTTTACAAACATTATTTCATTTACCACTTAAAGTAACCCTGTGAGGTATTATTCTATTCCATTTCAAAAATAACTCGAGAATAAGATAAAATTATAGTGCTAGCAAATTGGTAAGGTAGATACTCAAATCAGAGACCTGTCTGCCTAAATACTGGGCTCCTAAAGCCCTACTTTAGATTACCTTCATTGTAGATATTTAATAATCTGAGATCTCCAAAAAGTGATGTGATTTGCCTGAAGTCATATAAATTGTGAAACCAGTACCTAAATCCAGATTTTTTCACATCAATCTTTTTTTTTAACACGACTATAACAGCTATTCAGTTACTCATACCTCTTTTGAAAAACTATAGCATCATTACAAAAAAACAAAAACAAAAACAAAAAAACACCTGTATTAACTTGGAGAAAAAGTAAAAAAAAACTTTGGAAAAACTCTAAAAAAATAATTTCAGATTTATTAGTGATCCTAAAAATCACCTCATTCTATCACCCACCTAATGTTTGCATCTCCTTTACAAAATTGGTGCAAAGCAGTCACCTATTTTATTCTTGAATTCTTATAGGAAACTCACTGTTCTCACTGTTCTTTAGAACAACTTAACTTTGGTTAACTCTTGAAGAAAAGTCCCTCCTTATAATGGATCATAATTTCTTCCTTGTAACTTTCACATATAGATCCTCATATTATCCTTCTGGCCAAACTGAACATGCCTCTTTCATAGAACTGCATTTGAAAAATGATTTTCCTCTTCTTCAAGCTAAACATTACCAGTTCCTTAAACCCAACATTTCCTAAAATGGTGTCCTTTAGAATATTATTCCAGGAGCTATTAACAGGCCTCAAGAATGTGTTCCATACCTAAATGCATCTGAGAATCACTATACCTCTCTAGAGTATCACAATGAAATCAGCATATTTAAGGCCATGAAAAGTTTCAGTTAAAACAAATCTTTCAACTTTAATTCCTATTTCTCAAACATTTCAACACGACACCCTAATTTTCCTTGCTACTTCTATTAACTTTCTATAAAATTATTTAGAAAATGCTGCCTTAACTGCTCTATACACGATACAATTTCATGTTCCCTCACTATCCTGTTTCTTTTTTCTTTAAAAGCATAGTGGCCAAAATTACAGAGAAAGATGATGTTAGTGTTCTACATTGCTGCATGGCATTGATGGTTCAAATCAAGCATTCTGTCAACAAAATACCCAAATCTTCCCTAGCCGATGTCAAAGTAACTGGATTTTAAAGCCATACTGAATTTCACCATATCAGATTCAACCCACAATTTCTTCTTAACCTTCCCTCCTCTCATCTTTTCCCCACTTGTGTCCCATCTATGATATGGCCTAACTTAACCTCCTTTTCCAAGACATAACTTTTTTTTTTAAGAAAGGGTGAGAGGTAGAGGAGGGGAGAGAGGGAAGGAGAGAGAGACTCCTAAGCAGGTTCCACACCCAGCTTGGCCCTAAGATCACGAGCTAAAATCCAGAGTTGGACATTTAACCAACTAAGCCACTCAGGCACCCCCCTAGATATAACTTTCTTATTTTCATGCTTAATTAAGAGCAATCTTTCCAAATATAATGAGAAAATATCTAAAACCTGTCCTAGTTGGACCAGTAGTAATGATTCTACATTGTCTTTTTAAATAGTCAACATTCTGCCATCCTTGTAATGAGACTGACTATCCACCCATTAATACTATTTGGGTCCTGATAATTCATTTTAAAAATGTGTTTACATCTGAAGAACTCGTATATGTGATATTCTGAAGAAACATTTTTTAAAATAATAAAGCTACCTTTCTCCATTTAAGATTGCTTTTACTAAGTTTTGATATTATACCATCATTGAAGATTTTCTACTAAGAGAATATTAGAATTTCAAATGGACCTTAGACCACCTCCAATTTTACACATAGAAAACCAAGAGCAAATAAAGTAGAGACTTGCTCAAGGTCACAAATCTAGTAACTGTAAAGACCTGTGGCTCAAACCTTCAGACATTTATAAACTCTGGCTCTCTTCCATAATTTAGTCCAGAGTGACCTTAAGATGGCCCATCCCATGGGACACTACACTAGTCCATTATACCAAAGACATCATGTTGATAAAATGTGGAGAAGAGGAAAGCATGAGATTTATATATTTTAAACATGCTACTAGTTTAATATGCTACCTTACATATAAAAACAACTGATAAATATACCTTCTGCTTTCATTCTACCCAAAATATAGAATTTAATTAATACACAATTTTGTTTTTCTGTAACTCATAGCTTACTCTGGCTGATTTGTGCAATCCAACCCACCCCTGCAATTATTTACAGACATATATTTTAGGTCAATTCATGTCTCTAAAGTTGTATTTTTAAAGATATTATCTAGGTTGTCATGTTGAAATTGGTTAGTCTACACGTTAAAGATTCTTTTTAATAGACAATGACTAGAAAAATATGCTAGACTTCGTAGATGTAAAGAAATCTTAACCAAAGTATTTTAAAAACTTAAAATTACAGAAGTGTAAGATATATGGGAGAGTTGCTCATCTCATCCTTTTTTTTTTTTTTTTTTGTCTCACCCTCCCTTTAGAAAGGAATGTGTTTTGGAGCACCTGGGTGGCTCAGTGAAGCCTCTGCCTTCGACTTGGGTCATGATCCCTGGGTTCTGGGATTGAGTCCTGTGGCAGGCTCCCTGCTCAGCAGGGAGTCTGCTTCTCCCTCTGCTCCTCCCCTCAGCTTGTGCTCTCTCTCTTCTCTCTCTTTCTCTGCTCTCTCTCTCTCCCAAAGAAATTTTTTTTAAAAAAAGAAAGGAATGTGTTTTATCTTAAAGCCTCCACAACAAAAATAATATATATCCATATCTAATGCAAAAATCTAAAAATATCTAACTTTAATTTAACAAAATACATTTCAAAAAAAAAGCCAGAATTCAAGAACCTCAACCAGAAAATTAAAAATCTAAAACAGGTATAGAATATCTTTATATTTATTGTAAAATATTCCAGAATCAATCTGAGAATTACCGAAATCCCAAGGAAGCATAGCACCCCTATACATCATAAAAAAACTGACACACCAACTGAAGCTTCTAGGCTCAATTAGTCTTGCTCAACCGAGGAATCTGAGTAAAAGGAGGGTCTTGACATTAATGGGGGGGGGAAGTGGGGACAGGAGATTAAAAGTTGTTATACCACATATAAACTCCAGTTTTCATGGATAAATCTTTTTCCTAAACTTTGGACTTTCAAAGATTCCTCTCCAGCTCAGTTTCAAAAGTAAATTAGAAGAAAAGTTAATGAAAAAATCTTCTGAGCTATAATGTAGAAGGCCAGATGGCATAACCAATCACAGGATAGGTATTCAAGTAACAGTTCAAATCAAGCCTTTAGCTTTAAATGCTAACTTTATCCCCATTAATTTTAAGCATCTTAATAAGGTGATAAAAATATAAATTTTCAAATTCATACTGCCTTTCAAAATAGATATTAAGAAAAAAATTACTAGCGCTATTTTAATAAAATATACATGAAAACTAATCACTTATCTAAAGGAATTTGTGTCAGCTGCCTTCAAACTACTTAAATTGAAACTTCATCTTATGAATTACAGTAAAAATTTATGAAGTGAAAATGAACATTTTATAAATTTAACTATAATTTTTAAAAAGTGAATACAATAGTGAAGAAAATATTATTGTTAAGGTATCAAAATGCTTTATAAAAAGCACATTAGAGGGGTGCCTGGTGGCTCAGTGGGTTAAAGCCTCTGCCTTCAGCTCAGGTCATGATCTCAGGGTCCTGGGATCCAGCCTCACATTGGGTTCTCTGCTCAGCAGGGAGCCTGCTTCCCCCTCTCTCTGCTTGCCTCTCTGCCTACTTGTGATCTCTCTCTCTGTCAAATAAATAAAAATAAAAATAAAAAAAGAAAGTTCATTAGATCTGTATGGCATTCCTTAAATTACATGGTATTAAATTCCTGATATTTTAGTTCAATTGAGTATGGTATGCTGAGACCACGGTTGCCAAGTCAAAGGAGGATTTTTAGTGGCAACTCATTTTAGTGAGAAATTGCACTATTTTCCACATGATTGGAAACTGAGAAGGATTACTCAAAAGTGTATGGATTTAGAAGTCTAACATTATTTCAAAATAGAAGGATATAGATGGATCAATTCATTCCATTTTAAATCATTTTTATTAAAAAATGACACATTTTTATTCCTAGAAGTTAAATATATAATGTATAAAAAGTTTTGGTACTAGGTGTTTCACAACTTTTAGCAATACTGTGAAGGGCAGTACTGTTTTTAATTTATAATTAACAATAATTTTTTTTAAAGATTGTGTTGAACACAAAATTCTCTGAATTTAGGATAAAGATATCCACAATACAACCAAAATTCTTATATGCCACTACCCAATACACTGCTATTCCTTACATAAGGTCTTCTATAAGCTTTCATCCAAAATGTTACAATTTGAACACAGAGATCATATTTTCTTTCCTCATTTTTTTGTTTTACCAACGATCAGATAGTAAAATAAAATAAGATACAACCCAGCATTAATATACAAATCTGGAGAGATTTTACAATTATTTGATTTGTATTCACAAACCCTCCTTAAAACATGTGTTTCCTAACAACAAAAATGACAGCATTAAAAATACGAGGCTTAATTTCAGTCCATAAATTTGGTCAGTTGATAATACATCCAATATCACACGTTTATATTCAGATGTTGATATGTATTATAATCTTTGGCAATAAAGCTCAAGTCCAATACTCCACCCTCTGAAGTGAAAATTAGCAATTAAAGCAGTGCCTTAAACAGAAACTAAGGCTCTGCTAGTATTTAGCAATTATAGCACTAAGAGTCATCTTTATGTCTATTATGGCATATAGGTGCACACAAACAAATTTTTAAAAAGAGACTTTTAGATATGTACCCTGGAAAGAAGTCAATCATTACAGCTCAGAAGGAGCCTTAATTCTGAAAATCTCTGAACGGTTTATCCAAATGCTCAACTATACGTTGTAGTGATTCTTGAAATGAAAATATCTTCCTATATTCAAGTAAGGAAAATTCTACTGACACGTGGGTATGTTATTTATATATTAGTGTACTTATACATTCAACATATCCTGCTTCCTGATTCTAACGCCATTCTCAAATACAAAGTGGAACAGATCTGTAAAGAGAAGCCAAGTGTTAAAAAGCTCCTCCTGATACTCCCTCGGCAATACGGGCCTGTATTAGAATCATCGTGTATTATAAAGGCTATAAATTACTTATCAAGAATGTAAAGGGAGAGCTAAAAGAAACTTCAACATTAACAAAATCCACCAAGGAGGAAACTGGTGCCCAAATTAACTGGTCCTGGCTTCCCACGGATCTCAGAATTAACATCAACGCTACAATTAAATCCCGGATCTCCGGACTCCAGGTTTCACGGTCTTTCCAGGACTCCAAAGAAAATACTCCAAAAAGTTTGTAATTAAAACTATCTGACATTAGGAAACACAGATGATACTATCGGCGTGGATTACCGTCCATGTCTGCCTGCCGCGCGTGGCGGGGGGCAGCGGGGGGAGGGGAGAGGGTCGGTTACCTTTCCCGCATACCCACAGCCTTTCACGGCTCAAAACCCTACACACGAGAGAGCACTTGGGGAATAAACATAAAGAGTCAAAGGCAGAGGAAAGTTCGAGGCTCATCCCCAGTTAGAACTCAGTGAAAACGACGTGATTGCCAAATCTCACCCAGCAGTCCGGACGCCCCGGATGTCGTCCCAAAGCCTCTAGAAGGGAACGCGCGGGTGCGACAACGGCCGGACACCCCTAACGTGCGGCGGTCGACGGACGCCGTTAGGAGAACATGGAGGGCAGCAGGTGGGAAGCAGCCGGAAGGCGGCGGGGGAGAGCGGAAATAAGGCAGAAAGAGGGAAGGGCGCGGG
>LNAC01000281.1:1730940-1864776 GCA_002007465.1 Ailurus styani
ACGGGGGGGGGAAGGAGCCGCCGAGGGCTCCCCCACGACACGGGAACTGGGAGCCAGACGGCTGGTACCACGCTGCACAAGGGGTGACAGCAGGCGCTATCCAAAGATGCCCTCTGGGGCCAGGAAGCCGGGCCTCTGACACCAGCCCTCCCGATGCTTGATGGGGCAGGGGAGTGAGAAGGACGAACCCCGCAGACACCGCCTCCAGTGGGGCGTGGGTCACCACTGCGTATTTCGCGTGACAGTGTGCCGGACAGGGCCCTTTGCGCCTGGGAGGCAGGGTCTCCAGCCGTTAACCAGCGGTTTGGTAGTGACCCCGCTGTCCCCATCCCCTCCTCACCCCTTCTGGTCTTCAAATGTTGGTCCTAAATCCCTGGGACCAACGACCACAAACCGCCGCCACCGTTTCAGGGACCAGTCAGTCGGGGGAGGGGAGCCCATGGGGAGGAGCTCGCGCCGTCCTCGCGCCTAGATGTGTCTCCCAGCAGGCGCTGCGCGCAATGGCCTAGGTCTCTCCATGAGGAGGGGAGCCTCAACCAATCAGTGACCAGCCTCAGGGAGGGGACAGTGGGAGGGACCAAGGTTTTAATCAGAATGAGGCTGTGGGACGGGAGTAAAAGCGCTTTGAGTGACAGGTACTTTAACCAATTGGAATTAGGAGAGCGAGTTTTAGGGGGTGGTCATCCATGTAACGATGCCAAAAGAAAATCCTGCGTGTTTTGTTAAGGTGTTTAAAAATGATGGCTATGATTTTGGCATGCTTCTTTTACTTCGGGGAAAATATAGATACATTGTCATGATTCTTCTCATTTGACAGAGTTTCGAGTCTTAAACTCCTAGTTTAGACCATTTTTAATAAGGGCGTGGAGATGGAGGATGGGTTGGTATGAGGCTAAACAGGCGGATTTGCAAATAGGACTGCACACATGAAAGTTAAGTGGTTTAAGTGCCTGGTAATAGGCCTGATTCCACCTGTAATCAGTTTGGGGGAGAAATGGCAGTGTCAGAACTTAAGAACCAGGTATTATGCTTGTGTAAAACTAACTTTCACAGATACCGTTGTGTGTTATTCTATATATACGCCATGAATTTTGCTTCCTTTGAAGATCGAGCATGAGTTTAAATGGCAAATAAAATAAAAATGGCTTTAGGAACCTATTCTGTTGACTAATAGAATAATAGGACTGGGAAGAACCTTTATCAAGTAGCTTCTGCTTTAACAAATGAGGGACTTGATACCCAGAATAAGCCATTGGGTTGCACAAAGACATAGGTGCCCTCATACCCAACCTCGAGGTGCTTTTTTCCACATTAACTAGTGATTTCAATTTGTTGTCTCCCTACGTTCAAGACACTAACAAATGTCTTAAATTTTGTTAACAAAACATGAGTGTGTACTTTTTTACCCCTCTTCTCGTAGTAGGAATTAGCAAGGATTTTGTAGTCTGATAGATCTGGACTAAAATCCACGTTACCATTTTGTGGTTGTGACATAATGGGGATTGGGAGGATTTTTTTTTAAGATTTTATTTATTTATTCATTTGTCAGAGAGAGAGAGAGAGAGCACAAGCAGGGGGAGCGGCAGGCAGAGAAAGGAGGCTCCCCGGCCAGCAAGGAACCTGATAGGGACTGCATCCCAGTGACCTGAGCAGAAGGCAGCAGCTTAACCAACTGAGCCACCCAGGTGTCCCAGGGATTGGGAGGATTAATGATAAATAATGTTAACAAATACTGAGCACTTGTTATATGCCAGAAACAACTATAAGGTATTTTCGCATATTAGTTCATTTAATTCTCGCAACAATGTTGGCAAATGTACTTGCCCCATGTACCTGCATGTGTCAGATGGAGACACCCAGACAGAGAGCTTAAGTAGTTTGTTCAAGGTCATACAGCAAGTAAGTTTATTTCCACTCTGAACCCTGCAGACATAACCACTATGCTATACTGTCTCAAAATGTGTCCAGAAACAAGTGGCATAATGCCCAGAGCATGTTAAATAGAAGCTTAACAAATATCTTCCTAAGCTGTCTGCCCTTCAGTCCATGAATACCACCAATCTCATGTATATAGACTATATGCCTATATAAATAATAATGATAAATAAAACAACCAGAAGGGGCACCTCAGTGGCTTAGTGGGTTAAGGCCTCTGCCTTCAGCTCAGGTCATGATCTCAGGGCCCTGGGATGGAGCCTTGCATCGGGCTCCCTGCTCAGCAGGGAGCCTTCTTCCTCCTCTCTCTGCCTGCCTCTGTGCCTACTTGCAATCTGTCTCTCTGTCAAATAAATAAAATCTTTAAAAAATAAAATAAAATAAAATAACCAGAAAATCTAGGCATAGAATGTAACTACTTGGCTGTTTTTTTTTAAACATGTCAATTTTCTACCTCAAAAACTGCAAATATGGCAAGCTCTATCATGTTGATTACTATTAGTGACTGCTCTTTAATTCTCCAGAAAAAGATTACCCACATTATTTATTTTCATGTCGATACCATCTCAATTCTTAGTAATTAATTCTAACTACACGTGTTTAAGGTTAAACTAGCTGAAATTGTGTTAAGACATATTAGTCTGAAAAGTTCAAACAACAAAACTATTTCTAGGAGTTGATATAAGATCCTTAAAGCCTCACTAGGTGGAGATGTCATTTTGTGAGGTGCAAACCTGGAAGTAGCCTGAAGGTTATTTTACATTTCTAGCTTCCTTTTTTCCTTGCCAGACACCCTCCCCCACCCCCATATAAAGAAAAACAAATAAACAAAGGCTTCTCAACAGGCATTAGTCAGGCCATTAGAACCTTGCTTTGATGAAGACAATGCTATTTAAAAACGCTTGCAATACTTACATTGTATGGCCTTTTGGTCAGATTTCTTCTAAAATTTTTTACTATCCAAAATCTATTAATAGATGTATTTTTCAAATGCTATAAAAACTATATTCTCTGTATATAAAAGTAAAGGAATGGCCTTTATTTCTCAAGGTTCTTTGAAAAGAGAATCTTAAATACATTTACCAACTAGAATTCTTTTTCAGGAATAAATTCCAAATTAGGGTTTGTAATAAGTTTGCAAGTTTATGGGGAAAGGAGATCCAAATTAATAGGAGGAATGAAGATAAGTGATATGGAGGCATGTTTTACTGAAAAGAAGCCAAAAGTTGGATACTTGTTGGTAAGAGAAAAAACGGAAAGGGAGCTCTCTGCATGACTTTGGGACCTGGGAAGAAAAAGTTATCAATAAAAATTGAAAGGGATGTAAAAAATATAGTTGGTTCAGGGCACCTGGGTGGCTCAGTGGGTTAAAGCCTCTGCCTTCGGCTCAGGTCATGATCTCAGGGTCCTGGGATTGAGGCCTGCATCGGGCTCTCTGCAGGGAGTCTGCTTCCTCCTCTCTCTGCCTGCCTCTCTGCCTACTTGTAATCTCTCTCTCTGTGTCAAATAAATAAATAAAATCTTTAAAAAATATATATATATATAGTTGGTTCAAATAGTCTAGATATCATGTAAATGTGTTTTTCTCGTGTGAAATGCAATTTTTTACAATAAATATCTTCATATACCTTCTGTAAAATACAAACCCCCCAAAAAGGAAGAAAAGCAATAAGAAGTCTGTATAAATGTTTAAAATCCAACTTAGTCCTAATACAAGAAATGAAGGGTGAATAGTTCCATACAAAAAAAGAGCATTGGGTGCCTGGGTGGCTCAGTAGGTTAAAGCCTCTGCCTTCGGCTCAGGTCATGATCTCAGGGTCCTGGGATTGAGGCCTGCGTCGGGCTCTCTGCTCAGCAGGGAGCCTGCTTTCTCCTCTCTCTCTCTCTGCCTGCCTCTGCCTACTCGTGATCTGATCTCTCTCCCTCTGTGTCAAATAAATAAATAAAATCTTAAAAAAAAAAAAAAAAGCATCGTGTAGTGTTAGAGCTTCCTCCCTCCATACCTGGCAGTGATAACACAGATCCACCAAAAACATGGCAACTGTTTGCATGTTTATAGGATTAATGATCTTTCTACAGGACATAGCTTGGCAGCTAAGGACCATCCTTTAATCTGGTGACTCTCCAATCTAAATGATATCTCAAAACACTTTCAGAAGTATGGGGGCTTTAAAAAAATCTCAGAGTAAGTACTATGAAATAGTTTATTTCAACCCACTGACCCTCGTTTGAGGCTTTCTGCTTAACAGATTAATCTGAACTTTTTATCTCTCTGGGGTGTAAATGTCAGCACCAAGATGATTATAAGGTGAAATAGGTGCTCTGTTCTGTTGTGGAGATAGGCCATCCCGAGCCATCTTTACATTCAGTCAGTGTGCCTCCCATGATTAACAAACTATCTTCCCAAGGCAACAAATTAGAAATAGAGATCTTTGTACATAATTTAATACAGGGACCAAACCTGTAACTAAGACCTCAGTTAACATAAGTGCTAACTAAAGGAAGCAGTAGTAAACCCAACCTTTGCTGATTGGTATTAGTTGTTAGTTAACATCAAGATTCATTCATCCAGTTGTTTTGTTTTGTTTTTTAATCAACTAAAATATTAGAAACAGTGCTTGACAATGCCATAAAAATCATCTTTTTCCCTCTTTGAGAAACATACTTACCTTACATGAAATAAGTAGCATATGTAAAAAATAACTTTCTCTTTCTCTTGCTCTCTCTTGCTCTTCTTTTTTTTCCCCCCAAGTACACTCCACACCCAGTGCAGAGCCCAGTGTGAAGCCCAACCCCAGGCTTGAACTCATGACCCTGGGCTTGAACTCATGACCCCAGGATCAAGACCTGAGCTGAGATCAAGAGTCAGATGCTTAACTGACTGTGCCACGCAGGCACTCCTAAAAATATAACTTTCTGATTAAAAATTTAAATACTTGGTTGGGAAGAGAGTATGATGAACTCTTTCCTGTCTTATCTTACTGGAGAAGCTTTCCTCAATAACAAATTAGAGTGGAACTAGAGCTGACAGACACCCTAGCAGTTGTTCAGCTGGGAGAGCCAGAATGACTTGTCCCAAGTCACAGGCAATATTGGATCTCTAGCTTCTCTCTCCTGACTTTCAGTCTTAAAACCTGGCTTCCACAGAAACTTTTAAATTGTGCTTTTAAATTCCACAGTGGTTTAAAAAACCCCATCATAAATACATTCGATGAAGAATATTACTTTAGCTGAGGACAATAGGGTCAGCTTTGGCTCAGGGATATTAGTACTCCTGGCCATAAAGGATGTGTGAAGTAAAGCAGTTTCTTGGGTATTGACATTTCTTTCTTCACAGTCCATGGGTGGTGCCCCCCCCCCAAGGTGACTCCAGCTATGTCTGTCTAACTCAGTTATTATCTTAGCAAAAGAAGCAGAGCAAGACTCCCTCTCTTCACCTAGGGGAGCTTTTTGCATTTTCTCAAATGCAAATAGAGAGTCCATGGAACTCAAAGGGGGAAGTAGAAAACCATTACAATCCACAATCCAGTCAGTCAGTGTTTTAAATTAAAGCATCAGATCTTTCTAATAGGTAATTATATTTGCTTTAATTTGCATTGATCTGCTTATACATACAATCTCTAGCACATCCTTGAAATTGCTAACCTTTTATGTTTTAATAAAAACTTTTACTTATTCCATTCCAGTCCTCATTCTTAATAAATGGGCTACTTTTCCTTTTCATCTCAAGCCACATCTTAGCACCACTGAATTACTAAGCCCTTGCAAGTTAAAAAAACAAAAACAAAAACAAACCCAAATTTTGTTCTGTCAAAATAATATATTTAAATAAACAACTACAATGTGTAACTCTGATTTTCATCAGGGCTGCCCTGTGTAGAAGGGGCAGGCTAGCAAGACTGAATTAGAGCTGTTTCTTTGGTTCAGTCCAGTAGCCCTATGTAACCCAGAGATAGGGTTTTAGTACTACAATAACTAAGAGACAGAGGAAGTCTGTTTTATGTGTTTGGGGGGCTGGGAAGTGGGTGAGTATTATTTACATCAATTAGTTAGATCTGTAGAAGTAAAGAAGGAGTAGGTGTAGAATGATCATAAGGTCTAAATTCATAATGACTGCTTTGTTTTAAGAACAAATATTAATAGCATTAGATCATACTAAAATTTTACACAGGTTTGTTTTTCTTACTACTTATTACTACATGCACAGTTAAATATATTTCTTAGTTTACCTTTGTAGAAACGCCTGTTTTTATATACATCATATATGTAGGATGGTATTAAAAAAAAAAAAAAAGCAGGGAGGAGCAAGATGCCAGAGGAGTAGGAGACCGATTATCATCAGGTGCCAGGAGTTGGGCCAGATAATTATCAAACCATTCTGAACACCTATGAATTCAACAGGAGATCGAAGAAGAGCAACAATTCTAGGAACAGAAAATCGACCACTTTCCGGAAGGTAGGATGTGCAGAGAAGTGAATCTGAAGCGACGGGAAGATAGACCCCGGGAGGAGGGGCTGGCTCCTGGTAAGTGAGAGAGCAACAGAGCACAAAATCATAACTTTTAGAAGTCTGCTCCACTGAGGGATGTCACCCCAGAGGCTAAGCAGGGGGTGAAGCCCTCGCAGGGACACTGTGGTCTCAGGACACACGGGGACACAAAAAGACCAGGGGTGTCTGAGTGCGACAGAACTCCCAGGTATCAGAGAGGGAAAGCTGACTACAGAGACGGAGCCAAGCTGAGGAGGTGTCTCTCAGCTCAGTGTTACCTTAAGCCATGATCCAAAACACGGGCCACTGTACTTTGAGCAGGGACCCCACAAGTGGCAGATCTGGTGAGACCCCCTTCTTCCTCCTCTGGGAGGAGCGGCACAGGAGTGTGCTGCAAGAATCTCCTGGGTTTGGAGATTCCAAACAGGGCTGTGTGCCAGAGATAGAAACACTTGGTCACAGACTGGGTGAACTCAGAGTGCAGCAAGAGACCAGGGAGACGGGAGCGACTGACTACTTTTCTATATATAGATATAGATATAGAATAGATTTTTTTTCTTCTTTTTTTCCCCCTCTTTCTCCTCCCCCAAGTTTCGGGTCTCTTCTGGTTTGGTTAGTGTATATTTTTCTGGGGTTGCTACCATTTAGTATTTTGTTCTCTCATCCACCTATTCTTATCTGGATAAAATGACAAGGCAGAAAAACTGACCACAAAAAAAAGAACAAGAGGCAGTAACAATGGCTAGGCACCTAATCAATATGGACATTAGTAATATGTCAGAACTAGAGTTCAGAATGATGATTATCAAGGTGCTAGCTGGGCTCGAAAAAAACATGGAAGATAATAGAGAATCCTTCTCTAGAGAAATAAAAACTCTTTCTGGAGAAATAAAAGAACTAAAATTAACCAAGTTGAAATGAAAGAAGCTATTAATGAGGTGCAGTAAAAAATGGAGGCTCTTAATGCTAGGATAAATGAGGCAGAAGACAGAATTAGTGATATAGAAGACCAGATGATAGAAAATGAAGAAGGTGAGGAAAAGAGAGGCAAACAACTACTGGACCATGAGGGGAGAATTCGAGAGATAAGTGATACCATAAGACGAAACAATATTAGAATAATTGGGATCCCAGAAGAAGAAGAAAGAGAGGGTCAGAAGGTATATGGGAGCAAATTATAGTACAGAATTTCCCTAATTTGGGGAAGGGAAAAAGCATCAAAATCCAGGAGGCACAGAGAACCCCCCTCAAAATCAATAAAAATACATCCACACCCCATCATCTAATAGTCAAACTTACAAGTCTTAGTGACAAAGAGAAAATCCTAAAAGCAGCTCGGGACAAGAGGTCTGTAACATACAATGGTAGAAATATTTGACTGACAGCAGACCTATCCAACAGACCTAGCAGGCCAGAAAGAACTGGCATGATATATTCAGAGCACTAAACGAGAAAAATATGCAGCCAAGAATACTATATCCAGCTAGGCTGTCATTGAAAATAGAAGGAGAGAAAAAAATCTTCCAGGAAAAACAAAAACTAAAGGAATTTGTAAACACCAAGCCAGCCCTACAGGAAATATTGAAAGGGGTCCTCTAAGCAAAGAAAGAGCCTAAAAGAAACATAGACCAGAAAGGAAGAGACACAATATACAATAGCAGGCAACTTACGGGCAATACAATGGCACTAAATTCATATCTTTCAATATTACCCTGAATGTAAATGGGCTAAATGCCCCAATTAAAAGACACAGGTTATCAGATGGATAAAAAAAAAAAACAAGACCCATCAATATGCTATCTTCAAGAAACTCACCTGAGACCCAAAGACACCTCCAGATTTAAAGTGAAAATAATTTACCATGCTAATGGACATCAAAAGAAACCTGGAGTGGCAATCCTTATATCAGATAAATTAGATTTTAAGCCAAAGACTATAATAATAGAGAGATGAGGAAGGACACTATATCATACTTAAAGGGTCTGTCCAACAAGAAGATCTAACAATTTTAAATATCTATGCCCCTAACATAGGAGCATCCAATTATATAAACCAATTAATAACAAAATCAAAGAAACACTTTGACAATAATACAATAATAGTAGGGGACTTTAACACCCCCCCTTACTGAAATGGACAGATACCTAAGCAAAAGATCAACAAGAAAATAAAGGCTTTAAATGACACACTGGACCAGTTGGACATCGCAGATATATTCAGAACATTCCATCCCCAAACAACAGAATACACATTCTTCTCTAGTGCACATGGAACATTCTCCAGAATAGATCACATCCTGGGTCGCAAATCAGGTGTCAACCAGTACCAAAAGATTGGAATCATTCCCTGCATATTTTCAGACCATAATGATCTGAAACTAGAATTCAATCACAAGAGTAAAGTTGGAAAGAACTCAAATACATGGAGGCTAAAGAGCATCCTACTAAAGAATGAATGGGTCAACTGGGAAATTAAAGAAGAATTTAAAAAATTCATGGAAAGAAATGAAAATGAAAACACAACTGTTCAAAATCTTTGGGACACAGCAAAAGCAGTCCTGAGAGGAAAGTATATAGCAATACAAGCCTTTCTCAAGAAACGAGAAAGGTCTCAAGTACACAACCTAACCCTACACCTAAAGGAGCTGGAGAAAGAACAGCAAAAAAAGCCTAAACCCAGCAGGGGAGAAATAATAAAGATCTGAGCAGAAATCAATGAAATAGAAACCAAAAGAACAGCAGAACAAATCAATGAAACTAGGAGCTGGTTCTTTGAAAGAATTAATAAGATTGATGAATCCCTGGCCAGCCTTATCCAAAAGAAAAGAGAAAGGACTCAAATTAATACAATCATGAATGAAAGAGAGATCACAGCCTACATCAAAGAAATACAAACAACTATAAGAACATATAATGAGCAACTCTACACCAGCAAATTTGACACTCTGGAAGAAATGGATACATTCCCAGAGACATATACATTACGAAAACTGAACCAGGAAGAAAGAGAAAACCTGAAGAGAACCAAAACCAACAAGGAGATTGAAGCAGTCATCAAAAATCTCCCAACAAACAAGAGCCCAGGGGCAGACGACTTCCTAGGGAAATTCTAACATTTAAAGAAGAATTAGTACCTATTCTCCTGAAACTGTTCCAAAAAATAAAAATGGAAGGAAAACTTCCAAACTCATTTTATGAGGCCAACATTACCTTGATCCCAAAACCAGGCAAAAACCCCTCCAAAAAGGAGAATTACAGACTAATATCTTTGATGAACACGGATGCAAAAATCCTCAACAAAATACTAGTCAATAGGATCCAACAGCACATTAAAAGAATTATTCACCATGACCAAGTGGGATTTATTCCTAGGCTGCAAGTTTGGTTCAACATTCACAAATCAATCAATGTGATACAAGACATTAATAAAAGAAAGAACAAGAGCCATATGATCCTCTCAATAGATGCTGAAAAAGCATTTGACTAAGTACAGCATCCTCTCTTGATCAAAACTCTTCACAGTGTAGGCATAGAAGGTACCTACCTCAATATCATCAAAGCCATCTATGAAAAACCCACAGCGAATATCATTCTCAATGGAGAAAAACTGAAAGCTTTTCCCCTAAGGTCAGGAACATGGCAGGGCTGTCCACTATCACCACTGCTATTCAACATAGTACTAGAAGTCCTAGCCTCAGCAATCAGACAACAAAAAGAAATAAAAGGCATCCAAATCAGCAAAGAAGCCAAACTTTCACTCTTTGCAAATGATGTGATACTTTATGTGGAATACCCAAAGGACTTCACTCCAAAACTGCTAGAACTCATATAGGAATTCAGTAAAGTGTCAGGATATAAAATCAATGCACAGAAATCAGTTGCATTTCTATATACCAACAACAAAACAGAAGAAAGAAAAATTAAGGAGTCGATCCCATTTACAATTGCACCCAAAACCATAAAATATCTAAGAATAAACCTAACCAAAGAGGCAAAGAATCTGTACTCAGAAAACTATAAAGTACTCATAAAAGAAATTGAGGAATACACAAAAAAATGGAAAAACATTCCATGCTCATGGATTGGAAGAACAACTGCTATGAAAATGTCTATGCTACCTAGAGCAATCTACACATTTAATGCAATCCCCATCAAAATACTAGCAATTTATTTCAAAGAAATGGAATAAATAATCCTAAAATTTATATGGAACCAGAAAAGACCCCAAATAGCCAAAGGAAAGTTGAAAAAGAAAACCAAAGTTGGTGGCATCACAATTCCAGACTTCAAGCTCTGTTACAAAGCTGTCATCATCAAGACAGTATGGTACTGGCACAAAAACAGACACTTAGATCAATGGAACAGAATAGAGAGCCCAGAAATGGACCCTCAACAATATGGTCAACTAATCTTCAACAAAGCAAGAAAGAATGTCCAATGGAAAAAAGACAGTCTCTTCAACAAATGGTGTTGGGAAAACTGGTCAGCCATATGCAGAAAAATGACGCTGGATCATTTCCTTACACCCACACAAAAATAGACTCAAAATGGATGAAAGACCTCAATGTGAGGAAGGAATCCATCAAAATCCTTGAGGAGAACACTGGCAGCAACCTCTTTGACCTCAGCCGCAGCAACTTCTTCCTAGGAACATCACCAAAGGCCAGGGAAGCAAAGGCAAAAATGAACTATTGGGACGTCATCAAGATTAAAAGCTTTTGCACAGCAAAGAAAACAGTCAACAAAACCAAAAGACAATTGACAGAATAGGAGAAGATATTTGCAAATGACATATCAGATAAAGGGCTAGTATCCAAAATCTATAAAGACCTTATCAAACTCAACACCCAAAGAACAAATAATCCAATCAAGAAATGGGCAGAAGACATGAACAGGCATTTCTGCAAAGAAGACATCCAAATAGCCAACAGACACATGAAAAAGTGCTCAACAGCACTCGGCATCAGGGAAATACAAATCAAAACCACAGTGAAATACTACCTCACACAGTCAGAATGGCTAAAATTAACCAGTCAGGAAACGACAGATGGTGATGAGGAGGCGGAGAAAGGGGAACCCTCCTACACTGTTGGTATGAATGCAAGCTTGTGCAGCCACTCTGGAAAACAGTATGGAAGTTCCTAATAAAGTTGAAAATAGAGCTACCCTACGACCCAGGAATCACACTATGGGTATCTACCCTAAAGATACAAAGGTAGTGATCCTCAGGGGCATGTGCACCCAAATGTTTTTAGCAGCAATGTCCACAATAGCCAAACTATGGAAAGAGCCTAGATGTCCATCAACAGATGAATGGATAAAGAAGATGTGGTGTATATATACAATGGAATACTATGCAGCCATCAAAAGAAATGAAATCTTGCCATTTGCAATGCTGTGGATGGAACTAGAGGGTATTATGCGTAGCGAAATAAGTCAATCAGAGAAAGACGATTAATCATATGATCTCTCTGATATGAGGAATTTGAGGGGCAGGGCAGGGGGTCGTGGGGGTTAGGGAGGGGAAAAAATGAAACAAGATGGGATCGGGAAGGAGACAAACCATAAGAGACTCTTAATCTCACAAAACAAATGGAGGGTTACTGGGGGGTGGGAGGGTAGGGATAGGGTGGATGGGTTATGGACATTGGGGAGGGTTTGTGCTGTGGTGAGTGCTGTGAAAGGTTTAAGCCTGATGATTCACAGACCTGTACCCCTGGGGCAAATAATAATGATAATAAAATTAAAAAAGAAATCACTGGAATTAGAGCCAAAAAATCTATATGCCAATTCCAGCTCTTCTTTTTCTGGTTGTATATGGCCTTGGTCAACTCTCTTAATGTCTCTGAGCTTCAGTTTTCACAGCTGTCAGATGGAGAAAACACCAACTGTCTCAGATGTGGGTCATATAACAGGTGGGAGCAAGTGAAAATACCAAGCCCTGTAGGGCCCATTTCATTTGTGGGATGTGAGACTTTAAGTGTCATCTTCTGAATTGTTGGTTGTGGATTACTGTAATTTTAGAAATTTAAAAATAGACATTTAACAAATTAAGCACAATGTACTTTCTCAAAACTCAGAATTGATTGCTGTTAACATCTAGTCGTGTTTGCTTTAATTCTTCTTTTATTAAAGTGTTTACACATGCACACATATGGTAAAAATTGAATCTCCTTTGGCCTCCCATTTATTCCCTTTGTCCATTGATAGGTTCATTTATTCAAAATACATTTATGGAGTGCCTACTATGTGTCAGGCATAATACTAATGCTAGGGTGGGGATTCATGGTAAACAAGACAGACAAAAATCCTTGCCTTCACTTTAGTATAGCCACACTGACTTCCTGATTGTTCTTGACTATAGGAGGTCAACTTCTGCCTCAGGGCCATTACTCTTGGTATTCCATATTCCTGGAATGAGCTTCCTATACAAGTCAAGTGGCGGGCTATTTCTTCTTAAGGCTTTATTCAAATTGCCCTTTCTCAGTAAGACCCTCCAAGGCTATACTGTGTAAATTACATCCATTTTCTCCATCACTCATATAAGCTGTATCTATCTCTGCTTAGTTTTTCTCCATAGTGCTTCTCACCATCTACCTATCTATATTTTATCGTGCCATTACCTGTCTCTCCTCCTAAAATATAGGATCCAGGAAAGCAGAGATTTTTGCCTATTTTATTCTTTGCCCCATCTCCAGTGCTTAGCATAGTGCCCCTAACAATTATTTGTCAAATGACACGAATGAATACAAGTCTAGAAATTAAAGGCAGCTAATTTCTTCTCAAATTTGAATGCTTAAAATGATCGAAAGAAAAGAAAGTATAATTCCTCTATGATTTACCAAATTACTAAAATGTTGATGGACATTATCTCCATCTCCCTGCTTCTATAGAAAAACAAAAATACTTACTTGCAAAATATGAGTGCAATGATTTCCATAATGTTAGGGTTTAGAAAAGTTATAGCTAAAGTATTTTGAAACTGAAATGGGACTCTAAAATTCGTTTTCACACAATTTAAGCTGCTATGTTTATTTATCCCTGGATTTGAAATTACAGTGAAGCTGAAATTCCTGTAAACCCCAAAGGAAATTTTACCATCAGCCTTCCCTTTGGCCTCTAGGAGTAGACTTAGCTGGCCCAATAGGGCTCCAACTGCAGGCATCACTGCAAGAGGAGTTCAAGGACATGAGCAACACTGTTCAACAAATATTTGTCTACCACCTACTGTTCTTTAAGCACTTAAGTGGTCTAATGAGTTGCACTTCAAAATATTTTTTTTTGATAGTCACAGTAATAAAGTGGAAATACAATGGGCTTTGGAATGAGATCATCCAAATGCTGGCAGTGTAAGTTTGGACACAAATTATATAGCCTCCCAAAGTCTCCATTTTCATATCAATTATGCATACAGCAATACTAGCTGTCTTGGATGTTGGTAGTCTAGATTAAATAAGATACTCTATCAGTCAGGATGAACTGGGTTATGCTGCAATAAGAAATAATCACACAAATCTCAGCAGAAAGTAACAGAGGCTTATTTCTCTCTTGAGAGAAATGCGATTGCCCATGTAAGATGGTCCATTCCCTTTACTTTATTCAGGAACCCAGATGGATGGAGAGCAGCTAGCTATTCCACTGTAGGCTGCCATGGCAGAGGGAAAGGACCATCTCACATGGGCAGTAGCATGCCAGATTTCAAACTGATACATATCCTTCCAATCACACTGCATTAGCTGCAACTGGTCACATGGTGCCATCCATAAAGGGGCCTAAGAAGTGTAATTCTAGGGACCCAGAATGTGAGCACCTGCTTTTTGCTGAGCAGCAAAATCAATGACTGTCATATATGGTAAATGTAAAGTGTTTAGTATAATATCCACCTCTGATCTGTCCCTTTCCTGTCTCCAGGCTATTCCCTGTATGCCTTCTTGTTTATTAAGTAGATACCCATATCTGAAAAACAGTGTCTTTGAATTCACAAACTGTGTTCAGTACAATGCTTGAATTAGAAAATGCTCCATGAAAAAATAATTATGTGATCAAATTAATTTGAAAACACCACCTACTACATCCCTTCTTAAAAATTCTCACTGTTTAGTAGCTTATTAGAAGTTCAGAGGTGTCCTTGGTAAAGATAACTGTTTACTTCTGTTTAACCCAAGGTTTAACAAACTTATTTAATTATCAAACGGGTTCAGATTATTGAAAAATGCTACTCCAATGACTGTAATTTAGCCTCACTAAATTTCCAGATGACAATGAAAAGGTCTCAGCATTTAAAAACTAAATGTCTTATTCTGAAACTTAGTATAGATTTCCTAGTATATTGATTGTTTAAAGTAGTTTTCTATCAGTAGATAAGTAAAAGAATGTTGATTACTTTATTCAACAACTATTTATTGAGAATTTAATTCTACCTCCAGTACTACCAAGACTAACACTACTGTTCACATTTATTGAACACCTCCTATGTGCCAAATTGATATTCGACCTTTGAGATACAAAAATGAAAAAGGCAGAAAAGACCCTTGTCTTGATGGTGGTCATGGTCTAAAAGAGGAATATCAGTCAGCATCGTTGTGAAGACTTTGAATGTATTAATTCCTTTAATTCTCCCAACAACCCTTAAAGTTGGCATTATTATTGATCTCATTGAACAGATGAGGAAAAGAGAAGTTGCACAGCTAGCAAAATGTCCGAAATGCAAAGATTGATTAAATAAATTGTAAAACATCCATACAGTGGGGTATTTGGTAGTCACTAAAAATCCTGTTATGGAAGAATATTCAGGAGGGGGACAAAACTGCTTATGATTTTAAAAGGAGAGTCCATTTTTATTAAAAGTAGAATATATTCTTATGTAATATTAACAGAAGGATGAAAAACTTCTTTTTTTCATTTCATTCTGCTGTCATGAACATGTAATGTAATTCTTTTTTAAAAAGAAAAAAGATGGGGCACCTGGGTGGCTCAGTCATTAAATGTCCGCCTTCAGCTCAGGTCATGATCCCAGGGTCCTGGGTTTGAGCCCCACATCAGGCTCCCTGCTCAGCAGGAAGTCTGCTTCTCCCTCTCCCACTCCCTCTGCCTGTGTTCCCTCTCTTGTTGTGTGTCTCTGTCAAATAAATAAAATCTTTAAAAATAAAAAGTAAAATAAAAAGAAAAAAGATAATGTGATTTTTAAGGGGGAAAAAACCAGATAACTTACTTTTCTTCCTGCACTATGGTGCCAGTTGTGAGTATGTCTGAGGTTCAGAAGAGGTTCACCTCCAGCATCGTCCCTTATGGCAAGAAGAGGCTCTGACTGGACTCCAATAAGACCAGTGAAATAGTCAATACCTACTCCGTTGGCAGATCTGGAAGCTGACCGTGTGCAAGCCTGTGACCGCCCATTCCTGGGCTTGATGCCAGAAAAGGGCAGGCATCTCTATGGGCATAGGTAAGCCAAAGGTTACTGCAAGTGCTCGAATGTCCGAGAAGGTTACCTCGCTGAGGAGAATGAGCACTCTGCACCAGCTGCTCAGAAGGCACTGCAAATCTTAAGGTTGGTGGTCACCACTATCAAAGCCTGTACTTGTCAGTGAAGGGGAGCATGTCCAAGAGCAGGTGGATTCTCATGCGACATGTCACTAGCTGGGGGTTGAGGAATCCCACCAGGAGCTCCTGGCTGACCAGGCTGGGACGCGCAGGGCCAGGGCGAGGAAGCACCCAGGGCTTTGAGGGCTTGCTTCAGGCCAGGAGGAGCTCATCAAAGTTATCTGTCCAGGAAGAGACCAAGAAATAAACCTCCCCCTCTTTTATGTGTACACTGTGACCAAGGCAATTATATAGATCAGTACTCAGTAAAATCCACCTTCATCTGTCACCAAAAAAAGAGAGATAATTTAGTAATCCACCAAAGAAATAAGTGTTGCATTTAGTTTTAATATGGAATCTGTTACTTGATTGTGCACCACTTACCTTGTCTGAATACACCCTCCTGATAAATGGAAAGTGAAAAAAAATCTAGATACTGCTTATTCTGAAAACTGGAATCACCATGGAGGGGTCGGTTTCTTATTACAGAGTCTATGCTGTCAAATAAGTTTAGCAGAAGGTCAGCTCTAGTGTTATGTTGCACTTAGTAAAGATTTAATGCTAGATCCCTCTTTACAATAGAAATTTACCTCATTAATTCAGATCAAAGAGGTGAAAGAGCTTTTATCTTAATTTAAGAAAAATTCGAATGTTTTACATGTCCAGACTGATAATAAGCATTTATTATTTTAATAACAGAAGCGTGAGCATAAAATACTGACTGAAAGAATTCTTTTAAGAACAGACTTAATGAATACATAAGAGTGAATTATTTACCTTAGCATATTTGCAAGTAAGTGGGTGTGAGTAAATGACTGCTTTAGAAGTACTTAGGATCCTTAAAATGATTGTCTCAAGTAATTTAAATATCCTCTCTTGTAATCTTGAATATACTACTAATTTTCTTAAGTTCATGCAGAATTAAGCCTTATCCCATCCTGTCAGTAGTGTCAAGGAATACAAAGTGTAGCTCTGAATTAATGAGGTTTTAGGTCTATTGGTACATAATTTAGCCTCATTTTATCTGCCTTTTGCAGCAACAAGGGAAAAACCAAATTGAGTGTGTGACCAGTTGTTAACTCCTAATGAGGTTGGCAACTTGTGCATGGTGAAATTAAGAATAAAGGAAGTAGGGATTTAATATGATGGAGAAGAAAAAGACAGGGTTCTTTAATTCCCAACTTCTACTATAGATTATTTTTCTGTTGATATGAATATTATATACTCAGTATGCCTAACTTAACTAAGACCCATACTCATCAAAATTTCTATTTTTTCTATGATTAAGGCAAGGACTCTAGAACTCTCTCAGCTCTCTTTTCTTTACCTGCTCCCCAGCTAAACCACACACATGCTTTTTGCTGTTACCTAGAATTTTCACTTTGGTTTATCAAACAAGTGCACACATACACACATTTCTTTTCTTATAAATTATTTAATAAGTTTTTTTATTCATCCATTATTCCTATATATCTTATGGTTACTGGTTAGATTAATTTCTTTTTTTTTCTTAGAGTATTTCCTCCAATAGTCTTTTCAAAGTTGGCCTTTGAATACAATCTTTCTGAGCTTTGAATGACTGACACCATTGTTCTTGCTCCATCATATTTAAATAATAGTTTTCCTGGACATAAAATTTTACTTTCTCAGCTCTCTTATTTCAATACCTTAAAATAGTACTTCATTTTCTTCTTGTATCCAGTGTTATTATAGAGATGTCTGATGTCAATTAATCTTGTTCTTTTAAAGGTGTTCTTTCTTTCTGGAAGCATTTATAATTTCTTTATTTTACATTAATTTTATCATAATGTGTCTACATATAGTTTTTTTTAAGATTTTATATATTTATTTGCCAGAGAGAGAGAGAGCACAAGCAGGAGGAGCAGCAGACAGAGGGAGAAGCAGGCACTTCGCTGAGCAGGGAGCCTGATGTGGGGCTTGACCCCAGGACCCTGAGATCATGACCTTAGCTGGAGGCAGATGCTTAACTGATTGAGCCACCCAGGCACCCCTCTATGTATAATTTTTTTTCTCATCCATTTTGTTTAGCTCTCTATGAGCTCCTTCACTCTGAGATAGTTCATCTTTCCTTCATTCTGGAATAGTCACAGGCTTTTCTTCAAACATTTTCTTTTTTCCACCTAATTGTTTTTCTCTTCAAGGATTCTTATTAATTGAATGTACTTCTCTCCTACATTTAAAATTTTTTATATATTTTATCCCTTAATAATAATAACATATTTATGTAGCATCTGATATGTGCCCAAGACTCTTCTGTCCATTTTACATATATTAACTAATTTAATCTTCACTACAAATCTATAGGGTAGGTCCTATTACTCTATCCATTTTACAGATGAGAAAATGGTTATGATTAAGTGACTTGCTCAGGATCATTCAGCCAGTAAGTGGCAGAGCTGAGATTCAATGAACCTCTGCATCTAGATCGAGAGTTCACATTTTTTAAAATCACTATTCCATAAGGCTTGTCTTTATTTATCCCTAATGCTGTGGGTAGAGTTTTTGACCTGTTTTATCCAGCTTCTTGTTAATTTATTGGTTATATGCATTGTGCCATTTAACTCTCCTGTTGAGTTTCTATTTTAGATCATGTTTTTCATACTTAGCTATTTTTCTAATTTTTTTCTTTGTAAGTACTAGTTCTTGCTTCACGTTACCATTAGCCTCCATTATGTCTTAGGGAATATGTATGATGCTTATTTTAAATTTGCCATCTATTTCATTAATGTAACTTTATCCACTACAATTTGTCCAGTTCTTTGGTCGCTGTTGTGATCCTTGGTTATCTAATGTTCCTTGTGAGCTAAAGGCCATACTGATGCTCCTCATCAGAAATATGAACTGAGGCCCAGTCCCTTGCTGGTGAGTTTAGGGAGTTGGCAGCTGGCCAGAGGCCAGAGAGTCATCCTAGATTTTGGTTATACACGCTCCGTGCTCCCAGAGTAAAGGGGGAAGCAAGGAGAACTCCAGGGCCTACTCTTCACCGTAGCCAGTACCACCCTAATAGGCCCCTCCCACTAGGGGCTGCCATTTTTCTGCATCCCAGTGCCGCAGTAGAGGTTCTATTCCTTCCAGTAAAATTTGAATGAATGAAATGGTGTAACACTAACTCTTCCCAAAATTGTTCCCATGTTCTCCCAGGAACATAGGCAATATTAGGTCACCATTCTGTTATTAATTTTGAAAATGTTAGAAGCAGGATCTGGAAAATGTCTACCTTCGAGGCAAGTGATTTTAGTTTTCCCTTATTAAGAACTTCAGAGAAGAGGTTTAAGAGAATGTATTTAATAAAGTTTCACAGATGTTTTACACACAAAGAAGCGGAAACATTTAATAGAAGGAGAATTTACCAATTAGAGCTAACACTTAATGAGCACTTACTTTGTTTTGGCACTATGCTCAGAACTTTAAATGTGTTATCTTAGTTATTCTTCACTACAATTTGATGTAAAAGTACTATTTTTATCTCTGTTGTACTAGGGAAGAAAACCAAAGCTTAGAAAGTTTAGTTGTTGTTGTTTTTTTAAGTTTTATTTATTTTTTAAAGAAATCTCTATATCCAAAATAGGGCTTGAACTCACCACCCCGAGATCAAGAGTCACAGGCAACTCTGACTGAGCCAGCCAGGCACGCCCCCTCCCTTTTCCTTCCTTTACTTCAGTATTCCTGATATGTATAGATAAGAATTTAGTAACCACTTTGTCTTCAAGCATTGCCCTATGATAATAGTTTTGAAATCTCTGACACTAGTTCTCAGTAGCATATTCTAATCTCACAGAGCAAAAAGAAAAGATAGTAACTTTGGTAAGTTGACAGATTCAGTGTCCTAGGGAATATGGAAATACAAGCAAAGAGGTGGATTTTTTACACCTTTTTAGAAACGCTGGATAATTGATGTCTTGAGGCAGGAGGTGGATTATTTCCAAAAATCTTGGTGAGAATCTCATAGCCTTATCCCTGACTACTCCCCTAGCACTACAGTTCTAAATGAAAGACATAACTCTTCATTCACATAACTGGCATTTTCCATGAGGGTCATTATCACAGTTATTAGTTACCATAATATTGGAGGCCATATAATGTCCAGGAACTTAGAAGTTTACTTCGTTCATAAAATGATGTGTGTATCCATGTAAAGATATAGATCATTAAAACAATACAGTAAGCATTTAACTGTTTTGTGTTTGGAACTGAATTTACTCCCCATGGGGCTAGCTAGCATCACTGAAGGACTAAGTAGGATCACTGGGCTCATGTTATCCTGGTAGCAAATTCTAGAAGGGATTTTGGGAGGAGAACAGCCACCACACTGAGAAACTTGTCACAGCAAAGTTGCTGCTCACTGTGTTGCTGTGAGGTAGTATACTTAGGACTTTCAAAGCAGTAGAAAAAGACTTATCTTCCAAGTGTTTCTTAAGACTGTCCACAGTAAAGAAATATTTTCTCCTGTAGCTAAAGGAAGGCAATTAAGGGGTGAAACAGAAGACTATATTCATTCTATCTCCAGTATTTGTCAGAGTACTAAACCCTGAACAATAAGAGCAATTCCTACGAATATCACCACTCCTATGTCTGGTTGGTCCAAGAGATAATTGTAAAACTATTCATGGACCTTAAATATCATGGCAATGATTCTTAAATTCAATGGTGTTTAAGAATTGTCTTGCTGGGGAGGGCGCCTGGGTGGCTCAGTGGGTTAAACCTCTACCTTCGGCTCAGGTCATGATCTCAGGGTCCTGAGATAGAGTCCTGCATAGGGCTCCCCACTCGGCAGGGAGCCTGCTCCCCCCACCCTCTCTGCCTGCCTCTCTTGCCTACTTGTGATCTCTCTCTCTCTCTGTCAACTAAATAAAATTAAAAAAAAAAAGAATTGTCTTGGGGGGGGTATTAAAAATGCAGACATTCAAGATCCCTGTCAAAATTTTGAATCAGCAAATTTAGCAATTGCAATTAGGTCAGCTGCATAGAACAGAACATTCTAAAATAATTCCAACTCCCTGAATATATTAACAGCTTATTTGCTCTGAAGGAACACAGTGCAAATCCGATATGGTATCATCACAGGGACTCAAGGTTCTTTCTTCTTGCTTCACAATTTTAGGTGCCTGACTCTCATCCATAGAGTCATCTCATAACCCAGAACAGCTGCTGGCATTCAAACCACTGTGTCCACTTCCAGGCTGGCAGTGAGAGAAACAGCAAAAGGAAAGGAACACTCCTTCCCCTTCAAGGTCCCTTCCTGGAATTTCTACACAACACATCTGTCTTGATTAGAAAATTGGTATTTTAATAGGTGTTTTGCCACCCCCAACTAAATAAGGATGATATTACTAAAGAGGAGACGAACAGTGCTGTTGTGATAGCCGACTAGGAATCCCAGCTCCACATAGGTGGAACATCATCCAGGAACCTGTAATTTTAACACGTTTCCTGGGTGATTTTGATGCAAGTGGCCCGTGGAGTACACATTAGAGATCAGTACTGTAGACAATCAGGAAAAGGGAAAAAGTAGAATTGGATGATAGTAAGGTTTATTTATTTATTTATTTATTTTTGGATGATATTAAGGTTAAAAAAAAAAAAGCAGTGCATTTAACAGAGGCACACAGGCCTAATGAAACAAATACCTTGAAAAGAAAACTGACATTTATTAAGAATGCTAGAAATGGGGTGTGAGTGTTAATAAAAAAAAATTTAGCTATGTATTGTCATATTATTACGTAGGGATTATTATTGCCAAGTATTTGGAAGAAACGCTGAGCACACACACCCTTTACCGTGTCCCGCCCCCCTGCTGCCCCCATCCGGAGACTGATCATAATCAGATCTTTCTCTCAGGTGGAATCTTGAATGCTGTAATCAGTTATCAATACGATTGCTAATGACATCTGGATGGTTATTTTAGCTTTCCTAGGTCTGATTTTAGAATAAGAGGTGCCCATCGATGACCCAAGCTGCGGTTCACATTCACGGCCTCTGTGTTCAGGCCACACGTATATTTTCCCTCCCTTCTCCTTTCCCTGGCTGCTTCCAAATTTTTTCTATTACCCAGATTTGACATAAAAATCTTTTCACTGACAGTAGCCCTTTCTCTTCATAAAAGAGTCAGTACCTCTCGTTGTTGGAAGTCTGGCCACTGCTGGGATTCCAAGAGGTCAGCAGCTGGGTCACATCATCGGAATGGGCAGACTGACTAACAACCATCTGGGGACCTTGGGACCTGACCGCCCGGCTGGCATAAACCTCATGCAGCACCCCAAAACCCCACTGGCCAGGCCCTGCTCCACAAAAGCACCTCAGCAGGAGAGACAAACAGCTGCTTTGCTTCCTAGAGCTAAGTCTGAAGAGCAGAAGCACAGAAGAATCCCTTTGGGAAACATTAACAGAAAGAATTGGTGTGTAGTTTCCAGAAGGAACTGTAAGTCTAGAAATACTGTTTAGAGCATGGAAGAGGCAATACTAACTATAGCCTCTTGGTTACCATGCATTAAGCACATCTATGGACCAAGCCCACTGAAAGGCTCAACTTACTGTCACCTTCACCATAACCTTGGAAGTAAGTGATGTCGTCCGTCCCCCATTTGTACTGGAGAACATTAAGAACGAGATAGCTCACCAAAGACTCTCAGCTGGTCAGGAGCAAGACCCGTAGCCCAATCTTTCCATTTTACCACAGAGGCTCCCTGACAAAGACTGAACACGATCGTTGAGAGGGGAATGCGAAATTACAGTGGGGAATCACAAATAAATGTGATAACGTTTATGAAACAACAGGAAAATTAATTAAATGACACCAAAATTCCCAGGATGAATCAATGCTCTTCCTATGAAATCTAGAAATGAAACTATTTTGACAATCTCCCATAGATTAGATGATGGACAAACAGGAAAACTTGCAAGATGGAACAGGGTGTTTGGCAGAGAATCAGAGTCGTTAAGGGAGTGCATCACGGAGCCCAATCTGCAAGCCCGTGCATCGCGCGGACAAGTGTGCCTGCTAGGGCAGCGAGGTGGGCAAGGTGCCCACACCCTGGGAAGCGGCGGTGTTCTCAGAGCCAGGGGAAGGAACACCTGAAATTGGTGCATGGCCAAAACTCTTTCTTGTATGTTAGTTATCTGGGCAACAGAAGAAATTTAGCAAGGTGGCGAAAAGAAAGGCCATTTGCACCTTAAACCCAGAAACAAGGGTTAAGAATGAAGATGTTAACTGTGACATGAAAGGAGCAAGGGATTAAACAAGAAATTTACAACACTCATGATGTACTACATGTTGGCTAATTGAATTTGAGTTAAAAAATTAAAATTAAATTAAAAAAGAAAAAAGAAATTGACAACACTTGGGAATAAGTGCCACATTCATGCCTATAAAACCCAGCCTGAATGATATCACCATTAACATCGCCAGGCATGGGATTGTGAGAGACCACACAAGGCCATCCTTGGCCTTCTAGTGGGAAGGAAGACCTGGACCCTCATTGTCCACATCCATAGCCCATTAAGCACCTTGCACGCGAGTACTCAATGTCTACTTGCTGAAAGGAAGAAAGTAAAGAGAGAAGAAAGAATCAAAGGGTGGGTGGCTAGTCAGATGTTTGAATGTAAGTCTGCTGTGGATCTAAAAGTGAGAGAATGTTCTCCCTTTGGCTGAATGTCTATAGGGGGAAAAAAAGTGGGAGATAGTGAAGTTACAGTCATTTTTTAGAATTTATTGAACACTATACCAGACACTCAGAAACATTTAAGAGAACCTGTAATTCAATGCAGGATCCTGGCAAACCAGCTGTTAACAAGGCAAGTGCATTGATTTCAAACCTGCAGCATGTGTTTGTTTTGGGTCAGCTCAGCCTCTTGAACTTGGCCCTAGGCCCCATTTGAGAATCACAAATAAAGGCAGCTGGGCCCGCATCCACAAGTTCACCTCGTGCACTCCAGATTGTAGTCTTTCTGTTTTTTCCCCTTATATGGCTGCAAACATTAGGTCTGGGTTTTAACAGGTGCCCAGTGTGGGCACATGAGGCTGGGAGGCCTATACTTACAAGACCAGGCCAATCCTGTGGCCTTCTGACAGGGGCCATCCCTGCCGCTCCCCCTGCTTGTGCTCTGTCTCTCTCTGACAAATAAAGAAACAAATCTTAAAAAAAAAGAAAGAAAGAGAGAGAGAGAGAGAGAAAGAAAGAAAGAAGGAAAGAAAGAAAGAAAAGAAAGAGAGAGAGAGAGAGAGAAAGAAAGAAAGAAGAAAGAAAGAAAGAAAGAAAACAACAATAAAGCACCTAGGAGCTCTGGGCCTGGGACATTCTTGCTTCCCACCTCACCTTATCTTCCCTCTCCACACCCTAAGGATTTGGTTCACCCTGGTTACCAACCTAAAATATGGACTTTTAAATTAAAAAAAACATGGGGCGCCTGGGTGGCTCAGTCGGTTTAGCATCTGCCTTCGGCTCAGGTCGTGATTCCAGGGTCCTGGGATCGAGCCCTGCATCAGGCTTCTTGCTCAGTGGGGAGCCTGGTTCTCCCTTTCCCTCTGCCCCACTCCCAGCTCATGCATGTTCGTTCTCTCTCTCTCTCTCAAATAAATAAATAATAAAGAAAACAAAAACAAAGACCTGTGTCTCCCCCTACCTGTCTCTAGCTTTGCCTTCTGACACATGTCCATCTCCTAAGCTTATTTCCTCTACTGGGCCTCATTCTTCAGACCCATCACCTCTGTCTTCTGCTTATCCAATGGTGCCATCACCAAGGATTCTAGGGCCTGGTTCATAAGAATAGAGACTGGAGGAAGAAGAGACTCTTAATCTCAGGAAACAAACTGAGGGTTGCTGGGGGCTCGGGTGGCTGGGTTATAGACACTGGGGAGGGTTTGTGCTAAGGTGAGTGCTGTGAGTTGTGAAAGACTGATGATTCACAGACCTGTACCCCTGGGGCAAATAATACATTATATGTTAATAAAAATAAATAAATAAATAAGAACTGTAGGAGGATATTCAATCCTGTCTGTTTTCAGAAAATGGCCAAGACAGATTTCTGCTGAATCAACAATATTAGATATATCACACATGTAAATAATGTCCTTCAGTCTGTAACCTAGGCCTATCATTATTTGTGATTCTACCCCCTCATGATAAACCTCTTGTCTGAGAAGGCTTTTCACCAACCCCCCCTGGTGGAGAGCCAGGATGGTTCATTTGCCACCCCTGTTTCTCAGCTTTTCAATATTCACCAGTGGAGCAGGGCTGTGATTTGGAATATGAATCACATGACCCAAATAACAAGTCCCAGATAAGGTACGCAGCTTAGGGAACTGTGTGTGCCTCTGTGTGTTTACCAACAAACAGATGGTAGAGGGACACACCTGTTGTTATTATGACAGGACTTGGTTTTATCTCCGCATCTGTCTTGGCATTGCTTCACAGAAGGAAGCTGCCTTGTAAGTAGCTCACCGTGGAATTTAGAGTGTTCACCATGGTGTCAGCTTAGAAACTCTGTATTGTCCACATCAGAGGGCTGTTGAGCATGAGTGATACCTGCTGTAACTGGGTCCACTTGGCATACCTAACAGAACTAAAACCAGACATCAGCTGTGTTAGTCAAACTCTCCAATTCCAGGGACAGGGACCACCAGGCCTTTCCATATCGCTTTCTTGTGAGGACTTTGTTTTTTTTTTTTTTTAAGATTTACTTATTATATTCACTTGACAGAGAGAGACACACCAAGAGAGAGAATACAAGCAGGGGGAGTGGGAGAAGGAGAAGCAGGCTTCCTGCCCAGCAGGGAGCTCAATGCGGGGCTCGATCCCAGGACCCTGGGATCATGACCCAAGTCAAAGGCAGATGCCCAATGACTGAGCCACCCAGGCGCCCCACTTGTGAGGACTTAAGATCTTTGGAATAGTTACATCCTATTGAACTTTAAAATTACAACCAAAAAGCACAGGTAAGTACTAGTCAAGTAAATGTGTCCCCTTCTCATGCGGAGACCCCTGGCTAAATGCAGCACTATGATCTCGGAAAGAAACTGATGACTTCATTTACTTGGTTGCCTACAATGAGGGCAATGTGATATGATACAGAATTTAGGGCAAAAATACCAAGGCTTGAGTCCTGATACTACATTGCTGACTGCAGGGTCAGGAACACTGAACCTGCTTAGCCTCAATTTCCCAGACTGTAAAACAAGAGTAACACTTTTGTGGTTGAAAAGGAAGTCATCTAATATTTATAGGCCCAGTTTCTTCTTTACAGGGTAGTGGTTATCAAATAAGCAAATGTGTGTGGCAGCATTTTATAAAATAATAAATGAGAAAATGTTAGACATTTTCTAAAGCCACCTTCAACTCGGATAGTTCTAAAACTATGGTCACAGCATATCTTCTCATTAGAGAGTGAAAACTTTTATCTTTCACCTCTGTAGCCCCTTAACCAAGCTCAGTGACCACTATATAATGGACACTCAATAGAGGTGAGCGGAATGAGAGAAATGTGGCAGAATCTCCGCCATGGGAATGAGTTAGCTGTGCTGCCAAAAAGTAATTAGTATCCTAAGCCTGTTAGTACAAATGTAGAGTGCTTGATAAGTGAGCCCCACAGATTCTGGGTACCTAGGAGAGACCTCCCGTCCCCGCCACGTCTCCCTCATACCAGAAAAAAAATGTGTGCTTGGGACCACGTCCTAATACGCTGACTTTGGAGCCCGGTTTGTGACTGAGGTTCAGGGTTAGTCACTGTCACTGCAAGTCAACTGCCACATAGAGGCAGTCTGACAGCAAACCAGCTCACCACAGAGGTCATGACATCCCATAGTTCCAAAGTACTACTTAAATAAATCTTAAAAATTTCCACATTCTGGCCTTTCGCGGAGTGTCCGTTCCACATGTCACCTTGCGTTGAAAAGTCGGGATGAGCAGGTGCAGCCACCGAGAGCTGCAGCACCTGAATCCAGACGTGTGGAAAGGTGAATACCTGGTTGCCTTTTACATGGCAAAAAATAAAAGTGAAGTTCCAAGAAGGAGAATGGACTCCAATGTCCTTACATTAAAAAATAATAATAATCATAGATAATAAAATAATAAAAGATAAAAAGGAGACCAGCAAATTTTCAAATTATATTTAATCATACTTAATGACACTGCAAGGGGGTAAACTCTCAAACACTCACACGAAGCTAGCCAAGATGACGACTCCTTCAGTTCACGCGCATTCCAGCCACAGAGTCCTCTCACACAGTGACTTAAGCTTTTATTCCTACCTCATTATAAGAAAGCAAAGACTGCAGCTCATCCATCCCATCCATTCCCACTTTCTTGTACAAACCAATGGATGGATCTACGCTGGGGGGGATCTGTTTGAGGCCTGGCAGGAAAACCAAGAAAACAGCCATATGCAGAGAATCGCAGCTCTGAAAGAAAGTCTTCTTGCTGGTTTCTCCCTCTGTTGCTGAGGTGTGTAGAGAATAAATGCCAAAAGTGCCTTTTCTCAAAGAAAAGATATCCATAGCAATTGGTCTCAGGGAGGTCAGAGGAATGAGCACCAGCAAAATGAAGAAATCTGAGCTATGGAAGGAGGGGTGCCAGTCCCCACAGAAGCCACAAAGAGAAACACGGATGGAGTGGCTCCTTGCCTCCTGAAAAGCTAGTCTCAGACTGCTGTGGCGCTCTAAAGCCATTTCCTTCATTCTCCTTATTTTCAGGTGTTACTGTCACTTGAAGTCCATTTCCAGGAAAAATTAGATGTAGGGTGAAATGAAGAGAAATGACCACTGTTAAAGTCTCCGACTATCCTTTGTCTGTGACTTGCCAGAGATGAGGTGGAGAGAGATGTGTGTGCAGTGGTGGGGTGTGGAGGTGAGTTTGGGGTTCTCAAAGAGGGAATAAATCTTGGTGTAGCTTCAGCATATAGCAATTGCTTCATTCTGGGTTTCTTCGCAGCAGTGAGGCACCTGGTCAGACCAGGTGTCTGGACCAACATGGAGCTTACAGCTCACTCTGTAAAGTGCTTGCCTTAGGCTCAGGTTATGATCCTGGGGTCCTGGGATCAAGTCCCACGTCATCGGGCTCCCTGCTTGGTGGGGAGTCTGCTTCTCCCCCGCCCCACCCCCACCTTCTGCTCTCTCTTTCTCTCTCCTGGGGGGAAAAAAAAAAAACCCTGGTTCTTCTGCCTGACAGTTCCTTAGGGGGCAGCTGCAGGCTGAGCCAGGCTTAGCAGACAAGAGCTGTTTATCTGATAAATTTTGGAGTTTCAGCTCATTGATTCACTCAGTATAAACAAGAAGATTTACTTAGGAATAGTACACATTCTTCTTCAAAGAATAGATGATTCAGCCAAGTAGCAGTAAAATGATCTCAAAATTCCAAATGCATTGAGGTCAATATAGAACTGATGGATAAGAAACCATTATTTTAGATAATATGCGTTCAACATGTTAGCGGCTTGGATTGTTTTAATCTTCCATTATGATTTTTATGACTTTTATTTTTTTAAGATTTTATTGATTTATTTGACAGAAAGAGACAATGAGAGAGGGAACACAGGAGGGGGAGTGAGAGGGAAAGAAGCAGGCTTCCTGCTGAGCAAGGAGCCTGATGTGGTACCCGATTCAGGGCTTGATCCCAGGACCCTGGGCTCATGACCTGAACCAAAGGCAGATGCTTAACGACTGAGCTACCCAGGTGCCCGTGACTATTTTAATCTGTAGAGAATCTGAAGTTTACTTATGGGTTATGATGTCCCCCAAAATTCCAATAGCATTTGAATCTGAGTCTCGCACTGTGTCTTAATCTCTCCATCATTATGTGAAAGAGAAGAAATGGTAATGGGCTGCCCTCAACAGGTTGTTTGAATGAACTCCCAAGACTGTAGAGCCCTGTGCAGTAAGGTTTTTGTTTCTACTCCTTCCCATTTCCTCCAGCCTTACCAGAATTTACATCTGAACATGTGCTCTTTTCGAGGAAGACAATAGAAACGGGAATGTTCATTGATTTGACTTAACTCTCTGATAGTCATCACTATTCTGAAAGAAAAGTGCAGTTCTGATAATATCCCAAAAAGGGTGTTTGTCCCTCAGAAAATAACTATGAAAATTAACGAGTTATGCTTCTTAAATGAGGCATAAAGCAGTTCACAGTATGTTCCCAGTATGTTCCCTTCCAAAGAATGCAGAAGGGGAAACTGAGATGTCAGATATTATGCTGTTTTCTGTCTTTAGGCTTTGTTTACTTCCTTTTCCCACCAAACTATGACAAAAGGAAGCCCACACTCACTTTCCATTTACATTTCAACCCATAATCTGCCTTCTCCCTTAACTTCCCTAATATCCCCATACCTAACATTGTGGGATGCTTATTCATCAAGGCCAACTCAATCTCCTTATTTGTCAAATCCACTGTGAACACCCTTCAGTCCCTAGCTGTCTTCTGTATCTTGATGCTATTCAGATTCTTGGCTTCTAAAACTCATTTCTTCCTGGCCTCCTCACACAGTCTCTCCTTGGTCTGCTCTAACCTTTGTGCCATTATCCCGCAATCTTCTTCTAGAACTGTTCTTGAACTTTCTCTTCCCTCTTATTTTTTTGTGGCCTTAATCTTACCTTCTTCCACTTTTTCAAATTCTGCATAGACTCCCCCAGATGGTCTAATTCATATCCTTGGCTTCACCCACCACCATTATGACTCTTATATATATCCCCATTCCTGAGCTTTGTCTTGAGCGTGAGACTCCAATTTCCAGTTGTCTACTGTGCATTTCCACCCACGAGACCAGAGGCTTCTCAAACTTACATAACCCAGACCAGGCTCATCCTACTTCTCCCAAGGCTGACTCCCCCAAATTAGCCTGTATGTCACATACAACCAGTTACAGTTATCTTGGTGCCCAATCATAGCCTGTTTATGCCTCAGAAGCATTTGTTGCCTTTCCTGGCAGGTCTTCTGCAAGCTGGTTTCTGGCTTAGTTGGCCAATGTGAGGCCCTCGAGGGAGACTGGAGGGTGAGAGAAAAGGGGAAACCAGGGTATTACACGTATCTACATACACATCCCACCCGACGATACTTAGAATGGTTTTGGTTTTCTTCATTGGACCTGTATGAAATCCCCTCCTTCTCACCCCTCAAATCAATCCATTCTCCCTTCTCCGTCTTCATTGCCTTTGAGTTACTGCTGCTCTTCATCATTTCGCTCCTACATTTTGGTGATAGAATTTATGTCCTTTAAGTTACATCCCCTCACCTCATCCATTCTCTACATACTTGCAGAATGAGTTGTGACAATAGTGAGATGTTACTCTCTTTAAAACCGATAGCTATCTTCAAAGGAAAATAAGTTATAAGTAGCCCCTTTAGAATAGATCACCATACTTTGGAGCATGTCATCACGCAACTTGGCAACAACTGATCGGCCCAGGGTATGCCACCTGATCTGAAGGGAACAGACCTAAAGGATATGGGAAGAACAACTGGCCATGAGGTAGCCCGGCAGAGAACTTTGTTCATGACCACCAATATTGCATAATGACTGGTCAGCTTAGTTAGATCTAAATGTGAGACAGGGGCCAACAGAGTGGAGAAGTAGAAGAAAGATAAAATCAAGGTGTAAGGAAAACCATGAGGCAGCAGAAGCAATGAGACACCGAAGATTAGGAACAGCAGGTGGGAAGCAATAGGAGTAGCAGTTATAATCTCAGTGGAATGAAGTATCTGGGACAGAATCAAGAATCAAGAGGAGGATGGCACCAGGGTTGTTGCTGGATCATGGGAGCAGTTGTGAGCTGACTGGGGAGATGCGACCATTCATCCTTTGATTCCTATAGTTCCCACTTCTCCACATACCCTTAAATAAATCTCCGTCCATAAACCTTACATTTCTTTTCCTAACAACCTAATCCCACCCCTTTTCATCATGTGTTTGACTAAACAGTGTGCTCCTAAGGCTCACCTGAGGTACGTGGAAAGTTTAGGAAATGCTTTCTTTCCACTTCAGACTCTCATAATGTCAAGTTCTCCATGATTGTGCCTCTTGTCTCTAACAGCACCTGAGTCTAGAGTCGTCTTCCTCAAAGGAATGGTGGAACAGTATGGGTACCTTGCTCTCAAACAATATGAACACAGGTAATTGTTCTTAGGGACTGGCAGTAATCCAGCTGTGTTGTGGGTCCTCATGACTCCATGTCTTTCCATGTAATTCTCCAGGTGCCTGTAATGGCCTGGAGAAAGGAGGTCTCTTTCACTTCGAATGTTTGTACTCTTTACAACTCAGTGAAGGTATCATTAAAAACTTGTTTCACATCTCTCCTTTTACTTGCCCCCAGCAGACAGGTATACGTTTTGCCTCTGCCCTTCTGACACTTGCACGAGCTTATTGTTTTGAAATCTATTTATTTGCCAATCTTTCTCATGAGACTGAGCAACTATAGGACTAAGATTCCAAATAGTTCATTCTTTTGTGGCCCTGCTTGGAGGAGACAAAAAGTCTGCAAGAAATTAATATGTTCATTGGACGAAAGCTTGTCTCATTTATGGGAGACCTCAGGAAGCCAAGGTCATTTGGAGGAAAGAAAGCTGAAGTCAAATTGTGGATCTGCCTCTGATTATTTGTGTAATCGCAAAGTATCTCAACCTCTGTGCCTGATTTTCCACGTCTGAAATGTGGTTAGACGCATAAGGATTTGGCTCAGTAACCTCTGTGGCTCTTTGCAATACTGTAAATATATCTCAAGACTGACCCTGGGATTTGCTCCTACTCGCACTTCACCCTGCTTGACCCATAGCCAGAGGACAATGGCAGGCCACACTGGTAGGGTTAAATATCTGGTGATTGAGTTCATGCACATGGCTCTATGTGTTGTTACTGCTTGGCTTTGTGGAATGGAGAGGAGAACTGCTATTTAATATTACACTGAACCTTTTTCTACATAATCAAGGTCGGCTTCCAGATGTGGGTAACATAGATCTTATCAATCTGAAGGCAGATCCAAATAGGGTTTTTTTTTTTTTTTTAAAGATTTTATTTATTTGATAGAGAGAGAGAGATCACAGGTAGGCAGAGAGGCAGGCAGAGAGAGAGGAGGAAGCAGGCTCTCTGCCGAGCAGAGAGCCCGATGTGGGCCTCGATCCCAGGACCCTGAGATCATGACCTGAGCCGAAGGCAGAGGCTTTAACCCTCTGAGCCACCCAGGCGCCCCAAATAGGTTTTTTTTTTAAGATTTTATTTATTTGACAGAGAGGGAGAGAGAAAGAGAGATCATGAGTAGGCAGAGAGGCAGGCAGAGAAGAGGGGAGAAGCAGGCTCCCCCCTGAGCAGAGAGCCTGATGTGGGGCTCAATCCCAGGACCCTGAGATCACGACCTGAGCTGAAGGCAGAGGCTTAACCACTGACCCACCCAGGTGACCAAATAGTTTTAATTTCAAATATGTAAAACCAGCTATGTTCAGTAAAGGAAGCCTTGAAAGACAAAATTCTTCAGGTTACCATGCTCAGAAAAATATTTATGCATGTCAAATTCAAAGACAAGAGAGGACACTATATAAAATTGATTTTATTTCATACACATATATACCAAATATAAAAGTAGTTGAGCTAACAAATCTAGGTTAGATAAAATTCTCTAAACAGATTATATAAAACACAATGTTGGCAATCATCATTACTTATATGCTTCTCACCTATCACAAAACTTTGCCATTGATATAACTGTGGTATCACTGGAAAACGCTTTCATTTTATATTTAACAGAAAAAGTATGAAATAGAAATGGAAAAATAAGAACTATATCTCTGTTCTGGCAAAAAAATTTTAAACGACAAATCTGTGCTTCTTTGCTTGTCCTTGCAAAGACACAGAACTAGCAGAATAAAGATCTGGAATATCCAATATACATACAGTTATTACATGAAGTTTTATTTCAGGAACTAATTTTTTGGCAGGAAGGGATGCATGACTCCTCCCTGACAACCTACCAACAGTTACTCATGAGTCAAATAGAAGGATTTGGCTCGTCTGCTGACACTTCCTTGACATGTTTGCTCCCCACCCTCACAATTACAGGCCCTGATTTGAGAGATTAGAGATCATAACTAGTCTCCAAAGAGAGCCCCTTGTCCTGTCTTGCCCCATGCCCCATCCTTCCTCTATACTTTTGGGAGTTACCTTGCTGAACTCAAACTTCCACCACCTGTTCATAAAGTCCAAACTTCTTGGTCCGCACAAAACTTGTACCCACCTGATCTTTGCTCTCTTTTTCCAACACCTCTCCTCATCAACCTTGCTCCACTCAAGCCTGTGAACCACTTGCCTATGCCTGAATGCCCCATGCAGTTCCATGCTTCAGTGAACAGTCGAGTGCCTCCCACTTGCATGCTAGGCATGGTATGGGTAGTTTTCCTGCATTCCCTCATACTGTTCCCAGTATATAGAATGTCCTACCCAAATCTGTCCCCTTGGAAAACATCCCATGCTTCCAAGTCCCAGTACACAGTCCCTATAATTTTGGCCTTATTGGTTAGAACTAACCAGGTCATTTTCTGTGCTTTAAACCAGATCTATTGCATAGTCTTAATGCTTCTATGTCAATGAGACCATAAACTTTGAGGTCGATGTCTCCTTCTTTTCATCCCTATTACCTGCATAATACTTGACACATTACATCATCTTAGTCCCAGTTAGTTTTTGGCCTTCCTCTATATATGGCAACAAAACAAACACCAAAAAGCTGCCTTAGACACTACTTACCATTTCACAAGTTAGAAGGGAAATTTAGAACTATTAAGAGACTTGCAGAACCCTAAGGATGAATCTTAACTAACGAAGCCCAGGGACATTCATCAGAGACACAGGAATGGCTCAGTCTCTTCCACGACCACAATCAGGGATCTGTGCTGCTTCTACTTTGTTAAGCAACTAATCCAACTGAGCACAAAACAAAAATTTTCCTTTGTCCTGAGTTCAACAGATTCTAGTGTTGTAGAGTACTGGATAAATAAAGCCTTCCTTCCAGTTTCCTCTTCCTGTAAATAGCAGAATACATCAGTGTGATAAAATCACCTCATACTACTTCTCAGCCTAATGATAGCATTGCCTACTTCAGATTTCTCTGACCTTCGGGAAGGTTTAAATGGTTCTTCGTCTGTATTCCCAGAGTACTATATATACTCTAATATATGTAGTTCAAAAATAATATTAATTCTAGACCATGAAATTACAACAGGTCAGTGCCTGGCACATAATGAGCACTCAAATGAATGAGGAATTGGATCTTACTTTCAGGGTATGAAGTAAGACTAATTATGTTAATTCTAACTTTAATATTTCCCTTAGCATTTACTAAGGATTATCATTGAACACAGATTTAACATCAGGCAGTGGTTTTTGCTACCTGACATACTGAAGTCTGCAAAAAAGGTATTTATTTAGGAGGACACCATATGTTTAAAAAATCAATTTATTTAAACAGTTGCTACAAAGGTACTCTACAGTAAGTGAAAAACCACTAATACAATGGAGTTCTCATAGTGGTTGCTTTCATTTGTACGTACTTAAGATAAAGTTAAGTGGTTGGAATAGGCCCAGAGAACCTTTACTCTGTAATGTTGCCATTTCGTGTTTTGACTGTTCAAAACATTTTAAGTGATTAAACACAAAGTTGTTATTATTAAACTCCAACTGAATTTGTTGCAAATTAGTGGTAGTAAAACATCAGTTACACTAAAATCTGCTCTTAAATTTGTTCTGATTAGATCACTGAGTAACTGACTCTACTCTCCCCCATATCACTCATTATGTGACTCATTATCCTGTGATTCTTGATTGCTTATAAAGCAATTTTAATACTTGAAACGCAAGTCTAGCTTGTGGCTTAGTTTTTATAATTTGGTAATTCTACAAAAGTATTTGAACACTTGCTTTAATAGTGCAACATCTCAACCGTGATATTAACACAGCCTCAGTGTAATCGATTTACACACCTGGTGGCACTAAGACACTCAGAAACTACTTCTAACAGTTATTTCCTTGTGGCATCCTTCTTTTAAGGGTGGAAACTATACTTTGCAATGAAATGAAGAAATCTGTTAGAAGACAAATGTTAGAGGACTTTTCAAAATTATACAGTGCATTAGTAAGTGCTTTAAAAGGTAAACTATCCATTGACAAATATGAAAGTTATACCATGGACTCAAGGTCATAAGAAAACAGACTAAACTTGTTTTTATGTCACTTCTATAAATGTTCTCTGGTAACCACACTGGTATTATAAAGCAATCAAGAAGGTTTGTCTCTCATCAGTCTGTGTATATGTGGACATTTGCATATTTAATTGGCACATACACACTCCAAGTATCCAAATTACTTCAATCCTATATCCATTTACCTCTCCAAGTGGTTTAATGTCACCATAGTTACACATAAAAGGAAAACAAAAAACAAATGCCAGGCTTCCGAGTAAGTAAATCCAAATCAAATTGTTCAACTGATGCTACAGTAGCTTATTTCTGCAGGAAAACACAGATTTCTATAGTTCTAGTCAGTTACTTTATCATTAAACTCCAACTTCACCAACATGGTTTCAAGTAATGAAAATACTTGACTTATTGGAAATTATGTATAATATATGAAAAAAATGGATTATGATTTTTTTGTCAATCATCAAACATGTTTTCATCTGAATGAGGGAAATTCTTTTAGTTTAATGTAAGGTTTTCAACGAAACAGAACAAATTTACAATGAAGTTAGTGGGCTCAGTAAGTCTTCTAATCTTCAAAATCAGGCCTAACAGAGAACAACGATTACAGGAGAAAAAATAAATAAATAATCTCCTGTGGTCATCATCTTAGGGGCTGGTTCTCTTGGAAGGATGAATTCTATCACAAGTTGCCATGTTTCCAAGATCTGCACAGGCCTTTAAAATGGAACTGCCTGAGAAGATTCAGAAAGCCTTTGTTCTCGGGCTTACACAGTAAGCGCTTTGCGTGATTCTTAGTCACATTTTTATCCAGAATACAGTGTTACAGGTCACATTTTTCTCAACGATGCATATACTGATTTGTGCTCTATAAATATAAACATATTTACATACAGAATATACACACTGACACGGGGATATGAAGTTAGCCAGCCATCCATAAGAAAAATGGGATAAAAATTGCAGGAAGGGTAGTATATGATGCCAAGCCCAGACAGACTATAGATGTCAATCCCAAGACCGCCGAAGCAAGAACACTTCTCTGATCACGGATAATTATCTTCACGTTCTCACAGAACTAGAAAAGAAAATTAAAGAATATTAGGAAAGGGCGCTAAGCCTAAGAAGAATCACATATACCAAATAGTAAAGCATAATTTTCTCACCTATTTTTCTAACAGAAAAACTAGAATTTCTTTTATGACTTTGGAAAGAATTCATGATGTGAGTAATTCAGTTTCTTGATTCTACATCCCATAGTGACTGAAATGATGCTTCAGGCAACAAGGTTCATAATGACAGCCACCTTTGTAAATACAGAATTTTGAAAGAAAACTACAGAGAATGTAACCGCATAAAAGTTATTTGGGATTAAAGATTAAAACTTTAAACTGCCTGTCAATAACAATAACACATTCTAAAATTACAGAAGCAAAGGAATCTCTAACTTGAGTGATAAAATTTAGCCTATTATTATTGGTGAATTCAATTCCTACAACTCATCATTGAAAAATTTGATGATACCAATGAAAACTTTCTTCATAGGTCTCAAAATCTAAAGGCACAGAAAGTCTATTTTTTTTTTTGGTCATATCCCATTCCCTGAATAAATTAAATTCAATCAATTATGTGACATAAAATCGGTTGCTGGAGATAAATTAAATATGAACCCTACCCCTGAGGAAGGCATTCTTCTAATATGTGAAATTGTTTTTCTTTAAAAACTAAATGTATTCAGGGGTGCCTGGTAGCTCAGTCAGTTAAGCAGCTGCCTTCGGCTCAGGTCATGATCCTAGGGTCCTGGGATAGAGCCCCCTGTCGGGCTCCCTGCTCAGCAGAAAGCCTGCTTTTCCCTCTCTCTCTGCCTGCTGCTCTGCCTACTTGTGCTCTCTCTATCTCTCTGTCAAATAAAATAAATAAAATCTTTAAAAACAAAAAACAAAACAAAACAAAAACTAAATGTACTCAGAATTGATGACTTATGCATGAGTCCTGGCTCATCTCTTATTAGCTCCAATAAATCTCATGTAAATCGTTTAACTTGTCCAGACTACCCTCTTCTCCATGGGATAAGGAGGTTGTTGTGAGGATCAAGTGAGATCTTTAGTGTAAAAGTACTCTGTATTCTTCTACATGCTGCATAAATGTAAGGCATTACAGTAATTATTATTACTGCTACATCTGTTGACAATTATCTCTACCTCATCACTGGGCAAAATTTAGCAACGAACTCCATTTATATGTGACTTTTGCTACTCGTACTAGTTTTAAGCTCCTTTTCTAAACATGACATTGTATATGCTTTGAGGGTCTCCCTACAGTGTTCTATACGGTCCTTGACAGCTAGGTTTCTAAGTTCTTTTTTGTTTCTTTTTTTTTTTTTAGGTTTCTAAGTTCTTAGTGGACAGAGTATACAAGCCCAATATATTTTAATGCACTATCTTGACTGTAAGGTAGTTTCTATCCATACTTTTATACAACTTCTAGACAAACACAAAACTTCCTGTTAGTTATCCAGATGTTTTTCTTACATGTCAAACAGACAACTTGTCCTTTTCTGCCGAACAAAAACATTGAGTCCCAAATACACAGTCTTAAAGTGGTGAGGATAAAACTAAATGAAGTTTTCAGCACAATGAGAAAAGGTGCTTGGCAAATAATGGGAAGATAGGCATTTAGGTAAATGAGTAAGCTGTCTCCATACAGTTATGCTCCTTTTGTCTTTTTCCCAATAATTGTTAATTAAGGAAAACAGAGAATCACTGTGGACTCCTTTCCCCAAAAGCAGATTTTCTCAAGGAGCGTCTTATTTCTAATGTCCTGTTCTTGTTCACTTGGCCATTAGCCCAGGAGGCGTCTCTAGTGGTGCTCAACAGGAGGGAATGTCCTGCATCGATAGAAGGTGTTGAGAAGACCGTAGGGGCACTTTTTGAGCACCAGACTCCCAGATATTAAAAGTGGTATTTGCATTAATTTTTTGATGATGAAAAGCAGTACCAGCGACATAAAAAAAAAAGAGTTGAAAAAGCATTAAGCATAGTAATAGTAATTAAAGGGCTTTATAGTTTACAAAACACTGAAATTGTTAATAATAATATAAAACTCCCTTAATTTTATGATTTCTAAACTTGTTAAAAAGAGCTTCACACTACAAAAAAGCAAAATGTTTTCTTCTAACTTATTTTCAAATTAGTTGCAGTGCTTTCATGAGGGAAAGTGCTCTTCAGAGTGTTTATAAACTCACATTTAAGTAAGAGACAACTTGCAACTCTCAGCGTTAGGCTTACAATAGTACACATAGATGGAAAACTCAACAATCAGACCCTGAATCAAGTAATTCCTTACATCTCTGAAAAGTAGAAATCAGTCCTCCTTCAGTATTAATGACCTACTTCTCTCAAGACATGTTCAAAAAAACAGTTCTTAGAATTGGAAAATTTGGGATGGGGATTTTTTTTTTCCCGGGAAATCTACTCTGGCCAAATTGTTTGTTACACCATTCAAAGTGGAGACAAAAACTCAGTTTCACAAGAGGTGCTATGCAGCAACAGCAATTAAAACACTTCTCTACTTCTGTAAAACCTTACAAAGTTTTCAAAGATGAAAAACTACTCCAGCTAGTTATTTATGCAGATTAAATATTTTACTACCTCAAAAAAAGCACTTGTACTTTTTTTTTTTTTTGGTCAAAATACAGAATACAGTGCTATATGTGTTCCATGAAAGGGTAACTCCTAATTACTGGATAGAAATACTGTTTTTCCTTAGAGAAATAATTTGCTTGGTTCCTAAGTAAATCTGACATGTTTCCTTTTGTACACTTTTGGAGCCAGTGTTTGTAAATGTAGTGAAGTTCATTTCTAATCGGGCCTGGACTGGAGCTGTGATTCTTAAATCATTGCACACTGCTCTAACTATATTTTTATTTTACTTAGAAAAGAATTCCTAGCTTGAGTCTGGTGTGGCTCTATAAATAATCTATCAGGAGTTTCATGCACCAATGTATAAAAAGCTTAGTATTTGTATGTTCTGCCACAGAGGAGAGAAAGATTTTCCCATATGGGTCAAAAAAATGAATCAAGATGTGGAGCAATACAAAATTGGTTGCATGCACTCATTCTTTTGGTCCAAAAAGTATCTAAACATGAAGGCTAAAATATGAAGCTCGTTAGGTGATGTCCCAGGTTTCAATTAAAAGTGAACATTAACAACTCTTTAACAACTACAGCGAAGGCTGAGAAAGCATCTAATTGCAAATGCAGTTGCAGGCTTAAAAAGTTAATCTTTTAAGTTATGAGGTTTCGAAAGGAAATAAAAATCCACAGCCCCCCCCATCCCTTTGATTTGTAGATAATTTAATCATCTTTGATGCTAATACTGGTTTTGGGGTTTTTTTTTTTTTTGAGTGCCCATAAAAATTATAACATTGAATGGACCTTCTTGAAAACCAATTGTTTTGATCTCTGAGGAACCCATAAACAATCCCATTTTTGGAGCTAGGGGTTAAAGATGCCTAACAATGAGAAAGTCGAGATGGGGATTAAAGCCTTCAAGGAAAAGAATTCAGAATACCAAGGAAATGACTTCTCTGAAGCCAGTCACAGGAGTAAGGGATCTACCAGGGAGGTCTTCCTACTGGGGATTTTGATAGTTTATATTAAGCAAAGGGAATTCACTCTGCGGCTTACAGACGGAGAAACCTGCATGCTTCCTTAATTTTAAAGGCACAACAATTTGTACACAGCGTTATAGATAAAATACTGATGCTGAACGCCTTTCTTCCAACTGCAATTCTTGGGAAAATTTGCAAGCACACAGCAACAGATTTTCCCTTGACACCCCCACCCCCACCTGCCCTTTTGTCATTTCGACGACGCTGGGTGGACACCCTGCCACACTCTTTAACCGCGCGTTTTGAGGTTGCCCTGCAAGAGACAACGCTATTTATTTACTTGGCCTCCTTTAGAAACACCAGAGATCGTTACTCATTCTAGAACTCAATCCCTGATCCCAGAGCATAGAAAAAGGTTAGGTATGGGAAAGGCCGTCCCCACCGAACCCACCGGCGAGTCACCGTGTACCTTGTCCGCCTGGGGGCTGATCGGGGTGCCGAATCTGCAGTAGGTCACGAAGTGTTCGCAGTTGTTCCAAAGTAGGCTGTAGGAGGTCATGCCCAGCAGCTTCTCCGCCCTCTGCGCCACCTCTTCGTTGAGCAGCGCCTTCTTCTTGAGAGACTCGTCCAGGTGATTGACCAGGATGTCGGCTCCGTAGGCGAAGTCCTCCACTGTGTCCACGCGGATGCTGGCTACCCTGCCAATGACGCCCAGGATGAGACGCTTATTGGAGACCACCTTCTGCGTGAGCTTCTTGTCGCTGGTCAGGGCCAAGAGGATGTCGGGCATCATGTGCGCGACACAGTTGTTTCCCAGGTAGATGCCGTAGTGGGTCAGGTGGGTCCGGGGAACTTCCAGCACGTCGCCGCGGAGGAAAGAGCTGATGTCATAGAAATTATTCCTCGCCTTGTCTTCGCCCGGAGTGCCCGAACTGAAGAGCTTGAAGTTGGAGATGAGGAGCAGCTTCTCCAGCAATAGGGACAGAGCCTCCAGCATTGGGTTCTTCATCCTGCAGGGAAAAGGGAGCGTTGGGGGGACCGCCGCCGCTCGGGCACCGGCCGGCCTGGGTGAGCTCGCCGGCCTGGGGCGCTGCGCCGCTGCTCACCTGCAGGCGGGCGGCCCAGCGCCGCGGGGGACTGCAGCTGCCGCGGAGGAAGGGGGAGCGAAAAGGAAAGGAGAGAAGCCTGGAGACTGGCTTGGTCGCCCCGTCCTGGGAACTGAGAATGAGGACCTGATCGCGGCGGACCGCGGGGACAGTGGGATCGGCGCCGAGGGCAGCAAGCTACGAAACCCACCTGGGGGCGGTGCGGGGGAGCAGGGGCGCGCGCGGAGCTCCGGACAGAAGCCTTCTCAGAGGCCTTTTATCCTCCAAAGGGGCGGGGCCGAGTGCCGTCACAGACCCGACGACAGCGCCGATTGGCGCCGGCTGCCAGCGCCGCTCGCCGCGAGGGGCGCGCGGGACCGCGGGTTCTTTGGAAGGGGGCTGGCGGGCCCCCCGGGTGAGGTATTCTTACTGGAGACCCGCTTTCAGACTCAGGTTCCCCCTTGGCACTCGCGACCCAAGCTCTTGCGTCCTCTAAGCGGCCCTTTAGAGCAGTGGTGGAGGCGCGGCCGCGCAGAAGTTCCTGCACCTGTCTGGACTGGGGCGCATTCGGGGCACTTCGGGAAAGTTTTCAGTGGAAAAGTCCCCTCTGGAGAGATTTCTGAGCTGAACCACCTCGCTCTAAAGGGTTGGATACCCAGAGGCCTCGGCTTCCTGAAGTGTTTGCATTTCCCCTGAGAAGCGTGCGCACCCCCAAAGCCTGCGGATTCCTTCCTAAATTCCCTAGACACCTAGTCCCACGCGCCGCGGATCGTCCTCCCTTTTACATGGTCCGATTTTTTTTGCTCTCAGCTGGCGCGCGGGTCGCCTAGAGACCCGAGAGTCCAGGTCCCGCGCTCTGGCGATTGGAACCCAAAGCGCCTCTGCGCTCGGACGCACCAGTGACCGTTGAGCGCCCGGCTCTCAACGGTCGGCTGCAAAACGGCGACGCCCCCAACAACCGCCTGGAAAGCCAAATTAATATCAAGTTTATTCCTCTCGCTTCAGTGTCAGATGGGTCCTGCGTGGGTTCACCCACCAAAACGTTGGCGCTTTTGAAGCGCAGCCGCCCGAATTTGGCGAAGTGCGGCTGTGGTACTGCGTTGCTTGCCAGAGCGCCTGCAGCGTGACCCCGGCGCGACCGCGAGGGTGGTCCCCGGGAGCAGCCGGATGAGGGAGCTGCAGACGCGCGGTCCGCGCCGGCCTCGGCACGCGGTGTCCCGACCCTGCGCGGAGTTCGGGGCTAATGTATTATGTAAATGCTTCAATTCCGAAGACAAAGGCCACAACAGAGAGCCTCGGTTGGCTCCACAAAGCTGCCCAATTCGGGGCTAATAGGTTTCTTCGGGAAGCAGATTCTCCGCTCGCCTGGGGGAGGAGGTTGGCTCTGGATGATGGATGAAGGGCCATTCATCTTACCTGGAAGATGAAGGGGACCATGGTGACCAAGCGGGGAGGAGGCTGGCTCCCAATTACCCACGGAGGCCCGGCCTTTGCTCCCACCCCGGGTCTGCCATCAGCGTTCTGCCCCAGTCGTCCCATTTGCCGGGGACTTTTTTGTTCATTTCACAAATGATCCCGAATCACATTAGAGTCCCAGCAAAGAGAAGAAAACTCCATTTCCCACAACTGAATCGAAAGCAGACGATGGAGAAGGGCAGAGAGGCAGTGCGTTGGAAATTTTAAATCGTTTATTTCCCCAGTCGGCCCCCAAAATTTAAAGAGCAGAGCTACGGAGTTGCTGAAATTAATCAAACACCCGTGCGCGTGGGCGTTCGTTAGCTTCCAGCCGCACACCAGCTCAGCGGCTGGATTTTAAAATCGGGGGAGTCTGTTGAAATTCTTAAAAATCTGATCCAGATCTCCGCGCACACGTTCAACTGCAGATGGCACGTCTGACTCTAAGGCTCTGGACACTCTAGTCTGGTACAGTTCTAAGAAAGCGTAGATGCTGGAACCTCCAGTGTCAGGAGCCAAACGGCTGGCGGAGATCAAAGGGGACTTAGTAATTAGCGATTTCCGTCTCTGGTGGTCACTGATGCGGCTTATTAACGCCTACGACTGTCTCCACCTGGTAAATTTGCAGAGACAAAAGTACGGAGAACTGCCTGGCGGCTCCACAGAGAACTCTTTCAGAACAAAAAATATTAGGGAGAAATCACCTCTAGACTTTCAATAACCTCATCCCCACACGGGGTTTTGTGAAAGATAGGCAGGCAGTGCCAAGCTTATTTGCGTTTCTCCTGCCCCCCTGAAGAAATTCGCCCTTGGGTAACCCAAAGGAGGCTGCAGAACAATTCCGTTTGCCGTGTTTTTGAAGTCTTCCGAGACCTCTTAAGAGGGGAGTGGTTAGGGAAGATTAGGCAGCTTCTCAACTGAAAAAATGCAGCGCCCTCAAATGAGCTCTTGTTGGCTCAAATGATTTGCCCTCCCCATGGTAACCCTACCTTACAAAAGGCAGCTCTCAGTGTCCTCAGACTTGTATATATTTTTTGTGGCTGAGCGGTCAGTTTCTGATTGCTCCCTTAGAGGCATACTTCAAAAATATGTTTATATGCTTATAGTCCCACTCCCACCAATAGTCTGCATCAATATTAGCTAAACTGGGAAGGGAAAATGCTGCTTAGAAGGAAAGGCCCAAGAAAACTCTAACATCAAAAATTTCTCTTTGGGGCTGCCTGAGTGGCGCAGTCCGTTAGGCGTGGGACTCATGGTTTTTGCTGGGGTTGTAATCTCCGGGTTCTGAGATAGAGCCCTGTGTGGGGCTCAGCACTCAGTGTGGGATCTGCTTAAGGCTCTCTCTCTGAGCACTTTCTCTCTCTAAAATAAATAAATATATATATTTTTAAATTTCTCCTTCCTAAACCAGAAACCGTTCATTTGGAACGAGGAGCATCCCCATAGGTTGCTAGAAAGATCTCCTGTTTTCCAGAATGTATGAAAGTCAGCTACATTCAACGAGTCTCCATGTGCAAATGCCTTAAATGCATGCAAATGGGTCAACAGGTCTGGCCTGGGGATTCTAAAAGAGCTGAGGCTTTCCAGGTCAACACACAGACTTCACTGAAAGGTCCATGGACTCTCACCTCAGCCACCACTTCCCTATCCTCCCACTAGACCCTGAGCGCAACCCCACCTGTGGTTCTCAAGCCTGGGTCCATTTCTCCCAGCTGCACAGGCCAAGACTCTGCTGGGTTTCTGTGCGAAGGAGGCTGAAATCGGGGCTCGTCGAGCCCACCTAACTTGTGGGCTTCATCTTGGAGCCCTCGATCTCATCACGGGTCCCAGGAGAGAGAGGTCCCATTCTCAGAGACAAGGTGCAGAGTCCAGTAGAAATCTGGAAGGCTAACAGATTTCCTACCTGCACACTTCTTGCCTCTGGAGCCTCCTTGCTCCTCAGAGAAGTCTTTAGAGTAGAAGATATGATCACAAAATTCTGTGCTTCCTATGTGCTGGGCCCTGAAGTAAGCTTTTCTCACTTCATCCTCATTACCCTGTGAAGTATCATCTCCATTTTACACAGGAAGAAACTGAGGCTTATAATTTTGCCTCCATCACCGTGTTGGTGTGGATCAGGACTCAACCACAGGTGTCTTTGTCCCCAGGTCCATCACCACTGGGGAAGGACTGACCTTCCCATCAGTCTGTCCACCTCTCATCCACTCATTTATTAAATACCTGCTATATGGCTAGTGCTATGCTCGCCTTGGAAGTTCAATGAAATAGCTAACCCTAAACTTAGATCCCATGCCTTTTCTTTTTAATTTGGACTTCCTTTCCCTGGTTCTCTAGTGCCATGGGGGTTTAATTTTTAGCATCAGTTATTTTGCTGCAGTGGCGAGGAACGTCTGAAGAAGATTCTGGTTAATTGCCTTCCCTTGCCAGGAAGGCCCCAGCACTTGAGTGGTCCTGTAGTCCCACACCCTCCTTAGACATAGGTGTTTGGGGTCTTGTCCAAGGGCACGAGCTCAGAAGCAGAACCTAGATTATCCCAGTCTTCTCACTTCTTACTCCTTCTTTCCCCTGGCCCCTGATAAATTTGCCTGACAAATTTGGTTTTCTAAACTTCATGCTTCAAAATTATTGCCCTCCTTTAGGATGATTTTGTTGTTCTTAGATATTTAAGATTATTAAATTTGGGGGCACTTTAATGATAATCTTACCATTTGTTTTTCTTCTGAGCTATCCTCCTGCCTTCAGTTCATTTACAAATGCTCAGGTCTGGCCTCATGGACCAGACCCTAACTGGCTAATTCTAAGGAAGTGGGGGAGAATAAAAGCTTTGTGCACTTCCTTCTGGAAGCAGGGGAAAAAGAGCAGACACCTTTTCAAGGAGCCTCCACACTCTGTGCTACCTACCTAGAGTGTTAGTAATCAACTACCTCCTGGGAAGAAGACTTCCTTTCCCCAGCTTCCTTCCTGGTTGGCTAGCACCTTATTATGAGGGCCTCAGTCCTGCCTATTGTCTTTAAAAAGATTAAAGGCTGCAGTTCCAGCCAGACAGGATTTAGGGGTTTTTGTTGTTGTTGCTGTTTGCTTGGTTTTTTGTTTTTTGGTTTTTGGGTTTTTTTTTTTTTTGGCTTTGCTAAACATAAAGTAAGAAGATTGAGCAAAACACAAAGAATGTACATTTAATATCAAGAATCATGACCAAAGTAAATACACCTTCATATAAATGACTTAACAGGTTGAGGCAGCTGTGACATAGAGGAAGGAGGCAAAAATCCCAAGTTTAAGGCCTTTTAGTGCCAATTACAGCTAAATGAAGTCAGACAAGTCACTTGTCACCTCTGAGCCTCAATGTCATCTTTCTAAAATGGGAATAATATTTCAAAGGGATGCTTGAAGGATTAAACACCATCAAATATACTGTTTCATTATATGAAGATTCATAACGTGTCATCTATCATATCATTTGTATTATTCTTCAGAGAAACAAAGTAAGGCAGGGGTGCTTTTCCTCTTCGGTTTGACAGCACAGTTATCCAAGAACGCAGTGCCGACGAAGGATATGCTTTTACTCAGAGAACCCTCCTGACGACTTGGCCCAGAGCCACAAGAGTGAGCAGCAAGTAGTCACATAAGCTTTCTGGCGTTGAGTGCAACCACAGAGGGACAGTCAGTAGACAGTGGGCCTAGGGAGAATCACCCTGGGGAGATCCGGAAGCTTCCACAGAGCTCTGCTCTTCCAGTTGCTCACCACCAATGAAGTCGTTTATAATTTATAAAAACAGAGATAAAGGCTAGTCTTTTCTTTGAAGATGCCTCTCAAGACATACAAAACCCCCAAATGTCCATGTTTGAAATGATCAAATGGCATAATACCAAGGAATGACTAAAAATTTTGAGATGCCCCACGACATGTAAAGCATATTCCATTTCAAAATACAAATGATAAATCGCAAACCATGTGACTTCTTAATAACTTCCTCTTGCTTCCTTTCAATTTTAACTTGTCATGGTAAGGCAATAGTAAATATGAACATTTGGTGACCCAGATTTGTTAACAAAAGCAAATGCAGCAATAGCCTTTGGCTGCATATTTGAAAGGCAAATACACCACCCCTGTATTCATATATAAAATATACAGAAAAACGAGGTTTTGCTATCACCCAAACTAGACAGTAGTGGCGATCATCAGTAATGCTAAGTCCTAGGAACTGGGATAAATGCCATGTTATTCATTACATTTCAAAAGTCCTTTGTAAATGCATAGACATTCTAAGGATATAATGACAGGTTACTGAAGGCCAAACTTTCTTAATATCAGGATTAGCTTTAGATGCTCTTCTCTGATGGTGTGTGAGATCTCAGAGACTCCTGGGGCCTAGAAGGCCTCATGTGTAAAGTGTCCTGCGCTGGATTAGAATGAGTGTGAACAGTCCTGGGGCTTATGAAAATCAGATGACTCAGGCCCTTCAGAGAGTCTTCACTATTGTTCTTGGTGAATTTTCACAGGGAGCAATTACCAGAAAAGGAAGATAAATCACTGTCCAGTACTTAGAATTTCTAAGTAGGATTCACAATAACTGCTTTAAACAATGCAATGACTCATTGAATTAAAAAAAAAAAAAAGTGAGAGAAATCACTCATACTCCAGTGAAGCAGTCATTCCATAAGAAGGGCAGGAGAGACAGGGCAAAAGTTTGGTAGCAGTTGGTGTTGATGATCACTGGCTCCTTTGATTATGTGTATGTTTGATCGTACAGAAACTAAATGATATAAACACACCGCCTCACCAATATTTTATAGCAATATATATTGTTGATATGTTCTTGAAAAGAATAATATCTCTTTGATTTCTAAACTGAATTTGAAGGGAAGTAAGCATATCCTTCTGGTATTTTTTGTAATTACATTGACTCTTACCCCACACTAAAACAAATTTCAGTATGGTTCAGCTAAAGCTGACTCATACATAAACAGCTCAAGCAACTATAAAAAAATGAGAAATTTGATTTTAAATTGTCACGAACTTCTTAACTGGAAGAAGTCCAAGTGGATAGATCTCTCTTTAAGAACCGGACTGCTTGTGTTCTCTGTAGGCAAAAACCTTCATGTTTGAATTAAGTTCACTTATTTTTATGGTGGTTGCCCTCTACAGCGATTTCCCATTAAGTTGCATTACTTGCATTTTATTTACATCCATTCTTTACCTGGAAAGCACATGAGTGGGGGGTGTCTGGCTGGCTCAGTCAGTAGAGCATGTGACTCTTGATCTTCCAGTTCTGAGATCAAGCCTCATGTTGGGTGCAGAGATTACTTTAAAAAAAAAAAAAGAAAAGCATATGAGTGGAACTGAACTTGGATCACACAGAATTAACACAGAAAATAAATAACTTTTCCTTTAAAGATGAATTAAAAACCTGTATAATTGTTTTCATCTAATAGAAGTCTAAGTCAGAAATCAGAAATCATTGTAATTTTAATATTAAATTAGTTTAACTTCCAAAAAGAATAAAACAGGATATTTGCCCTTTGGTCATAACTACTTCATGTTCTAACACTTATATATATTACACTTTCTCTTTTCCTATCTATTATTCTTTTATCTCTCTTATTTAATTCTGGAAGGTGCTAATTTTGAAAGGAGGGTTCTGATATTTTTCTGTGGTATCCTTGAAGGGCACCATCCCCACTGGCTCTAACCTCTATGAATCAGATGGCATCCAGAAAATCAGAATCCTAATGAATTCTGGAACCTAGGAATGCAGACTTGCAGTCAGCATGGGAGTGGCCTGTGAGATCATTTGTCTTTTCCACTAGTGACCTTCCTCCCACAGAAGGGAGGCCATGCTGTGAACCTCAGGGGGCCAGGCCATACCAATAGAGGAACCATTACAGGATGATGCTGGTGCCAGGCCCAAAGGGTTAGCCAAACTTAGACATCATTGACATTGTTAGTAGATTTCGTACATTCAGTCCAATATCACCCAAAACATCGTCACAACTTATTTTGTGATTCTAAGTCAATTGGTTTAACTCATGACCAAAAGTGGTGACAGTATCCAGTACCTTCCCTGCTGATGATTCTCATTGTCTCTTCATCTCCTGGACTTTCTAGAATTCAATCTAGCAATAGTTGCAGATTCACTGCCAAGTCAAATATAAGATGACAACCTAAACTCTGTTTCCTCAAATGATGGCTCTTTCAGCCCTTGTTTGTACTTTTGATGAGAGGGACCAGATTTTCTTATACAGCTCCCATCCCCCCCCATCTGAGTTTTGCTTCATTTGGTTTCAGTTATTCACAGTTAACCACACTGTGGAAGCAGATGATCCTCCTTCTGACATATCCTCAGAAGGTGATTAGTAGCCTAACACTACATCACGATGTCTATGTCTTCTCCTCACTGCATCTCATCATGTAGGCTTTTTTGTCCTCTGTCATCATCATCATCAGAAGCAGAACGGTGAGCACAGCACAATAATTTTGAGAAAGAACATATTCACATAACTTTTGTTACAATTAATTGTTATAATTGTTTTATCATTAGTTATTATTGTTAATCTCATACTGCACTTAATTTTATAAATTAAACTTGGGGCACCTGGGTGGCTCAGTCAGTTAAGCCTCTGCCTTTGGCTCAGGTCATGATCTCAGGGTCCTGGGATTAAGCCCCACATTGGGCTCCCTGCTCAGCGGGGAGCCTGCTTCCCCCTCTCCCTCTGCCTGCCTCTCAACCACCTTGTGATCTCTCTGTGTCAAATAAATAAATAAAATCTTTAAAAAAATTAAACTTTATCATAGGTATATATGTATAGGAAAAAAAATATTTAGGGCTTGGTAGTATCTGTGGTTTCAGGCACCCACGGGGGGTCTTGGAACTATCTCCAGAAGATAAGGGGGACTGCTTATGTCTTTTATGGCTGTACCATTTGGTTTTCAAATAACAGTTTTTGGTTTTTGCCTTTCAAAACAAAAAATGACAATTATAATTTTACCAAGTATTTGGGGCACTTGGTTGTCTCTAACTCTTGATCTCAGCTCAGGTCTTGATCTCAAGGTTGTGAGTTTAAGGCCCATGTTGGGCTCCACACTGGGCATGGAGCCTACTTCAAAAAACAATAATAATTAAATAATTATTAAATAATAATTATTTAATTATTATTATTTAGCCCAGTATTTTACTTTACAGATTAAATAGAAGAAATCTTCAAGACTTTTCTCTACTTATTTAATCTTCAATGTAGAATAGCTATCAATTTGTTCTTTTTTCAGAATGACAAATTCAGGAAGAATAAATAAGAAAGAGTAATTATTGATATTATAAAAAAAAAAGTTCATTGCCAAGATTATTGACCAAAAATGTGACTTCAAACAACCTCATTTTAGCAATATTATCTAGAAATGCATCATCCTTGATTAAAACTAAGTATTCATAAGTGTTCTGAGTTCACAATGGGCATTCAATAGAACTCCCACTTAAATTTTATCTAACACTTACAATTTTATTATGAAGTTACATTTATTTGAATTAGTTGAGAAACTTTAAATCTTACTGGTTATGTTTCAAGATTATTCCTGTTTTTAAAATTATATTACTTTGGGGACGCCTGGGTGGCTCAGTGGGTTAAAGCCTCTGCCTTCGGCTCAGGTTATGATCTCAGGGTCCTGGGATGGAGCCCCATATGGGGCTCCCTGCTCAGCAGGGAGCCTGCTTCCTCCTCTCTCTCTCTGCCTGCCTCTCTGCTTACTTGTAATCTCTCTCTGTCAAATAAATAAATAAATAAATAAATAAATAAATAAATAAATCTTTCTTAAAAAATTATATTACCTTGGATATAGAGTCATCTTTCTGAGTGAACTTCAAAGTCCTTTTGACTCTAAAATTCCATCCATACCTTTTTGAGAAAGATGAAAGTAATACATTTTAGTATTTTTCCATTAGTCAAATGTCAAATACATAAAATTGTTAAATGTCATAAAATAATAAAATATTAGCATAATTTATGTTATATTTAACTAGTTTTAAATTACAGATTATATATCCAAAAATTGTACATATCAAAAAAATATTTCTATGCTTTTATAACCAAATAGATTAGGTGAAGTGTACCTCCTTATAATATTTGTCTAATTCTGAAGCAGCATATATTTGTTTCTCCCAAATAATTAAGAACCCAGGAAGAGGCTGGATCAGAACAATGTGTCAGAGTCAGGCAATAGAAAGCACTAGGCAAATCTATTATTGACTGTCCATAGTTCTCATGTAATGGGAATGAAAATGGGATGATATAATATTCAAGCATGTTTACTCTGTAGCCAGATTGCCTGGGTTTGAATCCTGGCTCTTTTATTTTCACAGCCTTGCGACCTTGGCAAGTGGTTTAACTCCTCTGGTATGAGTTATCTCCACTTTCAAATGAGAATGCTAATAAAAATGATGAGTACCTCATAAGATTGTTGTAAGGATTAAAAAATCAGTATGTATATGTTCTTTTAGGACCTAGTAAGAACTCAAGAAATGATAGCTTTCTTTCTGGAATACATTCAACAATCTATTGCTTGCCCATAGCATGCATGGAAATTTGAAAGAGGCAGCAAAGATCCATAGGGTAGCAGAAAATTCTAGAAATTGGGATAGGGGAATTCTAGTCTCTAATCCACTTCAACAAATATTGTTGATCTCAGATGAGTCTGAGGTTCTATGTGGGCACCCAGAAATACCACAATAAATGAGATTCAGTCCCCTTCCTAATGAAACACAGAGCTATTAGGTAGGGAGCAGACAGACCTAAATAAAACTTCATAGTTCATTGTGATGCACTGAACAGTCAGAGGCACTAAAGGTGCTGGGACACTTCTGAGAGAGCAATCATTTTGGGGCAAGAACAGTGAGAGAAGGGGGAGCACCTAAACTGTACCACAAGGAGTCAGAGTTTGCCGGGTACACAGGTGGACCTGATTGGTACCAAGAGGCCAGGCAAAGGCACAGCATGAATAAAGGCAGAATTTTTAAAAGTCTTTGGTGTATTTTGCAAGTTCCACTAGAATATAAGGTGAATGCTTCTCTGAGAGAGGTTAGAGCTCCCACTGGGAGTTTGTGGGGGCCAGGTTGCAAAGGCCTCCCATTCCGTGCTGGGACTTCAGGCTTTACTGTGGAGGCAGCAGAGAACGAGTGCAGACTTAGAACAAAGGGAATGATTTGCTCTAAGGTAACTCTGAAGGCAGGGTGGAGAATGGATTGAAGGGAGAAGGGAGAGAAACTGGCGGCAGAGAACAGTTGGATGGCCACGCAGTGGTCCAGGGAAGAGAGCTAGAGTAAGATGGGGGGAGGGGGATGAGATGGAGAGGCATGGAGAAAAGATGAAAGATATTTCTGGAGACAAACTGCCAAGACCAGTAACCTGGATGTAGTGGTGGTGGTAGGAGTGGTAAGAGGAATAAGATGGGTCCAGGCATGACCCTCAAGTTCCTTACTGGAGCAACTGGACCAACAGTAAGAGGAGGAGGAAGGGAAGAATGAGAACAGGTTCATGGGAGGAAGAACATGAGTTTTATTTTTGATATATTTTCCTTCTGATTTTCCTCATCACATAGGTTATTGGCACAGCTGAAGACACGAGTTGTTTTTAGCAACTTTCCACTTCTTTTCTTGAACCAGTGATGGAAGCTTAGAATGATTTCGCTTCCCAGAAGCATCACTTCCTGGTGCCTCCCGTCAAGAGCCTCCAACTGAACAGGTCAGAGGTTGAGGCAGTAGTCTTTGTTCTAACAAGCACCCCAGGTGATTTTCAGGCGAGTGGCCCTCACACCTTGAGAACCACCTTGACTGAAGCTGTTCTTTGAAATTCTGCCAAACCCCAGGTCATTGATGAAAGGTCATGGGGCTCAGTGAGGTTGATAGTGGAGTTCTCATGGTAAGGCAACTCATACATGTATACGTGAGAACTTAACGAGAAACTTCCACTACATGAGATTTTGTAACAACACTTTTATTAAAAATTATATAGCTACCACTACTTGTCAATGATCATTAAGAAGATCTAAATGTAGCAATGCTTCAAAGTAATAGGCAAATTTGAAAACTAAGTGATACACTGGGCTGAACTAGTTATTGATCTGAGTTTTTTCTTAGGATGACCCAGGCATACTTCAACCCAGTTCCATAGTGTGTGCGTGGCTTCAGTTGGTTCCAGACAACAATAATATATAATAACTTTCTCTACCTCAAATAGTGGCTTTCCTTAGTCTACAGAATACCAAATACTCTTTAGCTTCAAGATGAAATCATATATGAACTGTTTTCTTAGATCTTGAGAACATTCATAATGAAGATAACTGTTTTGCACCAAGTTCTCCAAAGAGATTTCCCTCCTATGTTCTTCTTCATTCTGAAGGGAAAATTCTGTAGTATTAGTGCATATGTTATATTTCATAGAATGTTGTCGATACAGGCTAATGTCAACAACACATGGAAAAGACACAACAGGGAGATGATGCAGTGTTCAGGAGCTCATCTGTGGATCATTCCTCAGTGAGGTGGTGCTTCCACCACCAAGAGAATTTTTCAAAACAAAGTTCAGTACATATGTTCCTAGCAATCCATATCTATTGAATTAAGAAAAGATGAACTATAATACATTTTATCAAATAAAGAGCTGCTAAAGGAAGTGACGACCTCCCAAGAAAACGCCATGCCAGCTGTATTAGAGCCATAAAAAATTAAGCAAGATTTAGATGTAAAGATGCATGTAAATAGATCTTTTACTCAAGAATGCTCTGGGTGAGGGGCTCGAAGGTGGTTTAGTCAGTGTGTCCGACTCCTGATTAAGGCTTAGGTCATGATCTCCGGGTTGTGAGATCAAGGCCTGCGTCAGGCTCTGAGTGGAACCTGCTTAAATTCTCTCTGTCCCTCCCCACTCATGCTCTCTCTCTCTCTCTCTCTCTCTTAGAAAAAAAAAATGTAGTGAGTGAAACACCAAGGCTGAATTCACCTTCTTGGAAGATAACCTTTACTCAAAACAGAAAAGCACTTGTAAAAGGGAAGGGAGAGGCATTTTTCTTTTTAACTTTGGATGTAATTACAAATAGTTGCAAAAATAATGTAAAGAATTCTCATGTATTCTTCACCCAGAGTTTTCAAATTTTGCTTTATCCTTTCTGTGTATACACACACACACACACACACACACACACACACACACATGTTTTTCTGAACTATTTGAGAGTAAGTTGTAGGTAGGATGCCCCTTTACCCCTAAATTCTTCAGTGTCCTTCCTAAAAGTAGACATTCTCTTAAATATCATGGTATCATTATCAAAATCAGAAAATTAACATTGCTACACTGATCTAAACTACAGATTTATTTAGGATTTGCCGATTATCCTAGTAATGTCTGCTATGACAAAAGAAAATTCCAATTCATTGATTGCAGTCAGTTGTTATAGTTGCCTCATCTCCTTTAATCTAGGACAATTCCTCAATCTCTTTCTTTCACAACATTAACACTTTTGAGGAATGGAGGCCTGCTCTTTTGTAGCATATCCACCAATCTGTGTTTGATATTCCCCTTGATTAGGCTCAGGGTATGCATTTTTGCCAGAAACGCCACAAGAGTACTGTTGTTTTCCTTTTCATATCAGTAGGAACGAGATGTTGATTAGTTGATTAGTTGTGGTTAATGGGTTACTACTGAGAAAGAGAAAAGCAGTCCCCAATACCTGGCATCTGAGAATGCCACCAGCCAGGCCTTGGGGTTGCTAGGAGAGGCACTGGCACCCGGAGGTTGGCCTTGGTGTTCTTGTGTTGAACATAAACTGCTTCACAGAACATCAGTATTCGTTAAGGCCGTTCTGGGACCTTGTGACAAGACCCCTCCATTATCATGTCTGAATGCAGACAAAACAAGGAACACTGTCATCATTGCCCAAATGGCCAAGCCTCTCTCTCCTGGCTAAAATATGTGTGCCTGTGACTGCTTTGCCAATTACAGCTCTCACTTCAGCCCACTCTTTCTTCCTTCTGCATAAGATTTCCGGAGATACCCAATGATAGGGTTACCCACACTTCCTGACAGCTTCCAATCCAGAACCACTTTCTTTACACCTCTCCAGAGTTACCGAACACCCTCTCAGTGGACTGTTCCATGGTTTCTCATGGGGTGCATTCTACCTTGTCGCCACCATTCATAATCCCAGCTTGTTCAATACACGTGTGTTCCTGGTGGTCTCAGCCTGCAAGGCACTGATGCTAGTGATGCTAACTTTGTTCAGTTGGGACTATTTCTATGTCTGGTGATTCCTAACTTTCTACCACAGTTTTAGCATCCATTGCTGATTCTTGCCTGAATCAGTTCGTACCAGGATGGTTGCCTGTGATGTTGTGATTGATAAGATATATATTTGGTCTTCCTCCCATTTCTGACACAAAGCTCCTAAAACTTTTGGAATTTCTTAAGTGATGAGAGCAATAAAGATGTCTTTTGTTATGTTAATGGGGTGACTTTTGCAATGCCTCTAGATCACCTAAGGATGGGGGTTGTCACCAGAGGAACAAACCATGTAATTAGAAGGTTGGAAGCTTCAGTCCTATTTCCTTGACCTCCACTGATGGGGGAAGGGCTGGAGGCTAAATCAATCACCAATGACCAATGATTTAATCAGCCGGGCTTATGTAATGAAGCCCCTACAAAAACTCCAAGGGACAGGGTTCCAAGAGCTTCCAAGCTGGTGAACACCTAGAGTGGCAGGGAGACTGCCACGCCTGGAAAAAGTCCATAAGTTCCAGTGTCTTCCCACACTTGCTCTATGCATCTCTTCCATTTAGCTATTGTTGAGTTGTATTCTTTTACAACAAATAGGTAATCTAGTGAATAAATGGGTTTCCTGAGTCCTGTGGGCTGCTCTAGCAAGTCAGTCAAACCCAAGGAGAGAATCATGGGAACCTCTCACTTACAACCAACCAGTCAGAAGCACAGGTAATGACCTAGGCTTTAGACTAGCACCTGACATGGGGGTGGAGGGGAAGAGTCCCATAGAACTGAGCCCATAACCTGTATCTATCTCTAGGTTTTTGTGTCCTGGTTTCCCATCTCCAGGTAGATGGTGTCAGAATTAAGTTGAACTGTAGGACACCCATTTGAACTTGGTGTTCAGAGAATTGTTGGTGTTTAGGGAAAACTGTACTCTGCAGCTGCCCCATTGAAATTGGGTCCAGGAATCCAAAATACTACCAAATGGTAATTTCCCTATTTTCATCATCCTTTCTATGGTAAGCAATTGGATTTCTATCATAAGGAAAAGTTTTCCATTCACTCCTGCTTATTAATATTATTCTGGACCTCGTTGTATTCTTATTTTATTCATTGGGTTATAACCCATTAATATGTTATTTATTTTGATGGTCAAATTATTACAAGTTTGTCTTGTGGGAGCTCCTTCAGACTGGCCTGTGTATTCTTTGGATTTGTCTCTCATTCTTTGAGCTTTTCTCTACTTTCCGCCACCACAAGATGTTCCAAGCTTATCTTCTCTTTCCTACCCCAATCCTTAATCAACCATTTATCCACACAGCTCTTGTTCCTCCTAGTATAGAATGATATTTAGATATAAATATCTGGATACTTGGTAAAATCATTACTACTGCTTCTAGGCCCTCTCAGCTGACAGAAAAAAAAATTGTGGTATGCACATATATATATATGTATATACATGCCCACATACACTGTAATCTATACTTATTTCCATGTCTGTCTTTACATAGTAAAAACCATGAGCTTACCTTGATACCTCTAATCTAACCCCCTAGGGGTCCTTGTAAAATTGGAGGGCATTTAAATACACATACCCATCATGGATGAAAGGTTAAAAGCGTGCCCTTGACAATAATCATTATGGACAAGCATGTCCAGTGCTGCATATTAGCAATCCCTCTTCCTAAAGCTCTGATTAGAGTCTAGCCAAAGTTTCTTCTAGCCACCATCCTTCCAGTGACTGATCTGTCTTCCAAGGGTCAGCAGTGGTAATGATGCCCTACATATAAGCAATGGGCTTCCACCAATCCTAAGTTGATTTTCCCCACTGTTTCATTGACAGTTAGCTGAAGAAGACTTACGCCATGGTGAAACTTGCATGTTAATATCTAGAAACATCCTTCCAGTTTCTTTGCTATAGCATCAGCACTAGCACTGGCATATTGTCATCAGCCTTAAAATTCAAAACTGCTTGCCAGGGTGCAAAATTGGTGGTAGAAAGCAAGAAGTCTACACACAGCACATATTATGTTAATCATTAGGGCTGGTATCGAGATGTTATCTATTCCCCCCTAAGATTTTTTGCCTTCAAGAGTTAACCTTTGAGCATGGACCAAACTGTATGCCACAAAGTATATGCTGAAGTCAGACTATCTCAATAGATAGTTCATGAGAGTGTTCACAGGGAAGATTTACCAATGACCGCAAGTGTGTGTGCACACATGCATGGAAGTCATTCAGAGAAGATCACCACTGTCCAGGAGAGGGTCACAGACGTATTGTGACCAAGATGTGTATCCGTGAAAGGAGACATAGAAATGAGGAAATTAAATGAAAAGGGAAAGGTAGATGGATATAGTTACCGTTGCGGTTATAGTATAGATACCTGTCCTCTAGTAACAAAATATTTTCCTTATGATATTGTAAAAATTATTTTTATTAATTTCTTGAATAATGATTTTGAAAAAAAACAAATATAATTGCAACTATGCAAGGATATATAAAAGCAATACAATTACTATGGATGCAGAATAAATATCTTGATTGATTGTGTGGGCACTGATATAATAATTTACACATTCAATATTTGTCCTAGAATTAAGACTGACAGAAGATAGCTTCACTGTCCATGTTTTAAAACTATTTCTCATTTTCTCCATATATTCATTTTGTAGCATATATTTATGTTAGTCATGGGACTGGTATCAGGGAGGATTATTATTTCCTCTTAGACTTTTTACCTTGAGGAAGTGAAACACCTAGCCTTTGATTTTGTTTTTTCACTGGGCAATTTCAGCTACCAATTTTACATAGTATTAAATACATTCATGGGGCACCTGGGTGGGTTCTTGGTTAAGTGACTGACTTCAGCTCAGATAGTGATCTCAAGGTCCTGGGATCCAGCCAAGTAGGGCTCCACACTCAGCTGGGAGTCTGCTTGTCCTTCTCCCTCTGCCTCTACCCCTCCCCCATGCTCTTGCAGGCTTGTGTACACACACTCTCTCTCATGTAAATACATAAAATCTTTTAAAAAATACACTCATTATTACTCAAATGAATAAAATCCATGTTTAAGAGCAATTTCTAAATGTGTGATTTCAAGCAAAGATTAATTTTAAATAAGAGAACCTGCCCTAAGTTATTATTTCCTTTGTAAGTTACTGAACATCAATATAAATTTGACCCATTTTTTCCTTCTACATATAACCAGGTGGGATGTGGGCTTAATGAAGAGATTGAAAATTACATAAGAACTGTTATTAATCATACTTTTATAACTCATGCAATTATATTAAAAAAGAAAAGCCTGCTCATGAATTTCAGGGGATACAGAACCCTCCCAGACTCCTTTTATCTATTTCCTGATTTACTGGACAGATACTTCTGCCCTGCAGTATGCAGACCAGTCTTCTATAACAATTCAGGTCATGTGTGTCAAGAGAATAATGTTCTCTAAAGAAGGATGAAATGTTGGCCAAGATTGACTCCTGTTTTTCAAAGTGGAATCGCTTTAAGTGTATTAGTGCTGGATGAAGGTGAAGCCTTGAGCCCACATGTACCACACATCCCATTATATCTTGGAAGCAATAACGTCCAACTCTGAGAAAAGAAATAATGCAAGAGAGAGATACCTTGTCGCAGGCAGGGAGATTGTGAACAGGATCAACAATTGACTTACAAAAAGAACTAAACTTCAGATAATGAAGAATCAAAATATTAATTTTAATATTTAAAAACCATAAAAAATATTTTACCAGAGACTTGAAAAATATGTTTCAATATCCTGTTGAAGCCAGCATCAAACTAAGGACATGATAGTCACAGTACTAAAATTGGGATCACTGGAAACATGTCAATGCTAGATCAAGGCAAAGCCTCAAACCCACAGGTACCACACATCCCATTACACTTTGGAAGCAAAAATGTCCAACTCTGCTAAAAGAAATAATGCAAGGAAGAGTGTCACCTTGTTGCAGAGATGAAGACTGTGATGGGTACTGCTTTGAGAGGTAAGGTAACGTAGTGTTGTCATCAAAAGCACAGACCTAGAAGCTACATTGCCTCATTGAATCCTGGCTAGACTACCATGACCTTAGGTACGTTATGTCTTCATTGTGTGCTGTACCACCTCTCAGTATCATTAGGTTGTGAGGAGGAATGAGTGAATTAATAAGTGCTGAAATATCCTCAGTAGGTCAATTAGACTTTTAAAAATAATGCTATTGAATGAACTGATATATCTCAAAATACATTAATGAGGTCCTTCTACATGCGAGACATGGTGATTGGGCTTAGATGCTACCTCCTACCAGGATCTTTAATATGGCTAAGGTGAAATTCTTTTTTAAGATTTTATTTATTTATTTGCCAGAGAGAGAGAGATCACGAGTAGGCAGAGAGGCAGGCAGAGAGAGAGAGAGAGAGAGGGAAGCAGGCTCCCCGCTGAGCAGAGAGCCCGATGTGGGGCGATCCCAGGACCCTGAGATCATGACCTGAGCCGAAGGCAGAGGTTTAACCCACTGAGCCACCCAAGTGCCCGAGATTAGAATCATTTAAATTAGAGATTAGAAAAATGAAAAGAACCGAAAAGCAGTGCTCCTCCAACAGTGACCTGTGGGCAGACAGCATCTGTGTAATTAGTTAGAATTGCAAATATCCAATTTCCATTGCAGAAGGGGGTGCACTTGGCAATCTGTTTTAACAAGCCCTCCAGGTGACTGATGCATGATATCTGACTGATGCATGATGCAAGCTCAAAATTTCTTAAGCACTGCTCTAAAAGATCTTCGCTGAGAACATACTTGATACACTCATCAGAGAGGGTGGGCTTTTATTTCTCACAAAATTGAAAATTTGAATAGCATCTAACTGACTGAGTGATTATCTCTGGACCTAAACTGGTGCGGTGCACCATGCATTCCAAGTGTTCCTTGCAAGCCCATTAGATTTCTGCCCCCAAAGAGATGGGAACAAGTGCATGGCTCAGGCTTCGAAATCCTGAGCACTCACTCTCATACCTTGAGAGCTCAGGGCCCCGGAAAGACGGCCAGCTAAGGATTTTAGGAAAGGTAAACATGCTGGAAAAAGGGGATAGAAGAAGGGAAAAATGGCAGAAGATAGAATAGTGACCCAAATAGGGGACTAGGGCCGAAAAAGAAAAAGAGTAAGAAGGAAGTATGGACAAGAAGAAAGAGGAAATTCTATCTAAGTCAGAGCTGAATTCAGCGAGAAGCAAGAGAACAAAGGAGTTTAAAGGAATATTCAAGAGAGTCGCTGTAAGGGCTACAGGAATCAGTATGTTAGAAGTGCAGCAGTGCTTGGCAAATAGTGAGCACTATCAAAACGCTGGTTATGAGTAGGACTGCAATGAAGAAAAACAAAGTGTAAGAGCAAAAGATGAGAAAAACATTAGCTAACCATGTTCCAGGGGTAATAATAGGAGCAGCCCTTTCTGAAGTAAGGCGATGAACCAGGTGACTTCTACAGTCTTTCACGATCAATGGCTATTACGTGGCTGGTATGTTATATGAACTCTGCGTGCGTGTGCATGCGCACACACACAATTAACTGGAAAATACTTGTGGTATTTACTCTTATTATTTTTGCAAATTGAACAGGTGTTTTACTGGTATATCTGGCCATTTGTTTCAAAAAACCATCTTTAAGTGACATGAAGAATAATTTGAAATATATATTTATAATGTTGCTACTAACAAATGGTTTTAAATTTTTGTTTTAAAACGTAACATACTTTAAATTTAACAAAAGCTCATAAAAACAGAAAAATCCTGTTTAGCTGACCTCAACACATATTAGTTAACATATCTAAACACAATGGGGTGCCTTCTTAATTACTTCCTTTAATATGCTGAGCTTAGTTTCAGAATTCATTAGAGATCAGACTTCCAGAAGAATTTCCTGTTTGTTTTGGCTATATTATTATTGGTGAATTTTAGAGGAAAAAATAGAACATATCAATTGATTATAGTTAGTCTTCGGAAAGTATGAAATGAAAATACAAGAAAAAAAATTTATCTGCACAGAACCTAGCTATAGAAACAACAGATGATCAGAGCACATCTCAGAATACACTAGAGAAATTCAACTCTCTCATTGGCCGGTATTAGTAAAGACTGGCAGCATATGGGTTTGTTCAAAGCAACTAGAAACATATTTACTCCTTCCTTCTTAGGTTACCAGATGGCCCCAAAGGAAGGATATGATTTTTCTCCAATTTTACTTATCCGGAAAATAAAGATCTTAAATTGAATGTATTCTAGCTTTTAGGATTTCCTTGTGATTGAGCACACCCAAGAAACGAGGTTATACAAAAGAAAACCCTAACCCTAACCTTTTACGAACCAATCTAAGCATGAAGTCACTCAAAGGCATTCAAAGAGATGCTTTGTGTGGTGTTCCCTGGTACTGATAGGAAACATGAGTTTATTAGGAAGAATGACGAAACAGGCTCTTTGTTCTCAGGAAAATTGCAGCAGTGGTGTGTGTGTGTGTGTGTGTGTGTGTGTGTGTGTGTGTGTGTGTGGTGAGGGAGCTGGTGAGTGAGTGTATTACTGACCATGTGGTGGCCATATGCTTCTCTGGTTAACAGAATCAGAAATTGTTTTTCTAGGTCTACACATTTTCCAGGATTTAGTTCTTCAAGTATAGATTCCATTATCCAAATACTGGTAATGGCCATACTATTTTAAAATCATCATATTCTGGAGTGATGTTTAAATTCAACAACCCAAACTATTGGTGCTAGTTAGACCAACTAATTAGGGAAATTTTTAAATGAGTACTAAATTGGAATTACACAAGATAATTAGTATTTTAGTCCCTAGTGCAAATGGCTCTTATCTCAGGACATCCTACAAATAACAAAGGGGGTAGGATGAGAGGGTGAGGATGAACTGGAGGATCTAGCAACATCCTTTGAGGTCAACGAATATAACACATCTGCTTAAATATTTAAAGTGTGGGTGGGTTTAGGTGGTGCAGGCTTCAAAATAACCATCTCCCATAGAAAGACGTATGTGGGCATAAATCTATAACTGTGTCTGACTTACATACACATGATTAAACTTGATTTAATCCTGCATATTTAAGGAACTATTACATTCGTAGGAAATGTACTTTATTACTTTATTCAAACACTGAATATTCACTGAAATAAACTGAAGAGCGATAGAATATATAAGGCTTGCTTTTTCTGACTAAATACCTCCACTATGATGCAAATTAATTTCCTTGGTGGCAAAAGTTTTGTTTTGTTTTTTTGGGGGGGGACAAAACTAAAGAAATTTAGAAACCTGAAAAATGTAAATTTTCCTAAAATACTTTAATTACATAACTATTCATAAATGACATTCCCAATGTGTGTGAAAAACAGCTGACTGAATCTTTCCACCTACATAAAACTAGATTAAAAAGTAAACTTTTAGAAACTAAGATATCTTAACATAATCTCTTTAATTCTCATAAATTAAATAAAAATGTCTAACTTTTCCTCCAGTAGCTTTTACTTTCTATTCTCAAAAATTCATTCTAATATCAATAAAAAACAGACCCCAAATTATATAATTTAATAATTCAAAGTATTTTTAAATGCCCCAAAACAATTCTCAAAAAAGAAGTTGTATTAATGATTTCCTTTGTTAACGATATTTTCTTATTGAAAAAGATGTTCTGGAAAAAAAGTATTCTGTTTATTACTAAATACTAGCTTTCAAATTGATACTGAGAATCTGTGAAAAAGTGATCCAAGCGTCCCAAATATTTATTGAGCACCTCCTATGCACTTAGTGCCCAGAACAAAAGAATGTAAGGACATTAATAGAGGGAGAACAAAACATACCGCCTATCCTTCAAGGAGCTGATGGTGCCAGAAAGTGTCTCCAACAACATTAATACAAGATAAACATGCCAAAGCAAAGAAAAAGGGGATTCAAGAGTAAAAGTGGAGATTGTTTCTGCTTGGGAATATTAAGGACAGTTCATAAGGGAAGAATCACTTGAGCTAGGATTTATAAGGGTAATAGGAGTATTTGGTTGTGAAAAGGTGGGCAGGAAGAAGAGCAAGTTGGTAAAAAGAAATACTGAGATCCAAGACACGGAGTTGGGAAAGCAGAGGTTATATATTGGGGATGGTAAAGTCTAAGCTCTTTAGTGTGGCAAGGAGGCCATCCATTCCTGACCAAAGTTCCCATCCTCAGACTCATCTGCTCCTATTTCCTACTTGCAAATTTTCTCTGTTCCCTGAGCTTGGAAGGCCCTTTCTCTCATTCTCTCTACTACACTGTAGATATCTATTAATAAAGTATGCAATAGCATTCTGTCTAAAAAAAACAATGTACTTACCTTAATTAAAAAATAATTTATTGCTAAAAAATGCTAACCATCATCTGAGCTTTCAGTGACTCCTATTCTTTTTGCTGGTGGAGGGTCTTGCCGTGATGTTGATGGCTGCTGACTGATCAAGGTGGTGGCTGCTGAAGGTCAGGGTGGCTGTGGCACTTTCTTAAAATAAGACAGCAATGAAGTCTACCACAAGGACTGACTCTTCCTTTCACGAACCATTTCTCTGTAGATTACGATGCTGTTTGATAGCATTTTAGCCACAGGAGAACTTCTTTCAAAATTGGAGTCAGTCCTTTCAAACCCTACCCCTGCCCTATCAACTACATTTATGCAATATTCTAAATCCTTTATTGTCATTTCAATAGTCTTCACAGCAGTAGATTCCATCTCAAAAAACCATTTTCTTTGTTCAGCTAAAAGAAGCAACTCACCAGTGAAAGTTTGATCATGAGCTTGCAGCAATTCGGTCCCATCTTCAGCTCCACGTCTAATTCTAGTTCTCTCGCTGTTCCCACCACATCTGCAGTTACTTCGTCCACTGAAGTCTTGAGCTCCTCAAAGTCATCCTTGAGAACTGTAATCACCTTGTTCCAAAGTCCTCATAATGTTGATATTTTTGACCTCTTCCCATGAATCACAACTGTGCTTAATGGCATCTAGAATGGGGAATCTTTTCCAGAAGGTGTGAGTTTGCTTTGCCCAGATCCATCAGAGGAGTCCCTATCTATGACAGCTACAGCCTTAAGACTTGAAAGTCTAATACTCCTGGATTAGGATTAAGCTTTGGCTTAAGGGAATGTTGTCGCTGGTTTGATCTTCTGCCCAGACCACTCAAACTTTCTCCATATCAATAAGACAGTTTCCCTTTCTTATCATTTATGTATCCACTGGGGTAGCACTTTTAATTTCCTACAAGAACTTCTCCTTTGCCTTCACAACTTGGCCAACTGTTTGGCACAGGAGGCCTAAATTTCAGCCTATCTTGACCTTCAGCATGCCTTTCTCACTAAGCTGAATCATTTCTAGGTTTTGATTTAAAGTGAGAGACAGGCAACTCTTCTTTTCACAATGCACACTTAGAGGCCTTTGTAGGGTTATTAATTGGCTTAATTCCAACACTTCTGTGTCTCAGGGACGAGAAAGGCCCAAGGAAAGGAAGAAAGACAGGGTAATGGCAGTCAGAACATACACAACATTTATTAAGTTTGTTGTCTTATATGGGCAGTTTGTGATGCCCCGAAACAATTACAATAGTCACATCAAAGATCACTGATCACAGATCTCCCTAACAAATATAACATTAATGAAAAAGTTTGAAATATTGCAAGAATTACCAAAATGTGACAGAGATACATAAAGTGAGCAAATGCTTTTGGAAAAATGGCACCAACAGATTTTCTGGACACAGGGTTGCCACAAACGTTCAATTTGTAAAAAACGCAGTATCTGCAAAGTACAATAAAGTACAGCACAGTAAAACAAGGTATGCCTGTAAAAGGGAATATTTAAAATATTTGAAGGGGACTTACCAGACTTGGCAACTCACTGGATTTAGTGACTGTGGAAGGGTCAGAGAATATTGAAGTTTGCAACTTGGATAAGTAGGAAAATGCTAGTCTCAATGACATTGATAGGAAAGAAACTGGAAGTTACTGGCTTGGAAGAAGCAAAGCAGATTCGCTCAAAATGTATTTGTGTAGTTTCTACTCTGCTAAGCACTGGCCCAGGCACTGGACCACAGATATGAAAGACACAATCTATTTTCTAAGGAACCTCAAGTCTTCACTCATCAATTTCCTTACGACCAATTAACATTTTTGAAGCACTAGATATTAGGGCAAAATTAAATAAGAAACCATCCTTGTCTTCAAGGAATTCCCAGGTTGGTAGGGAAGACAGTCATCTATAAAAATGATCACCAAACTTAAAGTGCTGTAAAAGAAATATGCCAGAATGTTTTAGATTTTATTATTTTAAATTTAGAGAGTGGCAGTGGATCAGTTAGGTGGAATTATCTGCTGGGTATCTAATAGTCTGGCCCGAAGTTGAAGAGTGGTGTTATGACTAGGAATGTTGGTAGATTTGAGGGCCACTCACTTGGTTGAGAAGAAGGCCAACGCCACTGAGTAGAGGGTGGCTAACGCCTGCATTCAGCGTATAGCAAAGGGAGGAGGCAAAGCAGCCCCAAAGACGGGATAGCCAGAGTCCTGGACCTATACCAATAGGGGAAATAAGGAAATACTAAAAAGGCATGCAGGAAAATAAAGACCTTCATCTCGTATGGCTGGCCCTACTCTTCTTGGGACCAGTCAAGTGGAAAACTGATGAAAAGTGGGGAGGAATGATCTTTAATAAGTGATTTGTCAAAGAACTAATTTTTCCAAAAAAAATCCAAGAAATTTGAAGGGTGAGTGGTCTGGAAACTGGACATTGAAGCAACCTTCTGGAGAGCAGAATTAGGGGAGTAGAAATTACCTTATGAGGGTTTTAGGAGCCAGTCAAGAAATAGAACCAGTGAGTGCTTAACGTGGTTTATAGACACTAGGCCCTACATGGAAGAAATGAAGCGGAATGTTAATTCAAGGGGGTAAGTAGTAGGTTTAAGAGTTCTGTTTTTGCTTTTATTTGATATTTGGGACAGAAAAACTCAAGTACTTTCCTAAGGCAAGGAAAGGACTGGCAAGGCACTAAAGATACAAGAGACAGAGTTGGGGATGGGGTGAGGTGTGGGGGGATGAGAAAGGACCACAGGCTTGGGTGGAGCTGCTGTGCTCCTTGGAAAGGAGATGAAAAGTCCTTTTCCTGAGTGGGCAGGAGGGAGAAGAGGGTGGGCACAGAGAGAAGAGTAAAGGGAAGAGGGAGGAAACTGAAATAAGTTTTTGTTGAGTGAAGAGTCTGAGGAAACAAGAACATGAACTGACGGCGGTAACTGAGTATTTCTGAGAACAGAAATAGCTTGGGACAGTCACTAGTGGAAATACAACTGGGAGTCAACTAGTGATCACTACAAGTATTGTCAGTCCGGAGTGTGCTGTGGGAATTTTGTGCTTGGTCGTGCAGGACTGTCATGTGCACTGTAGGAAGCTTAGTGTCACTGGCTTCCATCCATTCACTGCCAGAATTGCTCCCCTGTCACTGTGATAACCAAAGAAACAGACCAATTAATTTCTAAATAGCCTGGGTTGAGACTCACTTAGCCCGACACCGCAGCAGCATCAAATCACACTAGTATATAGTTTCCCCAGTAACACTTAGGAACCTGAGATCAGAGCTCAGTGGTTTTAAAAGCTTTGACAAAGAGACAATAAATGTTTCCAGATTATTTTCCTCGTTGGTGGAGAATGTTTATATCATCCCCAACCCAACCTCGGTAGATTTGGTTCCAGTAAGAGCAATTGCTAAAGACACATAGCATTTAGCAAGTACACAAAGCCAAGTACAGTTGCACAGGAGATTAATTATTGCTGATTCAGAGATATTTTTATAGGCAATGTATGTCTAAACCCTGATCCAAAGCCGGGTTTTATAAGCCTGGCCCTTGGCCCAGAATGTAGGGGGTGGGGAGGGACTGGAGTAAAAGTCCCATGCAGGAGGTTAGGCTAAAAGGAAATCAGAGGATTTAGCTTCTAAAGGAGCTCCTGCTGACGTTTCTAGGCAGAGCACCCCACGCAAATGTGGCTCAGGTCGTGGGAGTTTGAAGAGATAGCTGCTGATTTGCCCCAGTAGTCTTAGCAATACCAACACAGTAGCGAAGCTATCTGTGGAAGACTTGTACCCATCCAGACAGAGAAAAGGCAAGTTAAATATAACTAATCAAAATCATTGACAGGAACTGATCCACAGTACTATTTCAGAGCTAGAATTCAGTTTATCTGGGTGTCTTATGTTTCTTAAGAAATTCTCAGTATGCCCTGCTAACTTCTCTGATCATGACCTCAGCCTTCCCTAGGGAAGGCTAAGCCAATGAGTTTCAACCTGTTAATAGTTTGGCCCTACTGTGACCCCATTCTCCTGGGTCATGGCCTTCAATTAAACCTTGCCCAGTGATTCTTCAGGCTGCAATCCCAGCCCATTTCAAACGCTCCCACTCAAAACACTGATGGTGATCTGTCTGGTTTTGGTCCCTGCCTGTCTTTCCAAAACTCTTGCATAAACCTTCTAACTGCAAGTTGTTTATTAAAGTGTAGTGGCACAGATAAGCTTCAATAACTATTGATCTGACATATCCCAACTTTGAAAGTAGGTCAAAGGGGAAGGCACCTGAGAGGCTCTGTGGGTTAAGTGCCCGACTCTTGGTCTCAGCTCAGGGCTTGATCTCAAGGTTTTCAGCTCTAGCCGCATGTTGGGCTCCATGCCGAGCGTGGAGCCTACTTAAAAAAAATAATAAAATAAAATGCATCAAGCCTTTTCATAAGACCCACACAGAGTTGGAAGGAGTGACAAATGGCTTTATTTGGGGGTGAAGAAGGGCCAAAAATAATGTAGAGCCTCACTGTTGCTTTTAGTCAGGCAAAAAACACCAATGAACCAAAATAAAGAATGTGTTTAAGTAGGAACATGTTCCGAAATCAAAGATGACAGAAAAGATTATTTATATGGTAGCAGGAGCATCTATTATACCACCTTTAGCTTTGATTGTTCTGATTGTTGATTTGGGGTGGTAAATAATTCATCTAATTATTTATTGCAATCCTCTGGTCTTAGACTGTTAAGGTATATGAATTACTAAAAGTTTGCTATCAGAAAATGAATAGAAGTTACATAAAAATGAAATGGTAAACTGATTTAAAAAGTATAGTTTTCATTAAAAATGTTAACCATCTTCAAAGGAAACATAACATGATCATGCCAAACAATACATATATAATTTAGGGTTTTAAAATGTATATACCATCCCATATTTTGAATATATTTCTTATACTCTTTAAAAACTCTTTAGTTCTAAGAAAATTAGACTATTCACATTTTATTTAGAGTGAGCAACCAAAAGAGACTTGCATTTCATTGGTAAACTTTCTCTGGCATATGATTCAATTAAGATTTTGACACTAACAGGGCACCTGGGTGGCTCAGTTGGTTAAGCCTCTGACTCTTGATTTCGGTTCAGGTCGTTATCTCAGGGTCACGCAATCAAGCCTGGCTTCTGGCTCCACCCAAGGCAAAGTCTGCTTGTCTCTGTCCCTCTCCCTCTGTTCCTCCCCCTGTCTTCTCTGTCTCTCTCTTTTTTCCCTCTCTCTCTCTCTCAAATAAATAAAATCTTTAAAAAGAAAAAAGATTTTGACACCGAGGCAATATCTAAAAGGCTACTATTTCTAAATCAAGTCTTTCCCTAACCCATGTCACAGACCTCTCTCCCATCTCTAGATTTAGTGTTGGGATCACCCAATTTACCCTATGTCAAAGGGTCTCATATTGACCTCTAGATGCTCCAAATCCTGTCAGTTTAACAAGTGTACAAAGAGTGTCGATTTAGTAAGACTATTAGTTCATTTTGAAGGATGACAATCGTGTATTTTTTTTTTATCTCCTATAGGAATGTGGGCAGAATCAAAATAAAGCTATCAAAATAAAGCTATTGACCTGCTAATCAAAATAAAGGCCCCAGAATCAAAATAAAGCTATTGACCTGCTAATTCAAAATTAATATTCTTAACTACTTATAAGCCCCAGATATAAACATGGTAATCCAATCACTTAAATTGAACCATACCTTATTACTGAATTCCCTTCCGGTTGTTCTTTATGCAGAATATGTGGGAAATACTGCTTGAGCAGTTAGAAATACTTTTAAGGGGCACCTGGGTGGCTCAGTGGGTTAAAGCCTCTGCCTTTGACTCAGGTCATGATATCAGGGTCTTGGGATCGAGGCCTCCCCCCCCCACACCCCGCATTGGGCTCTCTGCTCGGCAGGGAGCCTGTTTCCTCCTCTCTCTCTGCCTGCCTCTCTGCCTACTTGTGATCTGATCTCTCTCTCTGTCAAATAAATAAATAAAATCTTAAAAAAAAAAAGAAAGAAAGAAATACTTTTAAGTATGGGTAGTAGAAAGGTGCTGTGTTATGATGTCTATCTGTATACAAAATATCACCCTAATAAGCATACATGCTCAAGACTGATCAAGATGAGTAGTTAATTTGCAGTATCTTAATCTGATTCTGTAAGGATATTGTGTAGTAGGTGGGGGTGGGAGTGGTAGAGGTTGTAAGGGATTCACTGGGCAAACTGTTGCCATTGAAGTGAATCACCTGGTGGTGAAGGTCATTCTCACTGCTTTGGCCATGTCCAGAGTTTCCCTAATTTAGTTTGTCAAATTTAGGTATGTCTAATTGAGGCCATAACTAATATTGCATGGGACACGTTTATACTAAAAATTATCCACTGTTTCAGGGCACCTGGGTGGCTCAGTTGGTTAAGTGTCTGCCTTCTGCTCAAGTCACGACCTCCAGGTCCTTGGATGGAGCCCCATATCCGGCTCCTAGCTCAGTGGGGATTCTGCTTCTCCCTCTCCCTCTGCTGCTCCCACCTGCTTGTGCTCTCTCTCTCTCAAATGAATAAATAAAATCTTTAAAAAATCATTCACCATTTATCTAAAATTCAAATTTAACAAGGTAATCCATATTTTATCTGGCAACTCTACCCTGATTATCTCAAGGGGTATTATGAAATTCTAAGAAAATGTATTTTGTTCCTTTAATATTGGAAACTAGGCATATGCCATATAACTGCAACTTGCAGGAAGAGGACAGAAGATTAGTGTAAAATCAAAGGAAGGATATTAGGATACTAACTTTAAAAGAGTATACAATTTCAGAGGTCACGGGCCTTGGCTAACATGTTCACTGTTCTATTCCTGTCCACAACTGATGTTCTAGGGAATAGAAGGTGCTAAATATTTTTTGAGTAAAAAATGGCAGATATAAATGTCTCCATTTATTTTAAGAATTTAAGAACATAAACTCTTCTTTTTTATCATCAGGAATACAGAGCTGGTTAATCCATTCGTTTTAGTCACCCCAGCTCAAGAGCTCAAATAAATACAACAGGTAACAGTGAAGATGAAGTGCACAAACTGGCTAGGGCTATAATCCAGACAGCCTGCCAGGTACAGACAGAGGGTCAATGGAGTCACTGTAAGATTTCAGATACGGGCATCTTTAACAGGAATGCGCACACTTGCATTACAATCTCACTCAACAACAGAGATTTAGGTCCATTCTGATGTTTACATATTAGTTTTACTAAGGGACAATGATTTTATAGTCTATTTAAAGGCATTTATTTAAAAATATTCTAATTATTCGAAGGATTTCAGTAAAGAGATGAGTCAATGGCATTCTATGTGATTAAAAGGAAAAGAACTAGGAAAATCATTCTATGGAGAAGGAGAAGATGCAACAATTTCTGGAGAGGAAAAAAGTAGAAAGGAGATTTGCAAGTGAAGAGATGTTCTTTAAAGATACATAAATAAAGGAAATATATATGAGTAAGGAAAAGCAGAAATATGGTGATAATAATGAAGTATTGTACTATTTGGAGAACATTAGGGAAAAGAAGATTNAAAATAAAAGGAAAAGAACTAGGAAAATCATTCTATGGAGAAGGAGAAGATGCAACAATTTCTGGAGAGGAAAAAAGTAGAAAGGAGATTTGCAAGTGAAGAGATGTTCTTTAAAGATACATAAATAAAGGAAATATATATGAGTAAGGAAAAGCAGAAATATGGTGATAATAATGAAGTATTGTACTATTTGGAGAACATTAGGGAAAAGAAGATTGAAAGGAAGCTCTTGGCAAAAGGTCAACTCATAGAATATGTGCATTAAAACACTATAAAATAGGAGCAGATTTTCCTGGCCCAATGTTTAAAATATGTATTTTTTTGCAAAAAGTAATTATTATATTGAGACACAGCCTTTTTGAAGCACACAGTTTTATTTGTTACGCCAATAAGTAAAAACTATATAGCACTGAAAATCCTAATATAACTTAACCAATACAGTAAACAAAACCTTATTTAATTGTTTAAATCCAAGTGAAAACTAACTAAATGACTGAATCAAGTTTAGAGGCATGAAAAATGGTTTTTATAAGGAAAAATATCTATTTTTCCAGAGACTGTCCCCATTTGTTGTAATAGGCCAGATGTTCTAAGTGGTATGTCAGCAAGCTACTTGGTAGATCTACCAATGGCAAAAAATTCCAAAGACATATTTAAAAAAAGTTAAAATATGTCATATGGAGTGTGGTGGTTCTGACATGGAAGTTACATCAAAGAGCTTAGTTGGTCAAAATTAGATAACCCCTTTGTGGGGGAATCTTAGCACTCTAGGTTGGTTATTCTGTGTGTTTCTTTAGACCTCTAAGAACACTTAACCTTTATGAGGCAGAATACATGTTTTGTCTAAAAATATTCCAATTTTTATGTAAAACCAATAATAAAAATGAGAGTAGGTGACAATGTTAGTTGAATTGTTAAAAAAAAAATCAACTGAGTAAATTTGAAGATCTAATTGGCTGTATTCAATGATTCATGAATTGAGCAGTAGCTCACCTAGCAAGAAAGGAGCCCCGAGGGACTGTACAAAATGGAGGATTTTATAGGAACAAAGAACGCAGGACAAGGATGTTAAAAGAATGCATTATTTCAGGCAAGGTTACTTTTCTTTAGGGGAAGGCAGAGGTCTTACCAAGGAGGTTACCTCACTAGTGCTGATCAGGAACTTCCAGACTGACTGACCTAAAATTCCACTCCCGGGAAAGGCTGAAACTGCAATTAAAGTAGGTATTGAGTCTTGGTGGGGCTTAGCAAAAGTGACTCCATTCGGGGCCTATTGTTTCTTTTTTTAACTAATTATTTTAAACACCAGCATTTGGGGGCACCTGGGTGGCTCAGTTGTTGGGCATCTGCCTTCGGCTCAGGTCACAATCCTGGGGTCCTGGGATCGAGCCCCACATCAGGCTCCCTGCTCAGCAGGAAGTCTGCTTCTCCCTCTTCCACTCCCTTCGCTTGTGTTCCCTTTCTCACGGTCTCTCTCTCTGTCAAATAAATACATAAAATCTTAAAAAAAATAAACACCAACATTTTTACAGAAGAGGTAAGAATCATAGCCCTGGGCAGAGAGGAGTCTCTGTGAGGCTCCCTCTGGGTTTCTATTGTCCTGCCACTCTTCAAGCTCTGCTGGTTGACTTCTATGGGTGTTCCTGTGGCTCTGGTCCTAACTCAATTGCCTTGGAACGATGTGTTTTTGCATCAGGTCCCCACATATACAAAATGCACACTGACTCAAAATGGATTTGAGTCCCTTAAATGCTAACTTCAAGGGACACTTTGTATCCCCTCACTTTTCAGAGTCCTGCCAGGGACTGAAACTGAACGGGACACCCCAGAGTTTCAATGTTTTCTCTTCTCTGTTGTCATGAGTGTCTGTGTAGTTTTTGTGATTGTGGGGTTTTTGTTTTTATTTTTTTGTTTTGTTTCAAGTTTTTATTTAAATTATAGTTAGTTAACATATAGCATAATATTGCTTTCAGGGGTAGAATTTAGTGATTCATCACTTACATGTAACCCCCAGTGCCCATCACAACAAGTGCCCTCCTTAATATCCATCACCAATTTAGCCCATCCCCCCACCTTCCCTCCAGCAACCCTCAGTTTGTTCTCTATTGTTAAGAGACTCTTATGGTTTGTCTCCCTCTCTTATTTTTTCTTCCTTCCACTATGTTCATCTGTTTGGTTTCTTAAATTCCACATATAAATGAAATCCTATGGTATTTGTCTTTCTCTGTCTGACTTATTTTGCTTCATATAATACATTCTAGCTCCATCCACATCATTGCAAAGGGCAAGATTTTGTTCTTTTTGATGGTCAAGTAATATTCCTCTGTGTGTGTGTGTGTGTGTGTGTGTGTGTGTGTGTGTGTGTGTACACACACCACATCTTCTTTATCCATTCATCAGTCAATGGACATTTGGGCTCTTTCCATAATTTGGCTATCATTGATAATGCTTCTATAAACTTTGAGGTATATGTGCCCCTTCAAATCAGTATTTTCATATCCTTCGGAAAAAATAGCTAGTAGTACAATCGCTGGGTCATAGGACAGTAGTATTTTTAACTTTTTGAGGAACCTCCACACTGTTTCCAGAGTGGCTGCACCAGTTTGCCTTCCCGCTAACAGTATAAGAGAGTTCCCCTTTCTGAACATCCTCGCCAAGATTTGTTGCTTCCTTTGTTGTTAATTTTAGCCATTCTGACAGGTGTTGAGGTGATATCTCATTGTAGTTTTGATTGTATTTCTCTGATGATGAGTGATGTTGAGCATCTTTTCATGTGTCTGTTAGCCATCTGGATATCTCCTATGGAAAAATGTCTATTCACGTCTTCTGCCCATTTCTTAACTAGATTATTTGTTTTTTTGGGGTGCTGAGTTTGATCAGTTCTTTTTTTTTTTTTTTTTTTGATCGGTTCTTGACTTTGGATACTAACCGTTTATCTGATATATCATTTGCAAATACCTCCTCCCATTCTGTATGTTGTCTTTTTGTTTTGCTGCTGATTTCCTTTGCTGTGCAGAAGTTTTTATCTTGATGAACTCCCAATAGTTTATTTTTGCTTTTGTTTCCCTTGCCTCCTGCGATGTGTCTAAGAAGTTGCTATAGCTGTCAAAGAGGTTGCTGCCTGTGTTCTCCTCTAGGATTTTGATGGCTTCCTATCTCAAATTTAGGTCCTTAAACCATTTTGAATTTATTTTTGTGTATAGTATAAGAAAGTGGTCCAGTTTCATTCTTTTGCATGTTGCTTTCCAGTTTTTCCAACACGATTTGCTGAAGAGACTGTCTTTTTTCCCATTGGATATGCTTTCCTGCTTTGTCAAAGATTAGTTGACTATATAGTTGTGGGTCCATTTCTGGGTTTTCTGCTCTGTTCCATTGATCTATCTGTCTGATTTTGTGCCAGCACTATACTGTCTTTATTACAGCTTTGTAATACAGCTTAAAGTCCAGAATTTTGATGCCTCCAGGTTGGTTTTTTTCTAATTTTTTTTAATTTATTTATATTACAGAGAGAAAGAGATCACAAATAGGCAGAGAGACAGGCAGAGGGAGAGGGGGAAGCAGGCTCCCTGCTGAGCAGAAAGCCCCATGCGGGCCTCCATCCCAGGACCCTGAGATCATGACCTGAGCCAAAGGCAGAGGCTTAACCCACTGAGCCACCCAGGAGCCCCTGGTTTTCTTTTTCAACATTCCTTCCACTATTCGGGGTCTTTTGTGTTTCCATACAAATTTTAGGATTGTTTGATTGTTTTAGCTCTGTGAAAAATGCTCGTGGCATTTTGGTAGGGATTGTATTAAATGTGTAGATTTCTTTGGGTAGTATAGACATTTAACAATATTTGCTCTCCTAATCCATGAGCAACTGGATCGAACACTATTTCTTTGTATCATCTTCAATTTCTTTCATGAATGTTCCATAGTTTTCAGAGTACAGTTCTTTTACCTCTTTAGTTAGGTTAATCCTAGGTATCTTATGGTTTTTGGTGCAATTGTAAATGGGATCAAGTCCTTGATTTCTATTTCTGCTGCTTCATTATTGGTGTAGAGAAATGCAACGATTTCATTATAGTGATTTTGTACCCTGTGATTTTGCTGAATTTGGGTATAAGTTCTAGCAATTTTTTGGTGGAGTCTTTCAGGTTTTCTACATAGAGTATCATGTCACCTGCAAATAGTGTAAGTTTGACTTCTTCCTTGCCATTTTGGATGCCTTTTGTTTCTTTTTGTTGTCTGACTGCTGAGGGTAGGACTTCCAGTACTATGCTACATAACAATGGTGAGAGACAACATCCCTGTCTTGTTATTGACTGTAAAGGAAAAGCTCTTAGTTCCACCCTATTGAGGATGACATTAGCTGTGGGTTTTTCGTATGTGGCCTTTATGATGTTGAGGAGTGTTCCCTCTATCCCTACTTTGTTGAGGGTTTTTATCCAGAATGGATGCTGTACTTTGTCATATGTTTTTTCTGCATCTAGTGAGAGAATCATATATGGTTCTTATCCTTTCTTTTATTAATATGATGTATCGTGCTGATTTATTGATTTGCAAATATTGAACCACTCTTGCACCCCAGGAATAAATCCCACTTGATTGTGTGAATAATTCTTTCAGTGTACACTGGATTTGATTTGTTAGAATCTTGTTGAGAATTTTTGTATCCATGTTCATCAAAGATATTGGCCTATAATTCTCCTTTTTAGTGGGGTCTTTGTCTTGGTTTTGGGACCAAGGTAATGTTAGCCTCATAGAATGAGTTTGCAAATGTTCCCTCCATTTCTATTTTCTGGAACAGTTTGAGAAGAATAGGTATTAGCTTTTCTTTCAACTTTTGGTAGAATTCCCCTGGGAAACCGTCTGGTCCTGGACTTTTATCTGTTGGGAGATTTTTGATTACTGATTCAGTTTCTTTGCTGATCATGAATCTGTCCAAATTTTCTATTTATTCGTGTTTCAGTTTTGGCAGTTTATATGTTTCTAAGAATTTGTCTATTTCTTTCAGATTGCCCAATTTGTTGGCACATAATTTTTCATAATATTCTCATAATTGTATTTCTAATTTCTATGGTATTGGTTGTGATCTCTCCTCTTTCATTCGTGATTTTATTTAGGTCCTTTCTCCTTTTCTTTTTGATAAGACTGGCTTATCAGCTTTATAAGGGGCTTATCAGTTTATTAATTCTTTCAAAGAACCAGCTCCTGCTTTCATTGATCTATTCTACTGTGTCTTTTGTTTGTTTCTATATCGTTTATTTCTGCTCTAATCTTTATTATTTCCCTTTTTCTGCTGGATTTAGGCTTTATTTGCTGTTCCTTTTTTTAGCTCCATTTGGTGTAAGGTCAGGTTGTGCACTTGAGTCTCTCTCTCTCTTTTTTTTTTTAAAGATTTTTATTTATTTATTTGACAGAGAGAGATCACAAGTAGGCCGAGAGGCAGGCAGAGGAAGAGGGGGAAGCAGGCTCCCTGTTAAGCAGGGAGCCCAATGCGGGGCTTGATCCCAGGACCCTGAGATCATGACCTGAGCCAAAGGCAGAGGCTTTAACCCACTGAGTTACCCAGGCGCCCCAAGTGCACTTGAGTCTCAAAGAATTCTTGCTTCTTGAGGAAGGGCTGTATTACCATATACTTCCCTCTCATAACCACTTTCATGACATGCCAAAGGTTTTGGACTGGACCTATTGTTTTCTTTTTAATAAGATTTTCGAACCATTTTAAATGAGGGTACCAATATAATTGCTAAGAAATTAAATATCTACAGCTTTAATTAGCAAGTAGGAAGCAGAATATTTCAGTTTTTCTTTTTATGTTGATGTTGTGGGAATAATTACTCTGTTCAGACTCTAAATCCACATCTCGTTTTCATGGGAAACCAAAATTTTATAGATACTCACTAAGGTCGAACAGGATTTAGTTTAATGCAGGGACTCATGCAATACAGTTCACCAAGATAAAGGTAAAGAATAATAAAACCAGTAAGATGTCCTTTAAATAGATTAGTTAAAAAACCATTCTAATAAGTGGAGGGAAAATCCCTCAATTTTGAACTATCCTTAAAGCAAATTTCATAAACATGCAAAAATTAAAACTGGGCCAAGTAGCACATGGGCAGTTAAAAGGTAAACCTTTTGAGTATGTTGGAAGTCCTCACCTTGCACATTTCCAATATGCATGAAATTTGGTCACCAAGATTTAGGTAATTAACACCAGTTCCCCAGCAACACATTTCCAATTTCAGTTACTATGATATGCCAAATACGTTTAATATCATTGAGTAATTAGTATTAATTTCACACACACATGGGAAAGTGCGTAGTTGTGTTGCCTTCTTATCTCCCATGACATTTTGCAAAAATGGATCCTTGAGAGACTTGGCCAAGAAAGAAGAAAGTGTAGTAAAGAAACCATAAGTAACAGCAGGGGAAGTAAAACTGAATCAACTATAAATGGAATTTCAGAAGAGAGAGCTGACAGTGAGAATGTTGACACTGTGGATGTATATGTAACCAGAGGGGATGAGTGAAGGCAAACTTATCATAAATGGAGACAGTGATTGTGTCTGAAAGATGGAGAAGTCCCAGAGGAAATGACGCCAGCTAAAAGAAAACCTTCACCCAAAAGGCCTTCTAGGAGATATTTCACAACATTTGAAAGTGCAGAGGATAAAATGTTGGAAGCTGCTCCAAACTTAGGAGCATAACAAGTCAGAGTAGACTTGTGGATTTATTTTAGTTTTCTGAACCTAAATCTGTAAAAGGCTGAGAACTTTCCAAGGCTGTCCCTCTCTTTCTGATTCAAATATTCTATTCATGACTGTTTTCCATGACAATGACTACCTTTTGTATACTCTTCCTACCTTCCCCAGAGTGTTACATCTCCTCCCCTACCTAGGATAAATTCCTTTTTCTGAACAGTTCTCTCTCCAGCCTTCTCCTGCGGGGGCATAACCTTGATTTATGCAACAATAACCTTGACATTTGCTTGGATCTTCTTATTAAGAAAAAGAAGAGAGACCAAGTGCAATTGTAGGCTCACCATTTTCTCTGTGAATCTCAGTTCACAGTAGTCCCCGCTTTACCCCTGGTTTCCCTTTCCTTAGTTTCAGTAACCCACAGTCAACTCCACCACCCAACAGCAGGTGACTCTCCTTCTGATCTCTCCGCAGAAGGTCAATAGTACCTCATGCTGCTTCCCAATGCCTCTGTCATTCACCTCATTCCATCTCGTCACATAGCATTTTATCATCTCACATCATCACAAGGGTGAGTGCAGTACAGTAAGCTTTTGAGAGAGAGACCACATGCACATAACCTTTAGTACAATATAGTGTTATAATTGTTCTGTTTTATTATCGTTGTTGTCAATCTCTTCCTGTGCCTAATTTATGAGTTAAACTTTAGCATAGGTATGGAGGTATAGGAAAAAAACATAGTACATAAAAGGGTTCAGTACTATTTGCAGTTTCAGCCATCCACTGGGGATCTTGGGACTCTACCCCATGGATAAGGGGGAGACTATTATATTCAGTGGTCTTCATGAACTATACCCTAAGCCCTATTCTGTATGTCAGTCCAGGTCTTTCCACACACTGCCCTCAAATAAACCACATTTGTCCTTCCTGCCATAATGTCCTACATACTTGTCATGTCATCTTTACAGATACCAAAGAGAAAGAATAAGTAATGAAAAATAGAAAGAACAACAGATTTGGCAGAAAATACCAGATAGAGAAAATGAACTTACCTTTTGGGTCATCATCTATCTTGGGTAAACTTGGTGAAGCCAGTGTGTCCAGTGTAAAAGTGAGATCTTTGTGAAATCTTCATTAATTCAGACAGCAACCCAACAAACATCTTCAAGCCAGGAAATGAGAAAAAAATATTTTATGAATAGGAAAGTCTATACTTGTAATTTCTTTTAATTGGAATACTAATTGGTCAGTTCTTTATTCCTACCTTAGAAGCTCTGTTTTTGAAGTTTTTAGGGAACTACATGGAGCAGACTGCTTTGTCATTCCTTAGTAAAAAACAAAACAAAACAAAAAACAAGAGCAAAAACCATATAACCTTCTTCCAACTTCTCTGCCTCTGGGCAAGCATTTCTCTCTCAGGAGTTCCTGCTTCTGCTTACTGTTGGCAAGGAAGAGAGTGGCAATGAACTTTATCTGGTAGTCTGGGTAGCATAAGTTGAAGAAGCACCAACAAGTACGGCCTTGCAGCTAACACTGAAATCAAAGACTCTTTGTTCCTTGTGGATTGATGACTGATGGCTGCCTCATCAGTACAGTCTCCCTGGAAAAGCATTTCCAGCTTCCTTTCCCTGTCTCTGAGAACTGAATCAGGTATGAGGCACACCTTTTCCCGACTGCCAGGACCTCACAAAGGAGCTTTCTTTTTTTTAAAAAAAGATTTTATTTATTTATTTGACAGAGAGAGAGAGAGATCACAAGTAGGCAGAGAGGCAGGCAGAGAGAGAGGAGGAAGCAGGCTCCCTGCCGAGCAGAGAGCCCGATGTGGGCCTCGATCCCAGGACCCTGAGATCATGACCTGAGCCGAAGGCAGAGGCTTTAAACCGCTGAGCCACACAGGCGCCCACAAAGGAGCTTTCTGTGTCAAAAGCAATGTCAGCCTCATTTTTTTTTTCTTTTTAAAATCAGGGTGTGGCAAATCTGGCTCACATGCCAAGGTACAGTCAACTTGCAGTATGACAGGAAATCTGGAATAGCATGTCTTAAATTGATTTATATGACTGCATTAGTTCATAGGATTACATGAGGGTGGAACCGTGCTTTTTTCTTCTTTGTTTGTAATGCGGAGCACACTCTGTGCCTGCAACATACAAGCCCTCAGTAAATGTGTTCAATTTAAGAGTTGTACTTATCTGTTGCTTTCTGAGGCTGCCCTTGCAATTACTCTTGATCCTTTTTGGGACCAATGCAAGTGCTATGAGAACTGGAACCAAGTTGCACAGAGTAGGTCGGCAATAAATATCAGCTGGAATGATATTCTGTATATATTCCAGGATTATTTTGTCTTCGAGCTGTTCCATGTAAGCAATGGCGCCCTCCCACTCCTCCCATCCTGTCCAGCCTGCTTAAAACTGCTGATTAGTTTTTCTCGCCCAAGGTCACTAAGGCAAAAGTAACTGATTGCACTGTACCACTGTTTTTTAATATACAGAGGGGTCACAGCTTGCCCATGCTTCCTGCTATTGCAAGTTCTTGGCAAAACTGAGATCTCTAGCAATAGTAGGTTTCACTCATTTTACAAGGTGATGTGGCAAAAATGGACACAGCCATACTGAACGCTATTCCCGGGTACTTCCCTACAGGTTCCCACTCGGGATATGAGTTCCCTTCTAAATGTTAAGAAATACACCAAAGCAGAGGCATTTGAATATTTACTTTGATAAACAATCTTTCAAATATTTCCAGATGGAGACTTTCACTAGCTACGAATCAGCTTTTCCACTTCCCTATTTTTTATGACTTCACAGGCCTATGACTAGTAGATTAGTCATCTTGTCTCTTTATTAAGGAGTGAAAAGGGGGCTTTTAAAAATCAAATGATAAATGCGAATTGTAAATCCCTTGTAAAAATTAACTTTATACTTATACCATACATTGGCAGTCCTAGGAACTCCTTATCAATTTGTGATGGCCCAAATTCCCAATAACTACGTAAAAATCTGCAGACAGCATTGACTGGTGACACTACCCACTCCTTTTCCATCATGGAACATTCTATCATTTTCCATGACCAACAAGACTGGATCATTTCAAGTTTCAATGATATTACAGATAATTGAAAACTTGGCCATATTGCTAAAAATCAAGTTGTCACTGATACCACCAATGAATTCATCAATGTAAAACTTTATATTGTGTTGCTGCATTTTTTTTAAAACTCTAAGCAATTGTCTTTTCACAACAGAGGACAATTCAGGAAGGTCATGGTCCAGGGGGATTATAAAGGCAAGTCCAGAAACTCCTCCACAGAATATATTTATACTATGGCTTTTGATAAAGATGAAGTGACTGTAAGAAACTTACTTTGGGGAAGAGTAACAGTCTCAAAACTTCCACTTGGAGTTAAAAAAAGAAAGTAGAAAGAGAAAAAGAAATTATTCAGACAGGAAAATTATTATTATTTCTGGAAAGGATGAAAGAACAAATTCTCTGATAAAAGAAATTCAGTGAGGGGCGCCTGGGTGGTTCAGTGGGTTAAAGCCTCTGCCTTCGGCTCAGGTCATGATCTCAGGGTCTTGGGATCGAGCCCCACATCAGACTCTCTGCTCAGTGGGGAGCCTGCTTCCCCCCCTCTCTCTCTGCCTGCCTCTCTGCCTACCTGTGATCTCTCTCTCTCTCTCTCTCAAATAAATAAAATCTTAAAAAAAAAAAAAAAAGAAATCCAATGAATCCCAAACAAGGTAAGAAGAATGGATGGATACCTAGACTCAACATGGTGAAACTGTAAAATACCAAGAAAAAAAGAAGCCAAAAGAGAGAAGAATCATTACCATTGAAGGACTGCGAAACTAACAGCTGATTTTCAGCAGAAATAGTGGAGTAAACAAGTACTACAACTTTTGGCCTATAAATATTCCCCATAAAATTACCTTTCAGGCATAAGGGAGAAATACACTCCTTTTTTTTAAGACTTTATTTTTTAGGACAGTTTTAGGTTCACAGTAAAATTGAGCAAAAAATCCCAGAGAGTTTCTGTATATGCTTTACCCCCACACATACACAGCTTTCCCCACTATCAATATCCTGCCCTAGAGTGGTACATTTGTTACAATCTTCGAACCTACACTGACACATCATTATCACCAAAATTAATACTCAACGTTAGAGTTCACTCTTGGTGCTGTGCATTTTATGTGTTTGGACATGAATCCACCAGTATAGTATTATATAGAATAGTCTTACTGCCCTAAAAATTCGCTGTACTTTGCCTATTCATCCGTACCCCGCATCCTCATGAAGCCCTGGCAACCACTGATCTTTTCACTGTCTCATAGTTTCGCCTTTGCCAAATGTCATCTACTTGGAATCATACAGTATGTGGCTCTTTCAGATTGGCTTCTTTCACTTAGTAATATGCATTTAAGTTTCCTCCATGTCTTTTCATGGCTTGTTAGCTCATTTCTTTTTAGCACTGAATACTATTTCATTGTTTGATGTACCATAGTTTATTTATCTATTCACCTATTAAAGGATATCTTGGTCGCTTCCAAGTTTCAGCAACTATGAATAAAGCTACCATAAATATCTGTGTGCAAGATATCCGATGGATATAAGTTTTCTACTCATCTGGGTAAATATCAAGAAACACAATTGTTGATTCATACGGTAAGAGTATGTTTAGTTTGTAAGAAACTGCTAAACTGTCTTCTGAGTGGCTAGACCATTTTGCATTCCCACCTGCAATGAACAAGAGTTCCTGTTGGAGACATCCTCACCAGCATTTAGTGCTGTCAGTGTTCTCAATTTTGGCCATTCTAAGAGGTGTGTAGTGGTATCTCATTTTAATTTGCATTTCCTTCGTGACATAATATTGATCATCTTTTCATATGCTCATTTGTCATTTGCTTATCTTCTTTGGTAAGGTGTCTTTTAAGGTCTTTTGGTCATATTTTAATTGGGTTGTTTTATTATTAAGTTTTAGTTGTTCACTGTATGTTTTGGATAACAAGCTTATGAGACAAATTTTTTGCAAATATTTTCTCTCAGTCTGTGACTTATCTTCTGATCGTCTTGACAGTATCTTTAACAGAACAGAAAATTTTAAGTACAGCTTATTGATTATTTCTTTCATGGACTGTGCCTTTGGTGTTATCATCATCATACCTAACGTATCTAGTTTTCTCCTGTTATCTTCTAGGAGTTTTATACCTTTGCATTTTATGTTTAGGTCAATAATCTATTTTGTATTATTTTTTGTGAAGGACATAATGTTCTCCTGTGTCTAGTTTATTTTTTTGTTTGTTTTTCGCATGTGGATACACAGTTGTTCCAGCACCATTTATTGGAAAAACAATCTTATCTCCATTGAATTCTTTGCCCCTTTGTCAAAGATTAGTTGACTATATTTGTGTGGGTCTATTTCTGGACTTTCTACTCTGTTTCACTGATCTTTCTATTCTTTCAACAATACCACATTGTTTTGAATACTGTAGCTTAATAGTAAGTCTTGAAGTTGAAGTCCCCAATTTTGTTCCTCTCTTTCAATATTGCCTTGGTTATTCTAAGTCTTTGGTCTCTCTACATAAACTTTAGAAATATTTTGTCTCTATCCACAAAATAACTTGCTGGGATTTAGAATGGAATTGTGTTAAATCTGTAGATAAAGTTGGGAAGATCTGAGAGCTTGATAGAATAGCTCTCCATTTATTTAGCTTTGATTTCTTTCTTCAGACTTTAGTAGTTTTCCTTGTATAGATTTTTTTTTACAAAATTTTGTATTTTGTTAGACTTGAGTATTTAACTTTTTTTTTGCATGTTAATGTAAACAATTTTTTTTAAAATTTCAAATTCCACTCTTTCATTGCTGGTAGAGAGGAAAGCAATTGGCTTTTTATATTAACCTTGTATCCTGCAATCTTGCTACTAATGCTTATTAGTTTCAGGAGTTTATTGTTGATTCTTTCAGATTTTCTATATAGCTAGTCATCTTATCTGTGAACAAAACCAATTTTATTTCCTTTTCCCCAAACTATATACTTTTTATTTCCTTTTCTTGTCTTATTTCATTAGCTAGGACTTTCACTATGATATTAAAAAGAAGTGGTGAGTCGTGACATCCTTGCCTTATTCTTGATCTTAGCAAAAAACTTGTAGTTTTTTTTTTTAAAGATTTTATTTATTTATTTGACACAGAGAGAGAGATCAGATCACAAGTAGGCAGAGAGGCAGGCAGAGAGAGAGGAGGAAGCAGGCTCCCCGCCGAGCAGAGAGCCCGATGTGGGCCTCGATCCCAGGACCCTGGGATCATGACCTGAGCCGAAGGCAGCGGCTTTAACCCACTGAGCCACCCAGGTGCCCAAAAACTTGTAGTTTTTTATAATTACACTTTTTTAGAGATAAAATTCAGTATGCCAGTAACAGATCTGCACCAAAAATTTTTTCATATAAGTTTTAATGAACTTTTTAAGGCAAGTTCTTTTTTGCCCTAACTGAAAGTATTGGTTAATTTTGTCTTGGTTTATGCATCTTAGTTTTACCTATCTTGCTTCCTTACCAAAACTTGATAGTGGTAGCTGAAATAATTCATTCATTCTTGGATGCTTATGTGTTTTTTTATGTTTAATTTTTATTTTATTTTAATTTTTTAAAGATTTTATTTATTTTTATTATTTGAGACTGAGAGAAAGTGAGAGAGAGCACGAGCAAGCAGGGTAAAGGGCAGAGGGAGAAGCATACTCCCCATTGAGCATTGATTTCGGACTTAACCCTGAAACTCTGGGATCATGACCTGAGCCAAAGGCAGATGCTTAACCCACTGAACCACCCAGATGCTCATGTGTGGTTTTTTCTTTAACTATTACTTTACTGAATAACTTACATATAGTAAAATATGCATATATTAAGCATACAGTTTAATGACTCTACATACACATACATGTCTATATGTGTGTATACTTATATTCATTCACTTCCTACATCAAGATATTTCCACTACCTCAAAGAGTTCCCTTGTGACTTTCCAGTCAAGAGCAACTCCCACTAGAGTTAAAAAAAACTCTTCTTTGTGGTTAATCACTATGTTTGATTTCTCTCACCATAAGTTGGTTTTGCCTGTTTCTGAATTTTACATAAACAGCATAATATAGTATATCTTTATTTGTATCTGTCTTCTTTAATTGACAAAATATTATTGAGAGCTAAAGAGGGAAGAAAAATGATCTCAAAAGGATGGTCTAAGGGGGAAGAATCAATTAGCCAAGCAATGGAAACTATGTAAATCTGGAAAAAAAATGCATAAAATAATAATGCTTATTTCAAATCTGTGGGGTTAAAAAAAAATTTGAACCATATCGCACATGGAGGGTGACCAACTAACTCATTCTTGTTTGTCTTGGAGTTTTTTTATTTTAAAACTGAAAATCTTACAAACAAGAATATCTTCAATCCTGGGCAAAACAGAGATGTTGGTCACCTTAATATTTCAGGAAGGGTGACTGGAATTAAGGCATTGTAGGGTCCTTATGTTGTAAGGAAAGGTGAAGATCTAGACTGATTCTCACTTGTTATGATATACACTAAATTTCTAGAAGTAATCATAAAAAACATAGAAAGGTGTATAAGTTTCAAAGTGGTAATGAGAATAAATGCAATTAATACATTTACAAAAAAAATCAATAAAACATCCAATTAACCCTTGTCTTCTTTTGAAGACAAGCAAGGAGAAAAAGAGAAAGAAAGGGTAGGACAAACAGAAAGCCAAAATAGGGCAAAAATAAATCAGAATAGATTGATAAACATAATATGTGTAAATTAACTACTCTAATTAAAAGACAAATGTTGTCACCTGGAATCAAACAAATGCGCATACACATTGAGTTGTTTACAATAATCATATCTAAAACATATTGAGACAAAGCAAAAGTATTAAAAAATATATCTACCAAATCAATACTAATAAAAAGTTAGTAATGTAGATATATTAGTACTAACAAAATATACTTAATAGAAAAAAGCATCACCAGATATAAAAACAAGATTTATGCATAATGACAAAAGGTTAAAATCACAAGTTTGGGAAATGTGCATTTAATAACATACCTTCAAAATGTAGGGGGAAAAACTGAAATAACTATAACAAGAGATTGAAAAATCTACCATTATGGTATGAAAATACAGTCTCCTAGAAAACAACAGCTCAAACAGCCAAAAGCAAAGAAAAAAAAATCACTTGGAATACATATATCAGCAAGCTTGAATTTGGAATGTATGTGTGTGTGTGTGTGTGTGTGTGTATACACACTTGCCAATTAGAGAACACACACATATATATCTGCACCTGCCCTTAGAGAACACATATTGTTTTCAAGCATGTAAGAAACATCTAGGAGACTAACCACCTACTAAGCTATAAAGTCAATCTCAACAAATTTCAAAGAAATCAGTATTGTTTATTATTCCTTTATCATAATACAGTTAAGTTAGAAACCAATAACAAAATGATAAGGAGAAAACCATATACATTTTGAAATTTTAAAGTATACTAAGGGGCGCCTGGATGGCTCAGTGGGTTAAAGCCTCTGCCTTCGGCTCAGGGTCCTGGGATCGAGCCCCGCATCGGGCTCCCTGCTCAGCGGGGAGCCAGCTTCCGCCTCTCTCTCTGCCTGTCTCTCTGCCTACTTGTGATCTCCCTCTCTCTGTCAAAAAAAAAAAAAAGTATACTAAATACCTAAATAACTCATGAGTAAAAAGGGAGCATAAAAGAATTTTAAAAATTAATAAAACAAAATTTCAAATCATGTAGAATGTTGGTATTATGGCATAGAGAGATATGTACCACCCTATTTCCTTAGATAAGGAAAGAAAAAAAGATTGAAAATTAATGAGCTAAGCACTCAGCATAAGAAGTCAGGAAAAGATCAGCAAAACAGCCACAAAGGAAGTAGAAGTAATAAAGGCAAGAGCAGAAATTAATGAAATACAAAGTAAATGTATAATAGAGTAAATTAAAAAGACCAGTATTCGTCTTTGAATGAATAATAAAAATGAAAAAACTTTAGCAAGTTTAGATCATGACAAAAATGCAGAAAGGACAAACAAAATCACAATGAAAGGAGGCACTACTTCAGATGCAAAAAAGATTAAAATATAGGATGATTATGTAATTATTCACTTATGGTAATAAATTTGAAAAAATAAGACAAGAAGTTGCTAGAAAAACATAACTAGAAAAACTAATTTAAGAAAGAATTTTAAAAACAATCATTGTAATGATCCTGTAACTGTTATAGAAATTAAATCAGTAAAGTTTTTCTCACATAGAAAGCACCAGGTACAAATTTTATAAGGCAAGTTCTCCAAGAAGAAAAAGTAATTTTAATCATCTACCAGAAGATAGAAAAAGGAGAACACACCACAATTAATTTTAGTAAACTAAAATAATTTGATATCAAAAAATAATTAGATACCAAAACCAAATAAAATTCTAGATAAATCTCCCTTATGAACAGATACAAAAATCAAAAAGAAAATATTCACAAACTAAATTGAGCAATGTACACCATGATCAAGTTGGATTTATTTCAAGAACACAAGGTCAAGTTAATGTTATCACTCTAATATGACCTTAACAGACCACGAAGAAAGAAAACACAATTATATCAATATGTTAGGACAATTATGGAGAAAATTACAAAATGTTATTGGAAGTGCACTAAAGGAATTCAGATTGAAGTAATGACTTAAATATGAGAAACAAAACTTAAAAATGTTTAGAAGGTAATACTGGAGAGTAAATGATCTTAAAAGAGGTAAGAATATCTTTAAAAATTCTAGAGCATTAAAACATTCTAGAGCAAATCCTAAAGAAAAAGTTTGAGGATGCCCTCTATAATCTTTTTTTTTTTTGTAAGATTTTACTGATTTATTTGTCAGAGAGTGAGAGAGAGAAGAGAGCACAGCAGGGGGAACGGCAGGCAGAAGGAGAAGCAGGGTCCCTGCTGAGCAAGGAGCCCCATGCAGTACTTGATCACCAGGCCCCTGGGATCCTGACCTGAGCTGAAGGCAGATGCTTAACCGGCTGAGCCACCCAGGCATCCCAAGGATGCCCTCTCTAATTGTTGTACCACTTCATACTCCTACTTGCAAGATATAAGACTGCCTGTCTCAGAATATCTTCATCAACACAGCATGTTATCAAACTTTTGGATCTTTGGTGATTTGATAAGAAGAAATACATATATCATTGTAGTTAAAAAAATTTTTATGAAGCTATTCAAAAAATTTGATGACATGAACTACATTAAAATGAGTAATTCTGTTCATTAATAAATTCCATAAATCCATAACTAGGGCAGAAATTATATGTGATATATGTACCTAGAAAGGATTAGTTTTCAGAGCACATGGAACGCAAAAGGGAACTTAAAGAACTCGAAATCATTCAGAGAGAAAGACAAACAACCCAACAGAAAAAAGTGAGCAAAAGACACAAATGGGCATTTCCCAGAAATGCAGCAAGACTGGCAATAAACATGGGAAATGCAAATTAAAACTACATGAAATACTACTTTGTAACTGATCACACTGGCAGTAAGTAGAAAGTTGGATAGCACCAAGCGTTGGAGAGATTCTCAAATACACCACAGGGATGAGTGTAAATTAGTACTAAAGAAATCAAGTTGGTATTATCCAGTAAATAAAGATGCATATCCCCAATGCCTCAACATGCTGCCTCTAGGTAAATACCTAGAGCAACCTTTGCACATAAGTACCACGGAGATATACAGGAATGTTCAAAGGCAGCCATGTTTGTAAGAGCACAGCAGACAAACAAAAACTACGAAACCTACCCCCCCCACAAAAAAATACCTATAAAAACCCACAAAAATTTCAATGTTCTTCTAAAATAAAGTTTATAAATTACAGCATATCCATAAAATAGAGGATTCTCCAGTGACAGAAACTAAATGAATTATTGCTACATGCCTCAACACTGAAAAATTTCAGAAGATAATTTTGAGTGGGAAAAAAGACAAGCTACAGAAGAAAACAAACTGCTCGATTGCACATATATAAAGTTCAAAATTATGTAAAACTAAGTAATCCATTTGCAAAACTATGCAGACAAGCAAAAGAACACTACATGTAAAACTCAAGTATATAATGAACAACCTGAGAAGAAAGAAGGAAACTTATACTCATTTCTTTTTTTTTTAAAAGATTTATTTATTTGACAGAGAGAGAGAAAGAACTTATACTCATTTCTACCGCTATTCCCACCACACGGTCATGTAGACACAGGTTAGCAAGGAACTTGGAGCTTTGCAAATTGAAAAAACATCACTTAAACTGGTTTGTGTTGAATTTCACTGCCTTCCCTTCTGCTTTACTCCCAGACCACGAAATAATTTTTTCAAAGAGTGGAGTGGTGATAGAAGTAAAGGATCATCGTTACTAACAATTTTCCCATTTCTCTTCTCTCCCCTTGTGTAGAACTATTTAGCCTAAAAACTTCTCATTATTTTAGAAACCAAAGCTGAACCGAACAGCTATATTGAAGAGTCTTTAGCGTTTTCTTAAAAGTTGCCTCTCTGAACCTTCCAGATAAAGAAATCATTTGGTTTTTCCAGTTACCTGATTGAGACACTATATCTGACAAATTCACTCTTAATTTGGATTAAACCGTCCAAGGTCAGTCGCGATTAGCGTAAACTTCTTGTGGTATGCTTCTATATATGCATTTCTAAATAAAACCTGAATCACATCTTGAAAGAACCCATTTTATATGTGCCAGAGTTTTTTTTTTTTAAAGATTTTATTTATTTGACAGAGAGAGAGAGATCACAAGTAGGCAGAGAAGCCAGCAGAGGTTGAGGGATTAACAGGCTCCCTGCAGAGCAGAGCGCCTGATGCGGGCCTCGATCCCAAGACCCTGAGATTATGACCTGAGCCGAAGGCAGAGGCTTCACCCACTGAGCCACCCAGGTGCTCCTGTGCCAGAGTTCTTAAATGTCATTGTGAGATGCATGGTTTATATGGTTTATAATTACACCATAAATTGCTTTTTGTATAAATCCATATTTTCCTCGTGTCTACACTTCTTAGAGCCACACTTTCTATGAAGAGTGGTAGCTCTGTATGACAAGAAGCTAGATTCTCAGTGGTTTATAGGATTAGCACTTTTTTTCAGATTCTTTGGGCCTTAATTCTAAGAAAATAAATAAAAATTAATATGAGCCAAGCAAGTAGTCTCCTCCTTTGGATTATAGTGCTTTCTAACATTCTTGGGCTCTTGGTGTTTATGATAGTTAGTGCCTATCAGGTAACAAAAATTTAAAAAAGAAAAATAGGAGAATTTCTTCCAATAAGCAGCATGAACCTCAAATAAACCAGTTTACTGTAAAGCTTAGTAATGCCACAGGAAACCCCAGAACAATGTATTTTTCAAGACTGCATTTTATTTTCCTTAATGCCATTCTCAAAATGTATCTCAGTTCCCTGAAAGATGCAAAATTAATCCCTTTATGTAACTGAGTAGTGATAGTTAATATTTTTTTAAAGATTTTATTTATTTTTTATTTGGCAGAGTAAGAGATCACAAGTAGACAGAGAGGCAGGCAAAGGGAGAGGGAGAAGCAGGCTCTATGCTGAGCAGAGAGCCCGATGTGGGGCTCGATCCCAGGACCCTGAGATCATGACCTGAGCTGAAGGCAGATGATTTAACCCACTGAGCCACCCAGGTGCCCGTGATGGTTAATATTAATGTAACTATTTATTTTAAAAGTCAACTGCACCCACTTCTAAAAAGGTCTGAGGGAGTTTACATATTAACACACAGTTCAAAGGCATACTATTATGTTTAAATGCAAAATAAAATAGGCTCTGGAAAACATAAAGGAGTTCTGCCTCTGCCGAATGACTCTCCAAACACAAACACGACCTCCTTTCTACACTCTTAAGTGGAGGTTCTTTGTTCCTGAACTTTCCACTTACCCACAGGGCTGGCTGGGATTGTTCAGCAGAACCAGCAGGACAATGACACGGGTAAGTGGACTTTGGAGCCAAACTACCTGGATTGGAATCATGGCTGTGTACCTTGAGCGAGTTATTAAATGTCACAAAGTCTCAGTGTTCTCATTTGGGGTAATAACAGTATTTACCTCATTGAGAATGAAACGGTTTTAGAGTCTGTAATGTACTTAGAACAGAACCTGGCACACAGTAAGTGTTCAATAACAATCAGCACTTGCCTGTGCAAACGCTGCCAATCTCCTGTCAGAATCCTTCCTTGGAAACTTGTGCCTCTCGAATTTTCTATCCTCCATCCCTTCTTGTTGTTCTCCTCGCTCTCTGATGTGAATCAGAGATTGTGGAGCATTGGTTATACCCCAAATCTGCCATAATCCTGCTGTCTTCAATGTTTATGTGGACGACCCTTCCAAAACTCAGGGCCTTGGCATCTTCAACTCCAATGCCCTTCATCTCCACACGCTTATCAACAACTCACCCCTTCTTCTGTATTATTGCCTGCGGCTACTCCACCTGTAAAGTCTTAAGCCACACCATTCCACTTTCCTACTCCTTTTGAACTCCTCTCGAACTCCTGTTATCCTTACTGTTCCAATTATGCCTGCTTATTCATCAGGATTCTGACAGGTCCTATCGCACTCACTCCACGTGTCTGACTTGTTTCCGGTTTTGCTTCCATTGCCATCTTGCTTTGGTTCAGCACTTCAACCTGTTGCTTCAATAACAGCTTCAGCTTCTCACTCCTCTTGCTCCTTTTTCCTTCTGCTGTACTTACCCAAATGTGGATCAGTCCAGCCTTCTTGCGTCTAAAGCCACACAAAGGATATCACTCAACCTTGTGTACAGTATCCATCAGTTCATGGTGTCCGTGCTCAGCTGAGCTGTCAGCACACAGTTGGGCACCCTCTTCTATGTCCCTCACTAGCCCTGCATTTCTTTGCAAACCTCCTGCTCCCCTGCTCTCAGCTCTTATAATGAGTCACCACATTCTACCCAAACCAGCTCCTAAATATCTCTTGCATCTAAAAATCCTGCTTGATTTCTTCTCTCCTTCTCATCAGCTCTACCCATCTCTTATCCTTCCTCCCAAATATTCTCCTCTGAGCTACCAAAGTAATCTTCCTGAAAATCCAAGTACCTTCATATTCCATATATACCTCATACCCTTCAGTAACTCCCTATTCCTGATGTAGGTCTTACACCACAGCTTGACCCCAAGGCCCTCTGTGACCAGGCTCCTGTTCACCTCCCTAAACTTCTTTCCCAATTCTTCCGACCTGCACCTTACACACTCAATTATTCATACTTCCTTGAATGTGCCATATTTTCTCAGACCCCCAATGCATCTCACAGGTTACCTCGTTTGTAAGGAATGCCCATTTTTCTTCTTTTTCTGGCTGGATAACTCCTTTTGGTCTGTTAGGGCTCAGTTCAAGTGTCACTTCTTGTCAGCTCTGGTGTAGAGACTTCCCTGGCCCTTCCTCTTACTCTTCCTGAGCCGACTGGTTGGGTGTCTCTCTTTGGGCTTCTACATGTGTTATCTCTATTCAAGAACTTACCATGCTCCTGGCACCAGTACATGGAATTAATGAATAAGTGAAGGCATCCCATTTCCATAAAATAATGATAAAAACTACTACTGTATTTCATATTATATGTCCATTTAGAATAGAGGTTTTAAAAACCTCTATTCTGGTGGGGGGCACCTGGGTGGCTCTGTCTTTGGCTCAGGTCATGATCCCAGGCTCCTGGGACTGAGCCCCACATCGGGCTCCCTGCTTGGTGGGAAGCCTGCTTCTCCCTATGCTATTCGCCTGCTTGTGTTCCCTCTCTCTCTGTGTCTCTCTCTGTCAAATAAATAAAATCTTTAAAAAATAAAAAAATATATAATAAAAACTGTGGTAGGGGGATACCTGGGTGGTTCAGTTGGTTAAGCATCTGCCCTCAGCTCAGGTCATGATATCAGGGTCCTGGGACTGAGCCCGGAGTCGGGCTTCCCACTCAGTGGGGAGTCTCCTTCTCCCTCTGCCTCCCCCATCCACTTGTGCTCTCTCTCTAATAAATAAGTAAAATCTTTAAAAATAAAATAAGATTTCCTAATTTTTCTAAGGAATTCGGAAGGACTTTGAATAGTTTGACAATGACTTTTTAAAGAAACTCAGTGTTTTCAGGACTACATATGACTTCTGAAGTTTTATATTTTATGTGTGAAGGTTTAGAAACATCTTTTTTTCCTTTTGGCTTATTCTGTAAAATTAAAATTATCAAAGAGATTTATATTTTTATCAGTGTATTGTCACTGTGAATGCTATCCTGATTTTTAGACTACAGATGATTGGTAAAGTGCAATATTTTAAAAGGTGAAAACCAGCCTGGGTGGCTCAGTCAGTTAAGTGTCAAACTCAATTTTGTATCAGGTCATGATCACAGCGTCCTGAGATCGCTCCCTGCTTCAGGCTTTGAGCTCAGCACGGAGTCTGCTTGAGATTCTCTACCTCTCCCTAGCCCTCTGCCCCTTCTCGCCTTATGCACTCTCTAAAATACATAAATAAATAAAATCTCTTTTAAAAAGTGAAGCAAGATAATATTCAATATAGTCTTACAGCCCTGAGAAAAAAGACCTGATGGGATAGCATGCCATCTATCCATCTGAGTAATCATATACTTGTTCTAGAGTTAACAGATCCAGTTCATGGAGAGGACTAATCATCACTTAATAGGGACAATCAGGTAATTAGGGTGACCCATTCCCCATTCATACCCATTAACAAATTTTTTTCTTTTTTTTTTTCAGATTTTATTTATTTATTTGACACAGAGAGAGATCACAAGTAGGCAGAGAGGCAGGCAGAGGGAGAGAGGGAAGCAGGCTCTCTGCTGAGCAGAGACACCGCCCCCCCCGATGTGGGGCTCAATCCCAGGACCCTGAGATCATGACCTGAGCCGAAGGCAGAGGGTTAACCCACTGAGCCACTCATGTGCCCCCATTTTTTTTAAGTCATATCAACAATATAGTTAAAGAAGATTATCAAAACTAACCTCTCAAAAGATCACCTATATCACATATGCCTGAAAGTATAAGACACTATTGTAACAGATGAAGGAGTCTCTCTTACCTTAACCTTGTTTTTGAGATACAATAAGAAAAATGGTTTTAAAACAGGAAATCTTAAGATATAATACAAAAGAAGGAATAATAAACATTAGGTTTACAAATCTGGGGGCCCAAAAAAGAGAGATCTCTGCTCGCTTGTCACGCCTGACCCCCCCCCCCACCTAGTTTTCCTGTTGACCATATACACTGAGCTGTTTCTTGTTTGCATTTGTCTTTGCTCCTACCAAGGAGCACCGAGATTTATCAGAAAGTGTCTTTATATACATGAAAACCAAGCATTACCAGGTCATTAAAAGTTGAATTGTCTTTCTAGTATTACCAGTGGATTTTCACCAGTGCATGTCTTCCAGTCTCTTTTAAAACCAGGTGAGTACCTAAAAGAAGTCTGGGTGGATCTAGGGCACAATTATTAGACACGGACAAAGATGAATGGCCTTTGGTGTCATCTAATGTTTAAGTTTAACTTTGACCACAAATATGAGAGTCAGGAGGAGATCTACCTATCCACTGCAGACAGACAACAGTGTATAAGAAAATCCCACAAAAGTTATCAAAAAGAACATAGACACAGAGAAGGCACTGAAAGTTTGTGGATGGATTTAACCAAGAGTTGAAACTAGAGACGAAGTATGTTATAACATTTTATGGCTTGTAAGATTAAGTTTATGGGACCAAATATCTTGGAATCCATAGACACTTTTTCCTTAGACATTTTAATAGTGCATACTTACAGACAAAGATTCAAGGAACAGACACATGTACAGCTTTGACAACTTATCACAAAACATCATCCATTTACTCACCACCAATGTCAAGAAATGGATTGCTGCCTGCACCTGAGAAGATGCCTTCTATCTCCCAATCACTATACCATCCCCAACAAAGGTAATCACTATTCTGACTTTGATGTAAATCATTTTCTTGCTTTTCTTTACAGTTCTTCCAACTAAGCACACATCCATAAACACTAGCTTATTTTTGAACTTGATATAAGTGGAATTAAAGTACATACTGTCTTGTTCCTGACTTATTTCATTCAACATTACATTTGTGAGATTCATATGTTGTTGAATGTTAGCTGTAATTTGCTCAACTACATGTAGTAAATACTACACAGTAAATTTTCATTATGTATAGAATATTTTTTTTAAAGATTTTATTTATTTGACAGAGAGAGAGATCAGATCACAAGTAGGCAGAGAGGCAGGCAGAGAGAGAGGAGGAAGCAGGCTCCCCGCTGAGCAGGGAGCCCGATGTGGGCCTCGATCCCAGGACCCTGAGATCATGACCTGAGCCGAAGGCAGAGGCTTTAACCCGCTGAGCCACCCAGGCGCCCTATGTATAGAATATTCTATTTAAATAATATACTACAACTTGTCTATCAATTCTATTCTTAGGTGTTTTAAAAAGTCAGAGTTTTCATCTCTAACTACATAGACTTTCATTATGGTGAAGATATGGACTCGTGTTTTCATTTATTAGGTTGATTCTTTAAGGGAGAGAAACAAAAAGGTTTCTTAAATCCGTGTATGTCAGGAAAAGGGTAATTGTAGAGGGTTGATCCTGACTGGGCTGGCAGAGATGGAAGGTGAAAGAAGAACCAAAAAGGTTACTTGCCCCATTTTTTCCAAAGAATAAACAGCCATGCTCTAAACCGAATAGCTCTCTCCTCTGTCACTGATGATGGAGTAAGGAAGGAGATGATGGCTACATGGGCAGAGAGTGTGTGCTTGGTAGAAAGAAGAGAAAGACTATATGCATGGACACGTGCGTGAAAGGGCTTCAGTTCTAGTTGTTATTCCATTAATTCTTGATACTTGTTTTGATATATTTGCTGTGTGGTGGTCATGAAAGCAAAAATGCTCTATTAATCACAGACTTTATTTGGTTACAAAAAGGGTTGCTGCTTTGCATTGGACTGGGCTATCGTTCTACAAATATTCAGCGCCCACCCCACCCCCCACCTCTCCCTTATAATGAAGTCTATTTTCCTATCTTTGGGCTTAGCCATACAACGAGCTTTGGCCACTGGGCAATCAGTGGGTGTGATATGAACAGTAGCTCTAAATATGCTTGAGTAGTAGACTCATGCTCTTGTGCTCCAGTGATCTGTCAGAAGAACATGCCCTCTCCCCTGGGCCCCAGAATGAAAAATGTGGAGCCGACCTGAACCCACACCAAGGCTGACCATCTTGCAACTTGGAACAGAGCTGCCCACTGCAGATGAGCCTATATCAGCCCAGCTGAAGTTGACTAGCACAAGAATAAATGTTTGTTATTGGGAGCCACTGAATATAGAGTAGTTTGCTATTATGGTGGCAAAAACTGTTTTACAGCTATAGTCAGAGCAGTAAAGTTCAGGCCATTATCATGCCTCAACAGTAATGGACTTGGCTCTATTTACCTCATTCTGCATTTGCTCTATAAAACCAGGGACTCAAAAAATTAAAAAATTAAATAAAACCAGGGATTCAGATTTCAAGACTTCTTTTTAGTGCAAATTCTAAATGCCCAGGAGACAATTGACCAGATCCCTTTAGAATTTGAAGGAGGGGGCTGATAGGAGATGGAAATAGATATCCTTGAAGTCAGTGGAAAGAAGCTAGGATCATTTAAGGATGTTTTGGATCTTGGGTATACCACTTGGGGAAATGGCAGGAGAGACCACACCTGCATTCCCATAGCAGGAAGCCATTCTGGACTTATTCAGAGAAGTGGGAGATGCTCTACTTGGAGGATTGATATACAAAAAAGACATAGGTAAGTTATGTTTTTAATAGCTAACTGTTAAGGTCAACAAAGCTATGCCCTAGTACAAGTATACATTTAGAGATTAAAAACTGCATATATGTGGAGAAATGGTAAATTTCATATTCTGCTGGTGGGACTGTAAATTGATCTAAACACTTTGGAGAACTTGGCAGTAATTGGACATTACTTTGGAAAATAAGTACATATTAAGTAAAGGTGAAGATGTTATATTTTTTTTCAATGATTTTATTTATTTGAGAGAGAGTAAATATGAGAGAGAGAGAAAGAAAGAAAGAGGAGTGGGGGGAGGGGCAGAGGGAGAGGGAAAAGCAGACTCCCTGATGAGCAAGGAGCCCGATGTAAGCGAGCCCGACATAGGGCTTGATCCCAGGACCCCGGGATCATGACCCCAGCTGAAGTTAGATGCCCAACCGACTGAGCCACCCAGGTGCCCCACAGACAGATGCTCATACCTTAACACCCAGTAATTTGGTACTGGATGTGTAGCAATAGGGTCTCAGTGGGACCGGTGCCACACAGATGAATCTCGCGAATAACCCTGAGTAAAGCAAAAGACTTGCATTTCGTACCATTTAAACATTATAATGCATGTGTGATTTAGGGATCCATATGTAGCAAAAAATATTTCAAAAATGCATGGGAATGATAAACACCAAATTCAGCAGTTCTCTGGCAGCAAGGGAGGAGATGCAATTGGAGAGGAGTAAAATGGGGACTTAACATGCACCTAAAATGTTTTATTTCTTCTGATATAAGGTGGGCATAGAAGGATTCATTATTATTTATGTATCTTTAATGTAAAGAATATATATTATTTTATGCCATTTTTGTATATATGAAATATTGCAAAATAAAAATGTCAACAGCAGGAGTTTCATGAGCTTCTAACACCATAGGGCCATGTTTTGTTCATGTCTCTAAGCTTAGTGCCAAGCACTGTGCCTGGCACAGAGTAGATGCTCAATTAATGTTTGTCGACTAGTCAACCAAACATACAAAAGTTCATATACTACAGTTTTAATTCTTAGACATAAATAGAATGCTTTAGTCTCCCTCAATCAGGGTATCCAGTAGCACAACCCCTTCTACGATATGGCAGGCACTTTTTCAACATTAAAATTACAACCATGAACATAAACAAAATTTCCTTCCCTCAAGGGACTCATTTTGAGTGTGTGTGTGTTGGGGAGGGTAGCAGGGGAGGACCCAGAGGAGTATTAATAATAAAGAAAATAATTCAGTAAAACAGAAAGTAGGCCAGATGAGATCAGTGCCCTTGAGAAAAATGAGGCTGAGAACGGAAGTGTTCAAAGATTTTAGGCAACATTAAACAGGGTAGTCAGGTTCTCTTTGAGAAAGTGACCTTTGAGCTAGAACTTAAAAAGAGGGAGAAAACTGAGCTGTTGAGTCGGAGGGAGGAGAAAGTACAAAGACCTTGAGGCAGCCTGGAAAGGAGGTCCTGGGTGGGGGCAGTTGCAGCTGACAGAGTATCCGGGACTAGGTGGGAGGAGGAGGGAGATCAGGGAGAGACTGGGTAACCTGCTAAACCATTTTCAGGACTTTGGCTTTTATCCTTGGTGAGATTAAGGACTTGGAACAAAGGACAAGCATCATCTGGCTTACATGTTTAAAGGATCACTTTATTTGGGGAATAGATAATTGTGGGAAGTAGAAACTGGGAGACCAGTTGGGTCTTATGCAACGCATTATTGTGTTAATTGAGGCCCAAGGTAATGGTGGCTGGAACCAGGGTGGCAATAGTGGAAATGATAAGTAGTCATATATTGACATATTTTGAAGACACAGGCACAGAGCTGTTGGTGATGGACTGTATATGAGGAGTGAGAAAAGGAACAGTCAGGGATGACACAAAGGTTTTTGGCTTAAAGTTGCCAATGACTGAAAAGAGAGGGCGCTGGCTGGCTGGGGGTGGGCAGAGGTTCAGCATGGGACATGTCAAGCTTGAGATGTTTACTAGGCATCCAGATGGAGTTGTTAAGTAAACAGTTGGTATCTGAGCTTGAGGGTCAAGAGAGACATCCAAGCTGGAAAAATAAATTTGAGAGCCATTAGCATATAGGTAGTATATAAAGGTTAAAGATAGGATGAGATCATCAGGGGAGTCAATGTAACTCAGAAAGAAGGGATGTCCAAGGACCATGTCTACTGGCACTGCGGTGTTCAGAAGTCAGGGTGGAAGAGGGAGGTCCAGTCCACGGAGAGGGAGGAGTATCAGACAAGGAGATAGGAGACATCCACTGGAAAGGTAACGCCTTGAAAACTAAGTTAAGGAAGTATTTCAAGGAGGAGAAGGGTGACTCACAGCGTCCAAGCATCCAATAAAAACGCTCAAGGTCCACCTAAGATGATGACAATCACAGAGCTTTGTATCAAACAAAGTAAGAGTTATGGGAGACCTTGGTAAGGCCAGCTCTGGTGGGAGCTGAAAGCTTTCTTGTTGAGGGCTCAGGAGAGTGAAGAGAAAGGAATAAACAGGAAAGCCAACTCATTCAAGGCTCTTTTTCTGCCTTATCTGACTTTTAAACAGAAAGAGAATCCATGCATTCCTGATTCGACTGACACAAATGCATACTGGAGTCCAGTAATCTAAACATGTATCTTATCTTAAAAGAATAGAATACAAAGCAGCTAGAAAATTCCATTCATGTATGAGAATTAGCTTCATTTTCCACAAACAAAAAGGACTACCAAGAGAAACTGAAATAAGGATTCTGGTAGGGGAAGGACTATCCTAAGTGGGTGGCCAGCCTTCCTCTAACTTTGTTATTTGAGGTCAAATTAGTCCCTTTTACTTATCAACAAGTCAAATTTCTGCCAAAGTAAATTAGTGATTAGAAACAATTAGCTCAGCCTTAAAAGCCATTTATCTCAGGAGAACTTTAACCCCACAGACCAATTCACCTGATTCATCCAGGATCAGCACAGGTGATTCTCAGATGGGCCCGCCTACTGTTCAAGAATTGCAGAGAGAGCTCAGATCTCAGGAAAGTGAATGAACAAGCTGTGCCAGGGGGAAAGGCCTCTCATCCGTAGACGTGCTGTGCTCTCACCTGTATCCAGAAAACTGTGCTGAGGGGAGCAATATATAAATGACTGGCTCTAGCATATCATCAGTGAACAGACACTTCTGGATGTCCTTCAACCATGACCATCAGATCACGTGCTAAAGAGAAAAAAAAAATAAAACAATTTTCTTCTTACAACATAAGGGTTTGCTGAATTACCATACTATAACCCCAGTGTGGTCAATTATAACAAAGAGTTAATTTTCTAATATAGGGTGCTATTAGCTTTTCAGAAAATCCAGGTTAAAACAATATCCAGAATTCACAAGTAGTAGTCAGTAAATGGAGGAACGATTTGACAATGAAAAATTCCTACGGAATAGAGTCAAGTTATTATTACAACTGAGGGAAACCAAGAGAGATAAGAAGGCAAATAATTTTTATCACATTTATTGAATCAAATTGTATTTATTTAATATAGTCTTCTAATTTATATATTCAATTTGTAGAATTAACTATTTTAATAGCTAATACAAACCTTAACATTGCAGAAAATCCTTTTTTGGTTGTGCTTTTTTTTTGTTTTTTTGTTTGTTTGTTTGTTTTGTTTTTGATGGGGACACCTTTCCCTTGCTCCCCGAACCAAAATGTAATTAGAAATTTTTAGTCTTCTGGACGCCTGGGGGGCTCAGTTGTTAAGCGTCTGCCTTCTGCTCAGGTCGTGATCCCAGGGTGCTGGGATCGAGTCCCACATCAGGGCTCCCTGCTTGTCTGGAAGCCTGCTTCTCCCTCTCCCACTCCCCCTGCTTGTGTTCCTGCTCTCGTTTCTCTCTCTCTCTCTGTCAAGTGAATAAATAAAATCTTAAAAAAAAAAAATTTTTAGTCTACTTAAACAGAAATCTTTGAACTTGAGAGCTATAAAGTAGAAAAAAGGAACTAACTTTTCTTTCTCTCTGCTCATATATACCATCTAGGGAATTTATTTTATTATTTAACCAAAAACAAGAATGGGAAAAGAGTTATATGATCTAATAACTTAAATTATAGACAGTGCATAAAAATCATGCCTTATAAAAACATAGCAAGGAAAGTATTATAAGAAAACAATTAGGGTTTGGCATATAAGCATATCCTGTCTGTACATTAGGCACACCTTTGAATGTTACCTGGATCTCCAGAGTTTGACATGACTGTGAAAGTTAAAGAAGGAATCAAGAAACAATACTGCGGGAAGTAATCAAAAGGTTGTTACTCTGAGGAAAGCAGTTAACTAAATTTTCATTTTAACAAAATTTTTTTATCCAAGCATGCACTATCCAGGTGTATTTCACATTATATGAAGAGTACACAAGGGGCGCCTGGGCGGCTCAGCCTGTTAGGTGTCTGCCTCCAACTCAGGTCAGGATCCCAGGGTCCTGGGATCGAGCTCCAAGTTAGGCTTCCTGCTCAGCAGGGAGCTGGCTTCTCCCTCTGCCTGCTGCTCCCCCTGCTTGTGCTTTCTCCCTCTCTATCAAATAAATAAATAAAATCTTAAAAAAATAAAGAGTACACCAGCATTCAATGTTTACATGTCTTACAACAGGGCAAAAAAATGTATGTCTATGCATATTCATTGTGGCATATACAAGTACATACATTTATATGTGTGTATACATGTGTGTGTGCATGTGTATGTGGACCCTAAATGTCCATCAGTGGAGAGTTGATCTAAAATAAAGAATGGTAGGGGGCGCCTAGGTGGGGCTCAGTCGTTAAGCATTTGCCTTTGGCTCAGGTCATGATCCCAGGGTCTTGAGATCAAGCCTCACATCAGGCTCCCTGCTCTGCGGGAAAGCCTGCTTCTCCCTCTCCCACTCCTCCTGCTTATGTTCCCTCTCTCGCTGTGTCTCTCTCTGTCAAATAAAAATAAATAAATAAATAAAATAAAATAAAATAAAGAATGGTAGGTCTATATAATAGAATACTATGTAGCTAGCTATTGGTCAGCTCTAAATAAGTGGATGTGAAAAGTGCTCCGAGGTGGTTCAGGAAATCAAGCAAAAATGCAGCAAAACGTGTATATTACTATTTTTGTAAATAAAAAGAAAAGTAATAGTGTTTGGTCTGGGACAGAGAACTAGTTGGTTGTAGGACAGGAGTGAGAGGATTTGATTTTTAATTGTACACCCTCTTACTGAACTTGATAATAGATATAGTTTGCCTATTCAAAAGGGAAAAATATTTCTTCTAAAGAGTGATCTTTAAAGAGTCAAAATATGAAACACCTGAAGGATAAATTGCCAGAAATAAACAAGTAGATCATAAAGGCTCTATATAATATTAATTCCGAGAAATATTGCCAAATTGCTCTCCAAAGTGAGTGAATTAATTTATACTCCCACCAGCAGTGTCCAAGTGCCTATTATCCTAGACTCCTTGCTAACACGACGTATCCTCACCGGTTTTTGAAGTTTGCCAACCTGGAAGATGGCACCTGTAGTTGCCATTACAGGCAAGTACAATGGCGTCACTGTAGTTGGCATTTGTCCTGTGATGGGAATAGACCATCAATCCCGTGTGTGGAGAATGACCTGAAGGAGGCAGGAGCCAAGTCAGAGAGCCAAGAGGGAGCTGCGGCCCTAAGCCATGAGCGGGATGGCAGGAGTGCGGCGGTGGAGATGCGCAGAGACCCGTGCAAGATCTCTATACACTACCACTGTGTATAATAATTAAAAACAGTTTTTTTCTGGATTGCACAGGAAAGATGTCCTTTTCATTTTCATGTCTTTGTTCTGTAGTGAGGTTTCCCAGTTCCACATGCTTATTGGGTATATGTATTAATGTTATTTTTTCATTTTATTAATAGTTTTTGAAATCAGTGATTAAAGCTGGAGGGAAATATCTGCTCAATAATAGCTTGTTTTCTCTTAAAAGAACAGCAGGTCTCACATGGGTCATCATTACATTTGCTGTTTACTCACATTCATTAACCACTTACTCTTAACTTTGAACTTGAAGTGCTCTGAAGAGTATCACCAAAATACCAAAAACCACATTGCTATCTGCCTCAAATCAATTTATGGGGCAATGAAGCTCTATTGATCTAAGTTAACTTTTATTCTCTTATCAAAACCACTTCGTGGCTACTTCTCTCTATCAGAATAAATCAGCCTGTCCTCAACATCTCAATCTAAAACAGCTTTATTTTCTGATCTTTCCAGCCCCATTCTAATATCTTTGAGCAGAAATATAAAAAGGGATGATCTCGGGCGCCTGGGTGGCTCAGTGGGTTAAAGCCTCTGCCTTCGGCTCAGGTCATGATCTCAGGGTCCTGGGATCGAGGCCCGCATCAGGCTCTCTGCTCCGCGGGGAGCCTGCTTCCTCCTCTCTCTCTCTGCCTGCCTCTCTGCCTACTTGTAATCTCTCTCTCTCTCTGTGTCAAATAAATAAATAAAATCTTAAAAAAAAAATTTTTTAAAAAATAAATAAAAAGCGATGATCTCAAATGTATGAGGCTGTGTCTGAAGCCCTGTTTATGGGGCCAAAGGACGGGAAACAACTTAAATGTCCATCACAGAAGACTGTCACATCCATAGGACAGAATATAATGTGGCCGTTAAAAGGAATTGAGGAAATTAGGAGGAATGAAACTATGATCTATCACGTTAAAAAGCAAGGTTTAGAATAATACGACTTGTGTGAAAAATGGAGGCACTGTGAGTAACACCAGTGTCAGCATTTTTTTTAAAAAAAGGAATGATATATAAATGCTTGTCTGTGCATAAAGCATAGAAGAATTTACAAGAAAGCATTGCTCTTCCGGAGGGGAACTGGGGCCTGGGAGTCGAGATAGGAAGTTGACTTAATATTCATTCAATTTTCTGTCGTACTATTTGAATTTGGTACCGTGTGCATGCATTATCTTTTTAAAAATTAAAAAATAAAAATAAATAAAAATTAAAAATAAACACAGAAATGGAATTATTAATCTCAACCTATGGCAACTGTACTTTCTACCTCTTCTTTCCCTCACCTGCCTGCCAGAGATCTGAACACCTCAGACCTACACCCCCAACCCCGATTACATAGCCCTGGTCAGCCTCCACTTTCCTGAATTAATTCTTCACTAATTGATGCTAATGCCTTTCAGAAATGTTACAAGCCTCATGGGAAAGCTTCTGCCTGAACTCTGCACTTCCGATAATCTTAATCTATTCTGTCCACTAACAAACTATATCTTTCTGACTTTTGTTTATCACTCTTGCTTCTTAGTCTTTCCTCTCCATCATCTCAAGTTTTCCTCACTCACAGAAAACTGCACAGAAGGATCCAAGTCACTACGATATAAGGTTTAGGATAAACAGTAGCTCGGAGGAGATTTGACAAAAGAAGTTTGAGATAATTTTAAGGAGTGGAGGGTTGACAGTAGATGTGTCTTTTGGAATTCTGTGAGACCTGTGTGTAGAAATGGTCTATCTGTGACATCTTTTCATCCCTGTGAGGCCTCCTTGCCGTAACATGTTCTGTTGTAGAAAAGGAAGTGGCAAAAATAAATCTTGGCAATGAATTTTCTACATACTACTACTACTGGCATCTCATCACATGAGGTTCATTGGGAGCAGTATCTCCCAATTGTTACCAAGCTAGAGGAACATGAGCCTTAGTTTGTGCATGGAGCAGTAATTTACATTCGCAGTATTAACCTCCAATCTTGGTTCTGTTGGGTTCAACTACATGGTTTTAATTTTTCTATTTTTTTTAAATCCAGAAGATAAAACTTTCTTTGGGAGGGGGTGGTAATATTTCTTTCCAACCAACAGGGGAGAATGTAGCAAACGATTAAGCCAAGGACCTTTCTTAAAGTGTTTTCCAATACACTTATGGGATCAGTCATAATATTTATATATACTCGAGCACTTTGAAATCTCAAGCTGTTTTAACCAGCTGTCATTTTGGTGTCAAACTCCGGTCATTTTAATGTGAAACACGGGTCAACAGAGGGTTTGTCTTATTCTTTTCCTATTAGTGAAATACTTTATAGTTATTGAATTCTCCTTAAACCCCCAATGGCAAGTCCCTATTGCATATTCCTGTTATCTAGGTTACATGGGATTTTATGATTGCTCACAAATAAAATATATAGAAATAAAGAAAAGCGACAGTGTCAAATTAATATTTAAAGTATTATCAACAACCCAAAATATAGATAATCAATATGGTCTATACAAGTTTGGCAGTGATAATTAAGAAACACTTATATCTAGGACTGATATCCAATACATATATGATGCAAATTCAATTCTTTCTCTGTACTTAAAATAAGATGGTGGGCACCTGGGTGGCTCAGTGGGTTAAAGCCTCTGCCTTCGGCTCAGGTCATGATCTCACGGTCCTGGGATCGAGGCCCGCAATGGGCTCCCGCATCAGCGGGGAGCCTGCTTCCTCCTCTCTCTCTGCCTGCCTCTCTGCCTACTTGTGATCTCGCTCTCTGTCAAGTAAATAAAAAAAGAAAAAAAAATCTTAAAAAAAAATAAGATGGCATAGTCACTTTTTCATTGCTCATTTCAGAAACTACACTGTAAAGATCATTCCAAATTTTGCTAAACTGTTGGCTTTTAAAAGTAGATGATTTATTTCTAAGGCTTATTCTCTCCGTTTATTGTTTAACCCAAAATAATATATTTTTGGCCAATATCTATTTCTGGCATTTTTCCAGACTTTTCACTCTCACCTTAATTTTTTTTTTTTTTTTTTTTTTNTTTTTTTTTTGCTTATCTGCACCAGGATAATGAACTGCATGGAACTACTTTATTATAAGAGTTAGCCAACATACTGAAGAGTAAGTGCTTAGACTTATACATTGAAGTGACAAATGAAGAAAAGTATTTGAGGGTATCCACTGGGTTCCCTGAAGATGAAGTTTAGCCCTTCTGAGTGACACATTCTCCCAATTCATGTTTTTGCTGCCATTTTTACCTCGTTCATTCATCCATTTCTTGCACTTCAGTGTACTGATCATCTACTATGAGCCAGGCCCTGTTCTTGGTGCTGCCAAGTTGGTTTGGATGGTAACAACAGCCTGACCTCTGAGAGCTTAATTTTAAAAAAAGAGAGAGAGGCAGTAAAGACATGATCCATAAATAATATAATTGCAGGTAGTGGTAAGTTTTATGATAAAAAGAAGTAGGTTAACAGGCTAGAGAATGACTAGGGGAGATGCTAGTTCATTTGTGGTGATCAAGACACACTTGTCTGGGAAGGTCCCATGTAAGCTGATACCTACCTCATCGGAAGATATCAGGAGAGAGCTTTCCAGAGAAGATGTCAAGCTAGAGCAGCATAAACAAGAGGCCTGGGCTTGTCACACTCAAGGAGAAGAAAGAAAGCAATGAATGAAGGGTGAGTTCAGTGGGAAGGGCAGATCCCACAGCGGAGGCTCTGTAGCCATGGTAGAGCCAATTCCGCTCTACTGGCAGTGGGAAACTACCATGAGAAGATCACACCAGTTGCGATGTAGAGATGAGATGCAGGGCATTACAAAGAACAGTGACTCTGGGAAGTGAGAGGGCATTTGCAACAATCCAGGGAACAGAACGCAGAGATTAAGACTGGAGTTTAGCACAGGATACGGTAAGAAGTCAGTCCTGGAGGTAGCACTCTTTTGGAAACTTAGGATAAAGAGGATAAATATTTCCTGTACTTGAGCACTTTCATGAAAATGGAAACTCGTAGTAGCTAACAAAAAGCAAAGCACCTCTTGCTTCTTCCTAAATATGAAGAATCCGATTTCTCTAAAAATCCATATTATTCAACAACATGAATTAATCACAGAATTTTAGAATTGGAAAAGAGCACAGAGTTACATAATTTAACTACCTGTTTTTGCTCCAGCTTGAACAGACTAGCATCAGGGAAAGCACCTAATGTTGGGAATATCAAAAGTGGCCATTAACACCTCCTGCTATAATGATAATAAAAATACTAATATACCAAGATAACAGATCATTTTTTAGGCTCACAAAACAAATCCAGAATGGACAGGATTTCATTAAAAAATATTTTTTCTCTTGAGATGTAATTTTGTGACCAGCCTGGACTCCTAAAATAGCAATGGGCTGACCATATCTACATCTTTCCTTCAATAGTGAGTTTTTAGAGGCTCTTTAAGTTAAAATATGATTACCTTTTCAAGATACAAATATTGTTACTCAAATTTCCAAGACATTATTTTTTAAGTAGGCTCCACACCCAGCGTGGAACCCAACACAGGCCTTGAACTCACCACCCTAAGATCAAAACCTGAGCTGAGATCAAGAATGAGATGCTTAACCGACTAAGCCACCCAGGAATCCCTCAAATTTCAAAGACTTTTCTTAATGAGACCCAAAACAAGATCCCACATAATGACTTTAATCATTACAAAGAGAGTTGGTGTAAATAGCTAAATGTCACACATGGAAATGCTATTCTGGAATATAGAGTTAAGTAAAATATTAATATGAAGTGTGTTCACAGTCACCACTATTATTTAAAACAATAAGTTTCTGAATGTTTTATTTCTTTAAAACTTTATAATCTTCATCTTCTAAAGATACTGAAAAAATTGTGTGGAACAGAAGAAATAATTTATTCAACAAATGTTTACTGAGCACCAACAGGGGCCAGACATTGGTCTAGTCACAGCAGGTACAGAAGTAATCAAGACAGAAAAAAACAAAACAACAATAACAAAAAAAACCTGTCTGCATGGAACTTACATTCTAAGTGCAGGAGAAAAGCAATAAAAAAGGAATTAATTTCTTATATGTTAGGTAGTAGTAGTGCTAGAGGAGGTGAGGGAATAAAATATGGAAAAGGTGATGAGGAGTGTGGTAGAAGTGATTGCTAGTTCATACATCCAGGAAAGAGCCATTCAGAAAGAGAGCATTCCATCCCAGTAGAGGGAACAGCAAGGACAAAGTCCATGAGGTAGAAGCACGCTTGGTGTATGGGAGCAATAACAAGCAGCGGCTGGAGTGGAATGAGAGGTGTGTAGTGGATCCCAGGTCACAGAGATAGGCAGGGGACGGGCGGGAAAGATCATGGGTGCCTCATGGGCCACTGTAAAGATTCTGGCTTTTACTGTGAGGTACAGGAGCCTTTGGAAAGTTCCAAGGAGAAAGGCAGCATGATCTGATTAAAGTAGGTTTAACAGAATTATTCTGGTTGTTGTTTTGATCATTGTGAGCAGGTGAGTGAATGTGTGTGTCTGAGTGAGCACACATCTGTGCTGGGGGCTGTGGTAGGCAGTGGAGGAAGCAGTGAGTGCTAGTAGGGCACTACTGCAAAACTCCAGGCAAGAGAAACTGATGGATGGATGGCGTGGAGCCTGTGAGGAGAAGTGGTTAGAGCCTACGTACACTTAGAGTCAACGCAGTTGTCTCTAGATCAGATGTGGCTGATGGAACAGAGGAGTCAGGGCTGACTCCATGGTTTCTGGCCTGAACAACTAGGAAAACAGAGTCGCCCAACTGAGGGGAGAAGACTGGAAGAGGTGCAAGTCTGGGGAGTGGGTGAGATCCAGGAGCCTGTTCTGTTTGTTTGTTTTAGAGAGAGAGAGTACAGGAATATGGCACATGCACGAGCTGGTAGGGGAGTGGGAGGGAAGAGGAATGAGGGAAGGAGAGAGGGAATCTTAAGCAGGCTCCGTGTCCATTGCGGAGCCCCTTGCTGGGCTCGATCCCACAACCCTGAGATCATGACTTGAGCCACAATCAAGAGTTGGATGCTTAACTGACTGAGCCACCCAGGTGCCCCAGGAGCCCGGTTGTTAGTATGGTAGGTCCAAGGTGCTAATGAGATATCCAAGAGGAAATGTTGAGTAGGCAGTTGAATGTAGGAGTTCAGTAGCTGAAAAGGGAGCTTGTGGCTGGAAATACAACTTTCAACAATATTTAAAACTGTGAGATTAAAGATCACTTCCAGTATGGGCTCTTAAAAGTTTCTGTGGCATAAACCCCTTTGAAAGTCTTTTAAAACCTTGAGTCTCCTTCCCTGAATGATAGTTTAAATGCATAAAATAAAATATCTTTGAAATATTTTTGGTATATGTAATCGGTATAAAGAAAACCAATTATAATGAAACATAGAATCAAAATATTTGAAAAGTTATGCTATGGCAACATATTTTTTTATTAATACACTACACAATAAGAACTAACAGTAACCATAAGAACTACAGTAACTTTAAAGAAGTCGTGTGTATCATATTTCAAGATATCTGTAACCACTATAATGAGATGAAAATATCTGTAATTTTTTACTGGAGATAAAGTCATAGATATAGTGAATATTACTGTTCATAACTGCAGGAAATGCGAAGTTTCATTTAGAGGTTAGTGAAAATAAAGAAGAAATGTTTCTCTTTCAAGGTCACTGACACCAGGTCTGTGGACTCCAGGTTAAGAATCTCTGTGTGGGGACAAATGCAGCCAGAGAAGAGGGGGACCAAGGAGGCTAACCGGGGACTCTCCAACATGAAGGGGCAGGAAGAAAAGGAGAACCGACAAAGAAAATGGGGAAAAGAAGACCAAGTGGAAGAAGGATCCAGTGATCAACTATAAGAAGTGCTGCTGGGGATGCTGGCTGGCTCAGTCAGTTAAGCGTCTGCCTTCGGCTCACGTCATGATCCCAGAGTCCAGGGATCAAGTCCCACATGGGGATCCCAGCTCAGCAGGAAGCCTGCTCCTTCCTCTGTCCCTTCTCCCCCCTTTTTTCCTACTCCCCCTCATTCTCTCTCTCTCTCTCTCTCTCTCAAATAAATAAATAAATAAATAAATAAATAAATAAAAGAAGTGCTGCCGATGGTTGAGTAAGATGAGAAATGAGGACTCATGACCTTCCCAAGAGCAGTTCCTGTTCAGGGGTGGGGACAAAAGCCTGACTACTGGGATCCTGGGCATGAATGAGAGAAGGTGAAGTTTAACAACTGGGCTAAAGAAGTTTGGCCATAACATGAGTTTTTTAAACTTTCAACTAGTAAGCAAAGGCAAGGGTCAAGGGAGGACTTTTGTTGTGGTTGTTCTGTGTATGAGGGGAGATATTACACGCATGTAAGGGCTGTGGAAGAGATCCAAGAGATAGGGAGAATTGATAACGCAAGAGGAAAAGCAACAATTCCCAGTTTCTTGTCCTTGAACAGGTGAGAGGTGATGGTGAGAAGGATGGAATCCAGTGCCCAGGTGCAAGGGCTGTCCTCAGAAGGAGCCTGAAGCGTTCATGCTGCACTTAAAAAGGAGGGAAGAGAATTAGTTATATGGGTCTTGATCGAATTAAGTTTGAAGAAATGATGGCGGAAGAATGTGGAAACTCTCTTGTCACCTCCATTTCCTCAGTGAAATACCAAGCAGAACCAGCAGCTGAGAGAAGTGGAGTACGGAGAGAAGGTGAGAAAGAATGATCCACTCCTGCAGGTGAGTGAGCAGGGCCAGAGAAACAGTCAGACGTGTTGGACCTACGGGGTGGTGGTCATTAATTAAAATAAAGCGGTTGGGGTCTGGCTGCTGGGGTGTGGGCATAGTTAGCAGACAGTTTAGGCTCAACCAGAGTTAATACCAATATAGTCATCACAAAAAGACCCTGAACAGAAGATGACGAGACACACCTGCTTCACTGTACTTTTATGTCTGTAGTCTAATTATAAGCAATTCAAACACTGGAAACTCACTGGTACAGTGGGAGCCCTGAAGGTCAGTGCTTGGGACTGGGGCCCAGGTCAGGGGAAACTGTGCATCTAGGGCTGCTGGGGCTGATGCTGCCAAGGGTGCGTCTGACCAGAGAAGTTTCAGTTCTAATGGGGAGGTGCATGGGCCCAAAGGCCTGGGGCCCACCCAATACCCCACACAAGACAACACACTCTAGTAGGAACAAACACCATACCGTGTACATTTACATGATGGTGAAAATGCCCAATTACTTAAGTCTCCATCACCCTATTTTTATTGGTAGATTAAATCAGTATGAAAATTAAAAAGACACTGCATAAATCAAGGACCTTATTTCTGTTTAAATATCCTTAATCGTATTCCTGCATTTGGCAAACAGCCTCAATGTACATGCTCCCTTTCAATTTCAATTCTTTTATTTACATGTCTGTTTCCATGTTGTTTTAGAATTCGAGTTCCTTGATAAGGAGTTATGTTTAGTCACACCCAGTGTTTCCTAGAGTGTTCTTCATCCAGAGGACATTAAACACTAGTATTTCTAATTTTACAAAAGGTAAATTGAATTTCTATATGAAATACCTTCCTCTCAGTTACTGAGTTAGATTCGATTAATTAACAGTTCTAATATACCCATAAAAAAGCTACTTTATCCACTGGGGCAAATATTAAGTCACATTTACCATGTGAACAATGAAAGGAATAGTTTATATCTTCAAATACAGGCTTTATCTGGTAGTTGAAATAATGCAGATACTTAATATCTATCACACGATACCTATCCAGAGTCACAAATGAAGGATGGGAAGGTTGGCCGTTAAACTGGGAAGAAGGAGGGTACTGCTTAAATATATCAGGAAAACAAAAGCCAATAGAATGTAAGTTTCAGATGTATACACACATATAAGATACTATATGGCAAGGGAAGCAAGGGCAAAAATGAACTATTGTGACTTCATCAAGATCAAAAGCTTTTGCACAGCAAAGAAAACAGTCAACAAAACCAAAAGACAATTGAAAGAATGGGAGAAGATATTTGCAAATGACATAGCAGATAAAGGGCCAGTATCCAAAATCTATAAAGACCTTATCACACTCAACAACCAAAGAACAAATAATCCAATCAAGAAATGGGCAGAAGACATGAACAGACATTTCTGTTTGACATCCAAATAGCCAACAGACACATGAAAAAGTGCTCAACATCACTTGGCATCAGGGAAATACAAATCAAAACCACAGTGAGATACCACCTCATACCAGTCAGAATGGCTAAAATTAACCAGTCAGGAAATGACACATGGTGGTGAGGATGAGAAAGGGGAACCCTCCTACACTGTTGGTGGGAATGCAAGCTGGTGCAGCCACTCTGGAAAACAGTATGGAGGTTCCTAATAAAGTTGAAAATAGAACTACCCTACGACCCAGCAACTGCACTACTGGGTATTTACCCTAAAGATACAAATGTAGTGATCTGAAGGTGCACATGCACCCAAATGTTTTTAGCAGCAATGTCCACAATAGCCAAACTATGGAAAGAGCCTAGATGTCCATCAACAGATGAATGGATAAAGACAGTGTGGTATATATATATACAATGGAATACTATGCAGCCATAAAAAACCGAAATCTTGCCATCTGCAACAACGTGGATGGAACTAGAGGGTATTATGCTAAACGAAATAAGTCAATCAGAGAAAGACAATTACCATGTGATCTCTCTGATAGGAGGAATTTGTGAGGCAGGGTGGGGAATCGTGGGGGGAAGGGAGGGGAAAAATGAAACAAGATAGGATGGGGAGGGAGACAAACCATAAGAGAATCTTAATCTCAGGAAACAAACTGCAGGTTGCTGGAGGGGAGAGGGATGGGAAGGATGGGGTCGCTGGGTGATGGACGTTGGGGAGGGTATGTGCTATGGTGAGTGCTGTGAATTGTTAAGATTGATGATTCACAGACCTGTACCCCCGGAGCAAATAATACATTATACGTTAAAAAAAAAAAAAAAGATACTATATGTTGTTGTGTGCATCCAAAATGAAAACCTAAAGATATTGGAAAAGCCCTGACCAAAGGCAACAAAATTTCAACACGAAGCCGACTGTTAAAGGGCAATTCAAAATTTGCTAAGTTAATTTAAAAACATATATAGTTTTCAGATACTCTCCTTCAGACCGTTTGGGTCAAAAGGCAATTTGGGGACAGGTGGGAAACAAATGCATACTGAAGCCTTGTTGATGAGATTAACGTTGATTCTCTAAGGGCCAAAAAATCACGCTGCCATGGTTCTGTAGGGGGATGTCCCAATGACCAGGAGACGGGGGCTGAAGTATTCAGCGCTGAGGAGTCTTACTGTCTACAGCTTAAAATTTCAAGGGGTTCGAGATTCAAAAAAAAAAAAAAGTTTGTGGAGTGAGAGAGATTGAGAAAGGAGACAGAAAATGCGGGAAGATGTTAATTACCGACTGCCCATGGATGCCATGAGGCTGTTTATTTTACTACTCCTTCAATTTCCCTACAGATCAGAAGACTTTCAGAATGATCAATCTCCTACAACCTTACTATGTACTCTAAAGGAGACATACATAAAACATGCAGGTAATGATTTCTACAGAATGATAAAAAAATTTTTAAAAAGAAAACTATGAATTTCATATAAACAACTCAAGATAAAAGTGATTAAATGGTCCAATCACTTTATATGCATCGAGTGTACCCTACAGGGTCACATAGCATTTCCACTGTCCTATGGTCACATACCAGGGAGCTGTTGTGCAGCCTCACCTTCCTTCAGTGGTGTGGCCTCTGAATCCATGATCTTGAGTCTCAATCGAACCCCAGGTGTTGCTCAGAAGAAATCAATCAATGTCTTTCATAGGTCCCCAGTTCTTCAAAAAGGGCATTTCCGATTTTCACTACCCTCACATGTTCTGTTACTCTCTCAGCAGATGAGTTTTTCCAACTTCAGAAGAAAATAGAAATCACAGTTGGGAAATCATTCACCTGTGTGCAAGACCTAGCACACACACACACTTTCTGGAAAGACCTAGAAAATCTGCACCTGCTCTGTGGTAGATGCCATTTGGCTGGTCTAACTGCCTTTCCAAGTCCCATGTCATTTGACTTCTCCCACCATGAGGATCAGAGAGCTTTCTCAGCCTCCCACACAGTACTGGCCAATCAAGAGGGAAGCAGAAGTCCCTCAGCAACTTCTGGCAACACTTCCTGATTAAAGGACCAAGTGTAGCCCGCATGTCCTCATCCTCCTTTTCCTGCCTGATCAAGGAGTGAGGGGAAAAGGCCAAGATGGCTGCAGTGATATCAACTCTTAGTGCTGACATCACTGACAGAGGCCATGCCAGCATTGCTTACCTTAAATTTCTTGTCACGTGAGAAAAAAGAAACCTCTGCTTAAGTGAGGCACTACTAGTGGCTGGGTTTCTATCATTTGAATTGAAAGCGCTCCTAACTGACAAAGAGCTCATTCTTCTGCCCCCCCCACCCCATCTTGTTCCACCTTCCTAGAGATCTCTTCTGTTGACAGCACCCCCCTCCCAGTACCTTCAACCTTTCCCTCTCCACAAATTGTTCCACATCACCAGTGTTTAACACTCAAGTCTCTCCCATATTAAATGCTAAAATGAAACTGCCCCCCACCCTCCCATCTTCCTCTAGCAACTGCCTTATCTTTAGCCTTCCTTTCTCTCAACATTCTTTTTAAAGAGCTGTCTACACTCGACTATCTCCCACTTCCTTCTTTCCTAGTCATTCCTCAATTCGCGGCATCTGGATTCTGCTGGCCGCTTGACGGTAAGTGTTTGTGCCAAGGTCACCAACAACATCCTCACTGCAAAATCTAATGCGAATTTTTTTCGGTTTTTATCTTATTTGACCCCCTTGTAACATTTGACACCATGACCATTCAATTCTTTTGGAAATACTTTCTTTCCTTGAATTTTTAAAAGTGTTCTGTCCTAGTTTTTCTCACCCGTCGGGCAGATCCCTGTAGGCCTATTTTAAAGGATCCTCCTTTGCAAATCTCCTGCATGTTGGTATGAAATGAGCAGAGATGGTTGCCTCCTCAATTCTTCTCTCCTTGGCAGCCTGGTTGTCTCGAAAAGTCCCACAGACTCCCCTGAAGCTGCTTCTTGCCCCACAGTCCTCCTCTGGGGGTGGCACCACCGTCCATCCAGAGTCCAAGCCAGAATGATCCTTCATGTTCTTCTCTCCCTTGTTGCTCAAATCCAGTTAATCATTAAGCCCTGGAAATTCCATCCGCCCATTCCGCTTAGTCCTGCTAATCTTACCCCAGTTTAGGCCTCTCCTGGCATTGGTTTCCAAACCCCTCTCCCCCAGGTCACCCCCTCTCTCTGCAGCTCAAGGGAACTTCTTGTAGTTGCTCCCAAACTGCCAACCTCTCTCTCACCTCTGGGTTTTCCTGCATGCTATCTCCTCTGACCAGAATTTTTTTCCCCAAGGCTAAGTATTAGAGCTAGGAGTCTTTTGATTCTCTGTTCAAGTGGCTACTGTCTTGATATGCAGAGACTGGGCTGGGTGCTCCTGCTGTGTGTTTCCCCAACATTCTATAGCCCTTGCCATCATTGCATTTTCTTTTGCTCCAGGAGGACACATTTGATCTCTAGTGACCCATCTCTCCAAACAGATAGCTCAATTAGATTGCAATGCCAGGATTTTGATTTTACTTATACCAAGACAGCAATTCTTTTTTCAAACAGCATTGGCATTCACCAAAGGTTGTGGATTAAAACTCTGGAATATTAAACATCCCCATCTAAGGGCAATTTACCCTACAGTGAAAAAGGGACATAAATGCTGGAGCAAACAATCATTTTGGCAGTCACTAAAAATATTATTGGGATGTACATATCCTACCTTTAAAAGCAAGGAGTGATCGATCCTCTATCATCCCTGAAGTATATAAATGGTTATTGCCTGTTGCAATAAAAATTCCAAAAGAAATTAACAGAGTATATATGAACCTCTAGCTAAATCTATATGGATTGCCTACAATGAAGAGGGTGCCAAATGCTTTCAAAAGCTGTGACATGACATCGGAAGTATAAAATCTAATTAAACAAAATCTAATCGATTCAATTAGTTCAATCATCAGAGAAGCAGAGGCCAACAAGACTAAAACAATTTAAAAATAAGACCCTTATGCAACAGTGTTACAAATAAATTCAGAATTAACAATGCGACATTATTGAAACATCCAGATTATTGGCAGGATTTACTACAATGAGTTTTGTCTACTTAATTTGCATGTGCTTCAGATTATAAAACCAAGAAGTTCATTTGTATGACGAAGCAAAACATAGACTAACAAACTTCTCACACTTTTCCAACAATCTAACTGCCAACAGAATATAACTTAATATGCAAAATTCAGTGCAGATAAATTTTAGAGTGACCTACCAATTTCTTGATTGTAAGGAGAAAATAATTTTTTTCTGTTACACAAGCTATGTCCAGAAAATATAAGACCAAATAACCATACTGTCATATTTATTGCTAAGAGCAAACTATAGGGGCGCTTGTGTGGCTCAGTCATTAAGCATCTGCCTTATGCTCAGGTCATGATCCCAGTGGGATCCAACACTGTATCAGGCTCCCTGCTCAGCGGGGAGCCTGCTTCTCCCTCTCCACTGCCCCCTGCTTGTGTTCCCTCTCTCGCTCTCTCTGTCAAATAAAAGCAAAATATATTTCAGTACAATAACATAACTTTCCAAAGGAAATGACTATCTATGGCTATAGCAACATAAACACCCAAGAAAAAAAGATAAAGGCCAAAAGTTCAAGAAAAAAGTATCAATTTTCTCTTTTATCTATGATGTTTTAATCATTAAGATCATTCAAAGATCATTTGATCTTAGAATACAAATACCAGTTGTATTTGGCTTGGGAATATGATTTGGGACAAAATGCCTGGCAAAAACTGCTATCAATATAACCCTTCAAGTTCCATATTCATCTGCTGAAGGATTTCAGATCTTTCCCTAAAACCATTATACTGTTTACAGCTAGGACTTCGTGTGCCTTTGTATACTTTGATCTCTATTATGGAATTTTAAGCTGCCTGAATGCAGGTTCTGAGTCATATGTAGCTTTGATCTCCTGTTAAACCCTGCACAACACTGAGAGTCACAAAATAAGTGAAGTTTATTTCATTTGAAATATCTGAAATGAAAACCAATGAATAGATCCCACATCACATATCATGGCCCCCTAGCTCTTCAAATCCATACCAGTCACCTCCGGCACCTAACTGCCTCCCAGGAATTCTCTGCTGTCCATACCTGTGTGATGTCCCTACTCTGGTTAAAGACTCAACTCTTCTGGCCACAGGAGTCAACACACAAACCAAGCTTGGCTAATCCAAAGGGCCTTCTGGACCTTGGAAGAAACTGATTCTGGGAGAGAGGAGTCCTTTTCCTTTATGATCTCGGAATAGTTTGGCTACAAGCCTTGAGCTGTCATGGGCTTCTTCCCCAGTTTCCCAAAGAAAGCAGTCTTCCTAGTCAACACACTGAAAGCAGAGGGGAGAAAGTGAGAAGCCAGGTGAGCCCACACCCCTAAACCTCATGGCACCTTCACTCTTCTCACGATTAGGTTTTAAGAGCCCATAAATACCCATGACTTACTTTCACTAGCTCATGTAAGGCTTCCATCAGTAAAAGCCAGAGTTCTAACTAGAGCAGACACAGATTTGTATTACTGTAAGGATTCTTGGAATTTACAGCGTCCAAAAGCCTCACATTAAGTATTAGGAAGATGGATTAGTTAGAGAGGTTAAGTAGCTTGGCTGATCACAATGAATTTGTAAGGATGCAGGAAACTGTGGCATTCTCCGGGCTGGCTCACTCTCACTCACTGTGAACCAACATTCCCCAGTATCACAGCTAGGGTGCAGGGAGGTGGCCGAAGTTCCTGGCAAGCAGAGGTATCCAGCCAGGATTTGGATGAGAAATGAGCATGCTCAGAGTTTGTCTCTTTGGGGGAGCATAGTGGTATGGCCAAGCAGTTCCTCTGATACAACGAAGGTAGACTCTCTAGTATATAGGGTCCTGCCTGCCTGGTACACTCCTGGCTCCCTAGAGCCACTGTTTTTCTTTTTAACTGAAGTATAGTTGACATATCATATTAGTTTCAAGCATACAACAGGATTCAACAATTCCATACATTAGGAAATGTTTACCACGATAAGTGTACTTGAATACTAGTAATTATTTTCCTTCCCTATGCTGTACTTTTCATTCCTATGATTTCCTTATTTTATAACTGGTAAATTTGTACCTTTTAGTCCCCTTTGCCCATGTCATTCATACCCAACCCTTTCCCCTTTGGCCCACCAATTTGTTCCCTCTAAGTTTGTTTCTATCTTTTGTTGTGGTTGTTTGTTCATTTGTTTTTTAGATTCCACGTATAAGTGAAATCATATGGTATTTGTCTTGGTCTGGCTTATTTCACTTAGCATAATACCATCTAGGCCCACCATGTTGTCGTCACAGATGGCAAGATTCCATTCTTTTTTATGGCTGAGTAATATTCTATTGTGTATATATACTGCCTCTTTTTTAACCATTCATCAATCACTTGGAACCACTGTCTTTTGCATGATTGTTCTGTTTTGCCTATTTCTGACCGAGTGAGATCCAAAACTGGTTCTATGGTTCTCCCAAGAATCTGGGAACTACTAAGAACCTTCAGTAGATCTCTTTCTGCTCCAATGAGCTACAATTCTGTTTGAAAACAAGAACCTTGACCTAAACACAATTTGGTACCTGGACATGGAGTACTGCAACCTCACACGTGGAACCGGATTGCTGAAGATGGACTTTGAGACGTGAAGGCACAGATACTGAAAGCAGAAAGCCGGGAACTCTTCATATGCGTGATATAAAGTCAAAATATCCCATAATATGCCTCGGAAAGTACACTACACTACGTGCTACTTTCCATTACAAGAGTAAAAACAAACAAACAAACAAAACAAAACAAAAACTGGCATAAAAGGAAGACACTTAATAGCAGTTCCCAGAATTCCTAAACTCCTTCCCAAATTTAGTACCACTCCAACATGGTTTTCGGCTGCCCCAGAAACTATATAAAAAAAGAAACGTGTCTTAAACACAGGGGGATTTTATTTTTCTCACACTTGAAAATTAATAAAAACTGAAGGGACAGTCAGTCCTTGCAGTTTATACATTCAAAATCACAATCCCAAATCATCAGTCAAAAAGTAAAATGATGAGCAATAGGCTAAGAAGAGAGGGGAGGATGTCCCATACCATAGAAAGATCTCATCAAGATCACTTAGTATTTTGCTCATGTCTATTGCTTTGCAGCTTAAAACATCCTTCCACCTATTTTTTCTCCCCGTCCCCTTTCCTTCCTGTCCCTTTCTCCCTCTGTCATTCTTTTATAACCCCATGACCCTATGGGTTACTTGGGCAGGCAGTATTCATTATTCTTCTCAGAGAAGAGAGACTGGCTTTGAAAAGTTGTGTAAGGTCTTCAACATTAAAAATCAAGTGGCAAGACTCAGTATTAATCAGAAGTTGAAGTAGATCTAGGTTTCCTGAGGCCTGAAGTTATTACCATTTGCAGAAACTTTGTTAAGAAAAATCACAAACATTAAAAATACAAAATCAGAAAGGACAGCGAATGAGAAAAAAAATCGCAACTGATGATAAATTTCTATAAAGTTGACAAATACCACGAATATCACAGAATCCAGCAAAGCATAACATTTAATTAATAAACTGCCCGCCATCCTTCTCCAATATCCTACCTCTCTAAGCTGCATATTCTGCTCATCTCTTCAAATGCAAATAATTTTTAAAATACACTTTTCTACAGAGATAGTAAGATTTTTCAGTCAGTACTTCAGTACAGCAGGTTGAAATGTATTCTTTGTCATACAGTTTTGAAAAATGTTTTTAGCTTCACCACTCGTTTATCGCATGTAAGCTTAAGTTAGGGAAGAAGTTTCTGCCATACATGAGCCATAAGATTTCAGGGCATTTCAATTTTCTTGTGCAAGTTGATCTTAAATACTTTACGACGAACTTCCATCAGTTTGTCATCGATGATTCACTGTAGTAGGGTAAGTTTTATGCTATTTTCTGGATGTCAGTATTTGTTGTCAAATCAAGGAAGTTAAATCTTTCTCAATGTGCTCATATAATTTATTACTCTTCATTAACTGGGTTCAATTTATCCTTTTCTATTTGAAATTTCTCTCTATGAATTACTGCTTTTGATGTGGCCTGAAAATTTGTAACAATTTACTTCTTGATAGAAAAGTATCTATTGATCTCATGCAGAAATAAACGAAAAATAATTTTACTTTGGGATCTTATTATAACTTAATATGCTTCATTGTCGACCATATTCCTGACAAGGGGAGAACTTCTAGTTTTGACTGGATGACAAGGAGAACTGAAACATCTGCTTACATGCCTAATGAATTTTGTGTTTAATAAATTGCTACACACCTGATGATTGCAAGAATTTTCCACCTATGGATTGGCTTCTGACTGTACATGTTTCCATTTTTTTTAAGATTTTATTTATTTATTTGCTAGAGAGACACAGTGAGAGAGGGAACATAAGCAGGGAGAGTGGGAGAGGGAGAAACAGGCTTCCCACCGAGCAGGGAGCCCAATGCAGGGCTCGATCCCAGGACTCTGGGATCATGGCCTGAGCTGAAGGCAGATGCTTAACGACTGAGCCACCCAGGCGCCCCTGACTGCACATCTTTTAAATGTGTTTCTCCTCTATTACCCATAGACTTCTGGTGCTCAAGACTAAAGATCGATCACATGACAACCAAACTTCTGGCCCCAGCTTCAATATCATGAAATTAGGTGAGCTGGTGCGGCTGAGGTAGAGAAAATCCTGTGGTGGCCCAGCCTCCACCAAGAAGGCTAGCAATAACACATACAGGACAGCCTGGGAGGCACAGAAGAACATCTGGAAAACGCTGGCAAAGGGGTAGTTAAGATGGAAAGAGATGATAGTCTTGCAGACAAAATATCTTACTCTTATCAAATTTACAAAAATATCTGAGTATGTGAGCACAATGGCAGCACCTCGGAAGGGGCGGGTAAGTGAGGGAGGGGCCCTGGAGGCGAAGCTTCATTAGCTTTATGGTGAATACGCCTCTGCTCTTTCCACAACATGTTTCTCATTTTAATTTATATCCAGCTTTATTGAAATAGAACTGACATATAACATTGTGTAAGTTTAAGGTGAGTAATATGATTTCATGCTTGTATATATTGTGTTTACCACAATAAGGTCAGGTAGCACATCGTTCACTTCACATAATTACCATTTTGTTGTTGTTATGGTGAGAAAATTAAAGCTCTACTTTCATAGCAACTTTGGAATATACAACACAGTATTGTTAGCTATTGTCACCATGTTGTACATTAGATCCCTGGTACTTATTCACACCATAACTGAAAGTTTGTACCCTTTGACCAACATCTCCCTATTTCACCTGCACTTTAGCCCCTGACAATCATCATTCTATTCTGTTTCTAGGAGTTCAATGTTTTTAGATTTCACATGTAAGTGTTTGTCTTTCTCAATCTGAATTATTTCACTTAGCATAACGCCCTCAAGGTCCACTCGTGGTGTTGCAAAAGGCAGGATTTCCTTCTTTTTTATGGCTGAATAATACTCCATTGTGTATATATACCCCATTTTCTTTATCCATTCATCTGTTGATGGACACTTAGATTGTTTCCATGTCAAGGCTATTGCAGATAATGCTGCAATGAACATGGGGGGTGTAGATATCTCTTTGCGATAGGGGTTTTATTTTGGAATATATCCCTATAAGTGGGATTACTGGATCAGGGGTAGTTCTAGTTTTAATTTTTGGAGGAGCATCCATACTGCTTTTGGTGTTTTGTTGTCTCTGAAAGTTTCGTTATTAATTCAGTGTATTACAGAAGGTCAAAGAATGTGGTCTATAAAATGTCTAGTTTCCAACACGGACTAAGGTGGCTTTGAGGATGCTTGGAAACAAGGTGCATACTAGTCTTGTGGGTGAGAATGTTCTATCTGTAGCTATTAGTTCGACTTTTATATTATCCCAATATTCTATGTTCTTCTTAATTATTTATTTAAGGGGCGCCTGGGGGCTCAGATGATTAAGGGTCTGCCTGCTGCTCAGGTCATGATCCCAGCGTCTTGGAATGGAGCCCGGCATCAGGCTCCTTGCTCAGCAGGGAGCCTGCTTCCTCCTCTCCCCCTGCAGCTTCCCCTGCTCATGCTTGTGTGCTCTCTCTGTCAAATAAATAAATTAAACCTTCCAAAAAAAAAAAAAAAAGGTAGAACTTCTGACTCCCCAAAAACTAAACTACTAATAGCCTTTTTGACCAAAAGCCTTACCAATAACAAATACGGTCAAGTAACATATATTGTGTATGTCTAATATAATCTCAAAATAAAGTAAGGTAAAGAAAATATTAAGAAAATTACAAGGAATAGAACATCTACTTATACTATCGTACTGTATTCATCAAAAAAAGCCCCATGTACAAGTGAATAAGGGCATTTCAAACCAGCATTGTTCAAAGGTCAATTGTAAAAGAAGAGAATTTTTGCTCCTTGAATCCACACTGCTCCACATTTAATACCTAAACATTGTAGAGAAAAACGGGGTCGCTTATTTTAATACAAAACCTTCTCATTACTTTTAATAAAAAGCTGTTTTTTAAAATAAACTAAAAAGTTAAAGAAAGGAGAATATTAGAAATTCCTTCAAAACTTATTTTAACTTGCTATCCATTTACACTACATCACCGGCAAGATCGCTGTAGGCTTCTGAGAGCATCCTTGTGAAATGGAAAGATCTTTATTTGCTTCACCAAGTGTCAGAAAAGATGGGCTAATTACAGTTTAATACAGTTCACATTCTGATCTTATAAATGCAGTTGTATGTGCTATTTTATACATATCTGTGTCCATTAAGTATACTCTCTCTCTGAACTAAACAACATCTAAAACACTACTCTGGGGCGCCTGGGTGGCTCAGTGGGTTAAAGCCTCTGCCTTTGGCTCAGGTCATGATCTCAGGGTCCTGGGATCGAGGCCCGCATCGGGCTCTCTGCTCAACAGGGAGCCTGCTTCCTCCTCTCTGCCTACTTGTAATCTCTCTCTGTCAAATAAATAAATAAAATCTTTAAAAAAAAAAAACACTACTCTGGATGAAATAATGTCTGAGGATAAAGTGGGTGTTAATAAGAATTGATTCTAAGCAAGGAGATGCATATCAGTGGATAAATAATACACATGTTTGCATTATTTGGTAAATGTAATAGATGTATAGTTTTTTGCAAAGAACAGGGAATTTTCAAAAGAAGCAAAAATCTCAGTTACTATCTTCATGTCACTGAGAGCATTCTGAAAGTTTTATATCTAACCTATTTAACAATATTATGCAACAAATATAAAGAAACTCTTTAAATTCTCAAAACAAAGATTCTAAAAATATGACAGCATTATCACACATTTTTGGGGAAAGATTTTTTATTTATTTATTTGACAGAGAGAGATTACAAGTAGGCAGAGAGGCAGGCAGAGAGAGAGGAGGAAGCAGGCTCTCCGCTGAGCAGGGAGCCCAATCCGGGGCTCCATCCCAGGACCCTGAGAGCATGACCTGAGCTGAAGGCAAAGGCTTTAACCCTCTGAGCCACCCAGGTGCCCCAGCATTATCACACTTTTATCTTTAGTATTTATATGGCCAAACTAAACATCTTGTTCCTGGGAGCATGAACTTATTAAAAGAGAAAGGAACTGGAAGTCTGGGAGACCCAGATTTAATTCCCCGGTTTAGCTGTGTCTTCTCAGACAAGTTACTCAACCTCTCTGTCTCCCTTTCCTCTTGTGCAAAATGAGTACAATAACCACTTGGGGAAGAGAGTTGCAAAGATTAAATACCTCTGAGGAGCCTACCTTGTATGTTAGCAGTAGTAAACGCTAGTTGGGGCTCCATTAATTTCCCTCCTCTTTTCCCAAATGACCATTCAAAAACCCTGTGCATTTTGAACTGAATTTCTAGCTGCAAACCATTCAAAGTGAAAAACATTATAGCTGACTCATGTTATAAAATCTGAAATGGGTCTTAAAAGCCCCTCATATCTAAATGATTTGAAGCAATATTATTTCAATAAGTTCAATAAAGTTCTCTTAAAATTTGTTATATTTTATGACCCAATTAGCTACTTCTTTAAACATATATACAAGTGCTGGTTTAAAATCAGGATGCCGGTCAAGCAAAATGTAGCTGAACCCCTTGATTTGGGCATATAATGTAACAAAATGGCCTGCAGGATAATAAAGTCAGCAAAGTAAACACTGGAAAGAGATAGTCAGCCTTGTTGTCTCTGTTAAACATGTCGCAGTGCTGCATCTGAAAATATTTGAAAAATCTGCCGATTTTCCATCTGTTATATTTCTCAGAGGATAACTGAAAGTTCATGTGAAAGTTCACTGTAAGTTTAAATATGTCATATCAGGTCATTTGCAGGGTAAGGGTTCACTGGGAGTTTATTATTATTTTTTTAAAGACTGAAATGGAAAAAGAATAAATAGACTAATTGAAGCTATTTTACATTACATTATGACCACTGCATTTTTAAACATCATTAATAGAAATTATAAATTTTAAAAGGCCGTGTGCGATGCTTAATGGCAATAACAAGTATAAAGAAAGTGCCTAAGACAGGATCCTTGGGATTCTTCCTAGAGAAGAGGCTGTAGACCAGTTTTCATTGTTCCACATATCAGTTAAAGTACAATAGTTGCTATATTTCAAATTGTATTGAATGCTTTGTTCAAACTGCATATTTAAAAATAGTATACAGGGGTGCCTAGGTGGTTCACTTGGTTAAGCATCTGCCTTAGGCTCGAGGGTCATGATCTCAGGGTCCTGGGATCGAGGCCCGCATCAGACTCTCTGCTCAGCAGAGAGTCTGCTTCTCCCTCTCCTTCTGCTTCTCCCTCTCCCTCTGCTGCTCCCCCTACTTGTGCTTGCTCTCTCTCTCTCAAATAAATAAATAAATAAATAAGTAAAATTAAAAACAGTACGCAGAGACAGAAAAAAGAAACATCGAAATAGTAAAGAAATATCGTCTACTGTACCTGAACAGGGGTGATTTTAATTTGTAATTGCTAAGAATGCTGGTTTTGAGGTACACCATTTGTGGGCTGCTTATAGCATAAGCAGGAAGCCAAGAAAATTATCTTTCATTTGCAACAAAATGACTAAATCTGAAAAAAAATCTAAATCAAAGAGATATTAGTCAATATAATATAGATATTACTAGTCAATTAGACTAATTATCAAAATTAGTCAATATTATCAATATAGCAATTATCAATTGTTGAAGCAAAACTTAAGATTTGCTTTTTGATAAAATCTTCGTATTAAAAAAATGCTTAGAAGAATATAACTTTTAGGGAAAGCAACAGTGAACATACAGATGTATATATATGTGTTCAAATATACATAAAATTTAGGATAGAACTTCTGGGTTCACCAATTTAAAAAATTTTTCTTTCTCTAACATACTGGTACATACTAGAGTTCAGCAAAGGATTCTAAATATATTGAGTAAAGGTACATTCCACTCTTTCCCGTCAAATGCTTATCCTCAGCTTCAAAATATAACTTGCAGTCTGTACTTTGCTCCTTAAATTGAAAAGCATATTTTTTTTTCCAGCATGTCCATATTCTCTTTATGATGTATTGCCAACTGGTTTTAATGGACCACAGCATTTATTCACAGCATTAAAACATATACATGTTAGACATATATATGTATCTAATGAAATTAATTATTTTAGCTGTTAAAGAAGGAAAGGTAGAGTGCCTGGGGGACTCAGTCTGTTAAGTGTCTGCCTTGGGCTCAGGTCATGAGACCGGGGTCCTGGTATGGAGCCCCAGCATCCAGCTGCTTGCTCAGTGGGGAGTTTGCCTCTCCCTCTCCCTCTCCCCGCCACGCTCCAGAGTGTGTGTGTGTGTGTGTGTGTGTGTGTGTGTGTGTGTGTGTGTGTGTGTGCGCACGCACCCACACGTGCACCACTCTCTCCTCTTTTTCTCTCAAATAAATAAAATCTTTTAAAAAAAAAGGAAAGGAATTCTGAGTAAGATGGAGAGAGAAGGAAAAGCTTGAGAAATAACGGTAGTGGGGGGGCAGATCACTGTCTTTCTTGACCACTTTCACTTATTATTTGGCATATTATATCATTATTATTATTATTAATCACAGTTTTCCATCTTAGAAATTATTTTCTTCCTCCCACTATCTCTGGGTTGGATGGGTAAGAATTTGAACACTTTCTCTACTATCCTCAACTTTCTCCTCGCCTTCCGAGAGATTTCCTGATTCTCCTATGGCGGTTCTCTTCCCCCTCCAAGCCACCTCGTCCTTTCCCAAGACTTCAACTATCACCTCTCTGAGACTGTCAAGAAAAACTTTATGTCTTTCCCCTCACATACCTCCAAGCTGTTTTCAACTGCTGATTTGTTCCATGTATATAAAAAACTAAATGAAATGCTACTTCTGCCTCTGTTAGTACCATTATTACTATTATTACTACCACTAGCATCACTGCTACTGCTGCCTCACTACTATTAATACTACCATTATTACTGTGTCTCCTGAGTACCATTCACTTATATGTTTACTGTGTGTCAGGCACTGGATTCAGCCCTTACCAACAACAACCCTATGAGTAGGTTTTATTATCCTTATTTTATACTCAAGGAACTCAGTAAGACTCAGAACTACATCACCGTAACAGAGAGGGGCAACACCTGTTCAGATAAAATCAGAGCATGCTTACATTCTTGTGTTAACACAATTTATCTTTCATCAGTCTCCAAATAGTTGATGAACACTGAAGTGTAAAACAATAAGATCATGAACATTTTACTGAAAAATTACTATATTTTTTGGTACTCTTCTGCGAGCTTTATTCACTCCCCTCCCGTAATAACCCAATGAGAGTAGATATTACCATTTTCCTTATTCTACAGACAGGTGAAATTGAGGAACATAAAGGTTGAGTAACTTGTCCCATCTCACAGAGTTGGTAAGTGGTAGAACCAGGATTCCAGGCAATGTCTCAAGAGTTTATGCTTTTTAATTGCTATTTTGGGCTAAGTGATATATCCGATAAATTTGTACAAATGCGAAGAGCCATGTCCTCAAAGAGTTTACTATCTGGTTGAACAGATAAGAGCAAGATGATAAAATCTAGGAGGTCAGATTTCTGGCATGTCAACTATCTGTTCTACAGTTGCAAAGCTGTTACACTGGAAACAAGAGGCAAGGAAAACAACTACAACACTTCAGACTTCACACAGCCTTCAGAATCCAGATAAGATTCTATGAGTCCTTGGAATCTAGATAAGAAAACTGGCAAATTTGGATGAACATAAAATGAAGCAAATGAAGGATATTATAGAGTGAAAACTGCCCTTACTGGTGATTGATTGATGAGATATGGAAGAGAACCAAGATCACCTGAGTCTATGTCAGTGGGAGACCACATCGCCATCAAAAAATGTACAAGTCTTAAATAGAGGCTGATGAATTTGAGGTAAGAATAAAATTATAAATAAAAACAAATCTATCACCCATCCACCCTATACCCCTGGGACAAAGAATAAAAAATAAAAAATAAAAAATAAAAAATAATAAAATCTAAATCTGTCTGGGTAAGTCATTTGCTCCCAAGTAAGGGTAATCAGTGTAAAAGCAGATGGTCATTCTGAGAGATAAATTACAGAGGCATAAGAGCAAAGGGCTGAAGACACATTTCCCACTGGTGCTATAATCCTCCTGTACTTATTGCTTCCTACTTGTCTGCTACCATATGACAGCCAAGGAGGACAAGGAAGAGTTAGAAAGAAGAGTATGTAGCACCTATCTGGCTCTGGACCAGGATCAGAAAAAGAGTGGGAAACAAGACTAGAAAGACCACTGTCTAGTTTGAGGGGGGTCTAGAATGTTATCTAGACAAAGGCCTATGTTTTGTAAGCTTCATACTGGTGAGCTAGCTCATGCTGTAGGAGCTTCTTGGAGTTGGGACCATGAACCTTCTCCCAACAGAGTCCCGGATGGAATGGAGTCCTGGTATTTCAAGGTTCCATTACATTTAGTATATTCAGTTCTTAAAGAGAAAGACTCTATTTCTATTTTAGGTACTATTTCATTTTCTGAGGACTATAATAGCAAAGTACCAAAATCTGTGTCTTAAAGCAATAGAAATTTATCATCTCAGTTCTGGAGGCTTGAAGTTTGAAATCAAGGTATAGACAAGCAGGGCCATGTTCTCTTTGAGCTCTGGGGGAGACTCCTTCCTTTCCTTTTGTAGCGTCTGGTATTTTGCCAGCAATCTCTGGTGTTCCTTGGTTTGGAGATGCATCACTCCACCCCTGTCTTCCTGTGCTATCCTGTGTGTCTTCATGTTGTCTTCCCTCTGTGCATGTCTCTCTCTCTGTCCAAGTTTCTACTTTTTTTATAGGAACACCAATCCTATTGGATTAGGCCCACGCTCATGATAAAATTTTGACTTTATTATCTCTGTAGAGACCCTATCTCCAAATAAGGTAACATTCTAAGGTCCTGGGGGTTAAGAATTTGAACCTATCTTTGGGAGACACAACTCAACTCATAGCAGGTACAAAGTTTAGCTTAATAATAAACTAGAGACCATGAAAATAGGAATATCAAATATTGTACATTATCTTAGGGAAGTACGATTTTTAAGGTGCCAAAAAGAATTCTCCTGAAACCCAGCTCTGGATCCTAATAAGATAGTGATGGCAAAGACATAGAGTTCGTGTTTCACAATACAAAAACAGTACATAATGCAAATAAAGAAATGATGCAAACTTTAAAAAGAACAATAATGAGGTACAGTTCAATAAACACATAATAAAATTTCTAAAACATAGCTATTATATGCCATGCTATATCAACTTTCCTACACATCTGGCATTAAGTATTAATCTATGAAATTTTCATCATTACCCTGAGCACCACATTCAGGGAGGTGGCCTGCAAAACAAAAAAAATTGACAACTACAATAGCAAGCAAAATTGTCAATACCCTCCCAAATATAAAATCAAACTTTATTTTTCGGAAGTATTGTCATAAAAGTGGAGAAAAAACTTGGTGACTTTACATGGGTGCCATTTTGTTTTTGTTTGTTTTAATAAAGTAAGCCAATGAGGCAGAAAGGCTCGCTTGGAATAATAGGAAAAAAATACCAGTCTAAGAATCATGGGAGGGGTGCCTCAATGGCTCAGTTGGTTAAGCATCTGCCTTTGGCTAAGGTCATGATTCCAGGGTCCTGGGATCAAGTACCACATCAGGCTCCCTGCTCAGCGGGAAGACTGCTTCTCCCTCTCCCTCCACTGCTCCCCCTGCTTGTGCTCTCTCTCTTTCTCTGTCTTTGTGTCAAATAAATAAATATATAAATAAAATCTTTAAGAATCATGGGAATGTAGGCCAAATGATAAACTTTAAGCAAAATGGGGCTAATGCATTAACCAGTGTGGTTGTGAGAACTGACTGAGATAAGAATATGTGAAAAAGCACCATGAAAATTGCAAAGTGCTTCAAAATGTAGGTTATTATCAGACTTGAGGTGTGATATGAAGTTGTCATTTTGTTATTTATAGGAGAGAAAATTTATAGAATATGACTGTCCTATTTAATAAGTTAATGGACTAAAAGTTCTCAATAAATCTATTATTAAAACTCCCTCTTCAAAAATCTAGAAGATCTGAAGCTCTTCATAGAGTTAAGAGCTATAATCAGCATAGGATAATAAAATACTTTGAGTTTCAGTTATTTGGCGTATGTGAATCCAGCTTGTGTGAATAACTTAACTCACTCTGTAACTTTGGGCAAGTTATGTAACCCTGTTGTATATCAACTTCCTCATCTCTCAACTGGGAACAACAACCTCTGCCTAATGAATGAATGGTGGAATAAAAAAATAATTTTATGAAGTGCCTATCACATAGTAGGCATTCAACAAATAACAGTTACTTTGTTTCAAAAAAAATCTTGAATCTTTGTATAAGACATATTTCTTTAGCTTTAAAGCTCTGCACTATTAAAGAAATGCAACTGGGGCGCCTGGGTGGCTCAGGTGGTTAAGCATCCGCCTTTGGTTCAGGTCATGATCCCAGGGTCCTGAGATCAAGCCCCACATTGGGCTTCTTGCTCAGCAGGGAGCCTGATTCTCCCTCTGCCTGCTATTCTCCCTGCTTGTGCTTTCTCTCTGTGTGTGTCAAATAAATAAAATAAAATAAATAAAATATGAAAAAAAAAGAAATGCAATTATGTTCAGTTTAAAATTGAAGATTTCCTACCAGACACATATATTTTAATTTCTGAAAAACTTAAGTAAATTTTACTATCATGTAGTTAAAGAGTAAAATTATTACTGGTATTATTAGACTTACCTTCCAGGTGCTAATAAATCAAAGCCATTGCTTTTCCAACCAAACTATGAGAGAGAAAACACACACATACACACACACAAATTAGTTACTTATTTGGGTGCCTGGATGGTTCAGTGGGTTAAAGCCTCTGCCTTCGGCTCAGGTCATGATCTCAGGGTCCTGGGATCAAGGCCCGCATCAGGCTCCCTGCTCAGTAGGGAGCCTGCTTCCTCCTCTCTCTCTCTGCCTGCCTCTCTGCCTACTTGTGATCCCTCTCTCTGTATCAAATAAATAAAATCTTTAAAAAAAGTTAATTACTTATTTTATAATGCATCCACTTAGAGGTAGAATATTCGCATAGTGTGTGTTCAAGATAAAGTAATTAATTCCCTACTTAATCTAAAGTACAATTCAAGATTACTGCATAGTCAAATACAAAATTATACAAAGAAACTAACACAAACCTCTCATAAAAACTTGTTAGTAGAAAACAAGATGGGATTGGGAAGGAGACAAACCCTAAGAAACTCTTAATCTCAAGAAACAAACTGAGGGTTACTGGGGGGTGGGACGGTAGGAACAGGGTGGATGGGTTATGGACATTGGGGAGGGTTTGTGCTTATGGTGAGTGGTGTGAAAGGTGTAAGCCTGATGATTCACAGACCTGTACCCCTGGGGCAAAAAAACCCCAAAAAACAAAAACAAAAACAACAACAACAAAAAACAACCTGTTAGTAGAAATTCTGCTCTGGGCAAGATGGAATAGCCTGGACCCAATTTATATTACAACGTGAAACAACCAAAAAACCAGACAAAATATATGAAACAATAGTGTTTAAGACACTAGACATCAGGCAATGAAGAACAGTGATCCCTATGAGAGGTAAAACAAATGAGATGAGCCTGTGACTAAGTTTCCAGGCTACACACTGGGAGGGGGAATCCAGGGAAGCCTGGCAGATTCCTTGAGTTGAGAAGCTGAGAGCCTAGGGAGACTGAACTGACTAGAGTTCACAGGGCAGGAAAGCACAGAGGGAAAAATCTGTAGAGACAGAGAACTCCAGATCTCTGCATAGGATATCTCTTGAGCACTCAGATGAGAACCAGCCATGCATAGATCTGAAGAGGCTACCTAGTCTGGCAATAGTGGTTTTTCTCACTAGCAGACTGGAAAAATCTTTATTCACAGGAAAATAGGTAGAGTGTTCAGAAAAGACTTGCCTCAATAGGGGGAAATAATTGGGCCTAGACTAGATGTTGCTCTGGTCCTGTTTAACAAATCTTAAAAGCAAGACCAAAAAGGATCACACAATTTCAAAGTAATCACATTCCAAGATAATAAAAATATTTACATATATTTTTATATGTAATATAAATATGAAAATATCCAGCAACCATAAAGGTAAATTTACAATGTCTGACATCCAATCTAAAATTACCAGGCACGCAAAAAGTCAGGAGCAGATGACCCACATTGAGAGAAAAAAATCTATCAATTAAAATACACCTACATCAGGGCACCTGGGTGGCTCAGTGGGTTAAAGCCTCTGCTTTCGGCTCAGGTCATGACCTCAGGGTCCTGGGATCGAGGCCCGCATCGGGCTCCCTGCTCAGCAGGGAGCCTGCTTCCCCCTCTCTCTCTCTGCCTGCCTCTCTGCCTCCTTGTGATCTCTCTCCCACTGTGAAATAAATAAAAAATAAATTAAAAAAAATACACCTACATCAGACACAGATGTTAAAATCAGCAAAGACATTGAAACCATTCCTGTAACTGTATTCCATGTGCTGAAAAACAAAAAACAGATCTCAAACCCAAACACAAAAAATGATCTGAATTTGCACTTCTAAAGCAAACTACAAGCCTAAGATGAAGAAAACACTACTTGTGATACTGACAGCATAAATAATGCAGAAGAAAACATTACTTAACATTAAGACCTAGCAATAGAAACTATCCAAAATTGTAAAAGAAAAAGAATTTTTAAAATGTAGTCAGCATCAGTGAGCTTCTGGAAAACTAAGAGACATAATGTATGTCTAATTGGAGTGCCAGGGAAGGGAGAGCCTCATGGAAAGTATTTGAAGAAATAAAGGCTAAAATATTTTCAAGTGTGACAAGACTATAAATTCACAGCAGCAAGATCACAAACACCAAGTAGAAGAAACGAAGAAAAGGCACATCATAATACAATTGCTCAAAACCAATGGTAAAGAGAAAATCTTAAAAGCAGACAACGCGGGTGGGGGGAGGGGGGCGGCGCCTGGGTGGCTCAGGTGGTGAAGCATCTGCCTTTGGCTTGGGTCATGATCTCAGGGTCTTGGGATCCAACTGCACATCAGGCTCCCTGCTCAGTAGGGAGTCTGCTTCCCCCTCTCCCTCTGTCCCCCAACTCCCGCTTGTACTCCAGTCTCTCTCAAAATAAATAAAATCTTTTAAAAAAGGAGCAGACAAGAAAACATGTCATCTGTAAAGATACAAAGATAAGGAAGAAAGCAGATTTCTCATCAGAAGCAATAGTGAGAAGGCAGTAGAGCAACAATTTTAAAGTACTGAAAGAAAAATAACCTGTCAATCTAGAATTCTATACTCAGGGAAAATACCTTTCAAAACAATGGTGAAATACCTTTTCCAGACATACAAAAGTGAAAGAATTCACCACCAGCAGATCCATATTATAACAGTCTAAATGTTAAAGAAGTCCCTTGGACAGAAGGAAAATTATACCAGTGGGAACACTGATAAACACAAAAGTCTAAAGATCACCAGAAATGTTAACTCTATGGGTAAACAGACAAGATTTTTTTCTTAACACTTAAAGCACTTTAAAAATTAATTTATTATTATGATGCCAATAAAATATAAATAATAAATAACATAAAACTAAAAAATAATAATGATGTATTGTTGAGTTTAAAACATATATATAAGTAAAATGTTTAAAAAATGGTACAAAAAATAGGAGGGGAGAAATGGAAGTATATGATTGTAAATTTCTTATACCATATGTGAAGTAGTAGTCTCACTTGAAAGTAGACCACTAAGTTTTGGTTTTGTTTTGTTTTGTTTTGTAATTTTTACGATTTTATTTATTTATTTGACAGAGAGAGAGAGAGAGAGAGAGAGAGCACAAGCAGGGGGCACTGGAAGGAGAGGGAGAAGCAGGCTCCCTGCTGAGCAGGAAGCCCACTGTGGGGCCAATCCCAGGACCCTGGGATCATGACCTGAGCCACAGGCAGATGCTTAACTGACTGAGCCACCCAGGAGCCCCTAGACTGCTAAGTTAAACATGTATAAAAGTGCTAAAGCCACCACTTTATGTAAGATAAAAACAAACCAAAAAAAGAGTTATAACTACTAAGCCAACCATTAAGATATAATGGAATCATTAAAAAAAGACCTTAACTTCAAATAAGGCAGAAAAAGAGAAAAGGGGGAACAAAGATTTAGATGAGACAAATAGGAAATAAATAGCAAGATGACAGTTTAAAGTTAACTATATCAATAATCATGTTACAGTAAGGGGTCTAAATACCTTAATTAAAAGGCAGAGATGACTACTTTAGCATCAGACAGTAAATTTTAGAGCCAAGACTACCACCAGGAATAAAAAAGGTCATTTCATAGCGATACAGAAGTCATTACACTAGAAAGGCATAATAATTATGTAAGTGTAACTGTCATCAGCAGAAGCTCACTAGAGCACTTAATTATGAAGGAGGAGACGTTACACCCCCTTGGTGCATTCAGAGTGATTGGGATGGGAAGAAACAGGAGTGAATGGTAGAGTATACTTTATAAAACTTCCCTGCCCCTAAGATTTTTCTGGTGCAGGAGAGAGAAGAAATGGACTACCAAGGATGCCTTATTTATTTATTTATTTATTTATTTATTCATGATTTTATTTATTTATTTGACACAGAGAGAGAGAGGCTACAAGTAGGCAGAGAGGCAGGTAGAGAGAGAGGGGGAAGCAAGCTCCTCCCTGAACAGGGAGTCCAATGCGGGGCTCCATCTCAGGACCTGAGATCATGACCAGAGTCGAAGGCAGATGCTTAACCAACTGAGTCACCCAAGTGCCCTGAGGATGCCTAATTTAAAATATAAAAGCTAAAATTTCTGTTACATGTAAGATCAGACAATAAACCCAACTCTGCAAAGCGTATTTCACTCTGTTTCCACACATAATAAGACACACACACATATTTAGAAAATTAGTTCACATTAAAAACCACAAGACGGGATTTTTAAGAATCTAATATTATATACATTTTAATGTTTATAAGCATTATACATATGTATATGTAGATGCATTTGTGTGTATACACCATGTTCAGTAATTTGATTTTTGTTTTTTTAAAAAAGGAAATCACCTGTGAAGCTCTGCTGTTATGAAAGAATATATAATATTTGGGTTCTGAAATAAAAATCCTGTCTTGTGTTTTTTAATGTAACCCAATTTTTCAAATGTCAAACTAAACCTAAATATTCTTCCAGTTAGAGTTCACCAAAAAAAAAATAGGTCAACAGACAAAAA
>LNAC01000281.1:1868835-1885267 GCA_002007465.1 Ailurus styani
TTTTTTTTTTTTAAAGATTTTATTTATTTATTTGACACACAGAGAGAGAGAGATCACAAGTAGGCAGAGAGGCAGGCAGAGAGACAAGGAGAGGAGGAAGCAGGCTCCCTGCTGAGCAGAGAGCCCGATGCGGGCCTCGATCCCAGGACGCTGAGATCATGACCTGAGCCGAAAGCAGTGGCTTTAACCCACTGAGCCACCCAGGCGCCCCCAGATTAAAGTTTTTGATAAAAAAAAAAATGCCAATGTATCATTTTGTTGAATGACTCAAATATGCCTCAAGTAATGCCAGGCATAAACTAATGTGGATAAGGGGCACCTGGGTGGCTCAGTCAGTTAAGCATCTGCCTTCGGCTCAGGTCATGATCCCGGGGTCCTGGGATGGAGTTCTGCGCCTGGCTCCTTGTTCAGCGGGAACCTGCTTCTCCCTCTCCCTCTGCTCTTCCTCTCCCTCCTCTCGTGCTCTCTCTCAAATGAAATAAATAAATAAGTAAATAAATAATCTTTAAAAAATAATGGGGGTAAAAACACAGTTATTTTTCCTTTTTTTAAATTTTATTTTATTATGTTAGTCACCTTTTCCTATAGGTCTGTTCAATCAAGTATTTGGTCAGCGTTATCCTCATTCTATAATGCTGGTTTGTCTGGGCACCCCATTCTGGAATGACAATCATTTACCTCATGGATGTGATCTCACTATCTTCTAGCGTCCAAATTTTACTTCTGAGAGGTTTGATATCATTCTAATTGCTGAGCTTGGTGTGTTGCCTTTTCCCTTACATGCTCTTATGATCTTAGTTTTGGGTTTTTAGAAAGTTGCACTGTGATATATCTGGTATGGATTTCTTTTTGTTTAGTCTGTTTGGGAGTGATTGATTCTCCTTGATTCTGTGGATATATATGCTTCATCAACCTTGAAAAATGCTCTTTGGACATTACTTCTCCCTCATTCTTTATCTCCCCTTCTACCAGAGCTCCTAACTGGAGAGAATCTTAGACCTTAGAATTCTATCCACATATTCTAACTTCTCTCTGACTTTCCGTCTCTTTTCCCCGGGGCTGCATTCTAGATAATTTTCTCAGATCCATTATCTAGTTCTTTAATCTTCCATTAATTGTATCTAACCTGCCATTTCATCGATCCACTATGTTTTTACCCTAATGATTATATGCTTAATTAATAGAAGTTCATTTCGTTTTCATTCAAGTCCATCTAGACCTCTGGATGTTTCTTGTTCTTTATTCAGGTTTTTATTCCATCTTTATTTCTTTAAACATCTTAAACATGTTTATTTCCTTCTACATCAAATCATTCTAGTTTATGATTTCCATAGACACTTACATATGCTTTGAAATTCTGGACTCCTTTTAGGTTTGATGAGGCTTTATCTGTGGAGCAGCATCTTCTAAGGAAACATCCTGGATTTTCATTTGCTTCTGCCAGAGGTCCTGGTGATATTAGCAACCATGAACTCCTATAAGTAAATTACCAAATAAATTACTCAGACAGTAGTTTTCCCCAACCACAGAAGTAGTATACATTGGAACACCAACCTGTGTGAAGACAGGTCCACGATCACAGATTCTTAGGGGAGATGCTGTTCCCCCACAATGAACCCCAGACTGAGACACAGAGGTTTCCTGTGATTCTTCCTCCCTTCCTTCCCTCCTTCCTTCCTTCCTTCCTCCCTTTAATAAATAAATAAATAAATAAATAAATAAATAAATAAAGTCTCTGTTTTTGAGAATCAACATGACCACTTATTTCAGGTACCATTTTATTTATCAGCCCACCACTGTCGTTTTGAAGGAGCTCCTATACACAAAATGAAGTTAACTGTTGCTCTCAGAAACACCTGCTAGTCGGCTCTCACCCCAGCCCTAATCCTGCCTGACTGCATTTCCGCAGCCACTCCGGATGTCACAGTGCCCTGGTCCACCCCCATCCTTCAACAGACTCAGCATCCTTCAACAGACTCAGCATGAGGACGCTATGACCAGGGCCGTGGGTAGAGGAAGCGTGTCTCCTTATGTCACCTAGCAGGAAACCAAGTGCCCCAGGAATGAACTAAGCACTACATAAACTCAGGAGGTGCAAGAGGAAGAATTTCCACTAGACGTTGGACCCTCTGTGGTTAAGCAGAGAGAGAAACAGGTAGGGCCTGTGTGTTAGGTTAAAATGAACAGCACTGACAAACAGCTGCAGGCTTTCTACAACACAAGTGTTTGTTACACCAAAATTGACTCAGCTCTTCCGTCTAACTCATTACAGTTAGCTGTTCTGATCGGGATCCGTTTATTGCGAGCCTTCTGCGGACAGGCCCCGCGAGAGACAGACACGAGGCATCTGCAGGTAAAAAGCAGAATCCGCAGCTGACAAGGAGCTCACGGGGCGGGGAGAGGTCCTCTGTCTAGAGGACCACAGCATGTCTCCTTCTAGCTACATAATCAGTTCCTCCAGGGCCGGCCCAGATGTTTACTCCGCTGGTGTCCCCAGCCCTCAGCACACACTGGTACCTTGCAGTGCTCGGTTGAGCAACGGAAGTATGAAGTACATAGAACCTTCGAACCTCTTACAACCAACAATCTTTAGCCTCCAAGGGTGACAGCTGAGTTCCTTTTTCTGTCCTGCTATTGGCTTAGCTACACCAAGGGCATACCGCTGTAGCTGCTAATGGTTGTCAGTCAATTTCTGCTTCCCCTACTGTAGGCCCCGGAGATTGAAAACTTCAGGGGTTCTTGAGAAAGTCCTTTTGATGCTCCTAAGAGTTTCTGCTGTTACTGGGCACTTGGAAGAAAGGCTTTGAAATGATTAACACTTTGAAGCCACATGTGTTCAACTATAAGCCAGAGGAGGTTGGATGGAAGGACCCGGGTGGGGGGAATGAATAAAGAACATTAAAGAAAAGACCTTACCAAAGATACACATCCATGTTTTTAATGGTGTCTGGACATTTCTTCCCACTCTTCCTATCTATGATAGCAGATCCTTGCAGAGTTAGTTTCCTTCTACAAATATTTTGCAAAAAAATATTTTAAATCTTTATTCATGAAGAGCTTACTTTTGGTTATACATGCTAAAACAAGAAACACATGTGATATGTGAGTAGAATCCTATACATTTCCCTATTGGAATAAAGAAATTAATATGCATTGAAAAAGGTGTTCTGTTTCAGGCACTTTTCATGCATCTTTCATTTGGTTTTCCAAACAACCCTATAAAGCAGGTATTAAAACCCCCGTTGCATAGTCAAGGAACCTGACCCAAGGAAAGGCTGAGTGAAGCCTAGTAGACAAACAGGTAGGGCCTGTGTGTTAGGTTGTGGAAAATAGGACAAAGCACCTGAAATCATGTGAACTCCCAGCACCAGCAGAGGCTGCTTGGATGTGGTTACTCATAAAAAGAGCATATAATCAGCTTACAGAGGCTCTAAAGCTGCCAAAGCCAAAAAGCAACTTCACCAATATGAAATGTGGTGTCACATTATGGTATATGTAATATAAACCATATATGTAATACATAACACATAAGAACAGGTGATGTTTTATGACAAGTATGTTTTACATTGTGTTCGGTTACCATCCCAACAGGGAGCAGGCAGGGTTTAGGCTATGAAGGTCCAAGTCTGATATTCCCAGGCTGGGACCGGCTTCTCAAGGTATGATAGTTTCCATATTTGTTTTCTATAAGCAAATTAAACAAATTAAAATCTCCCTAGGGCTATTTTCCTTTCTGTAAGAGAAAAATAGGTCTACAGTGGCATTCTCTTGGATAAGAACACGTTTGGGGGCACCTGGGTGGCTCAGTTGGTTAAGCGCCTGCCTTCAGCTCAGGTCGTGGTCCCAGGATCCTGGGATCGAGCCTCATGTCAGGCTTCTTGTTCAGCGGGAAGTCTGCTTGTCCCTCTCCCCCTCCACCCACTTGTGCTTGCATTCTCTCGCTAATACATATGTAAAATCTTAAAAAAAAAAAAGAGTTAGCGTGTTTGTCACCACACGGGGACCACTAAGGCTAAAGTCTACCCTGTGCTAACGTTACATCGTATTTAAAATATATCAACAGACAGTTATGGTGGCCAAGTCACTCACAGCAGTGACTTTTTTGGTAGTATAAAACTAAGAACATCTTTAGAAGAAGGAAACAGACGAATAAAAATACACTGTCAACGTGGAAATAAGACAGCTCCGAAAGGTCATCTCCACAGTAGTTGTCACCAGTCATAACTCTGAGCCTGTGCAGACAGCACAATGAGCAGGCCCACTTGAGGGATGCCAACGGCTCGAGGAAGATAAAGCTAATGAGCAGATCCATTCTGCTTACACTTCAACAGTCAATTGATTTTTTGTGTGTTCCTGACAATCAGTGCCAATATGATAAATATCCAGGGACCTGCAAAAGTGTTTGTATTTCAATAGTAGGATCGTGTGCCTTTCACATTTCACAGGGAGGCAAACCCAGACCCTACCAAGGAAAGAGCACCAATGAAAAGCACAATGTTTGCCTGAAACGTGTGGCTTTTCAAACTGAAGGGCTCGTGAAAGAATTTATTCGTGTCACTTCCCTTCCTGTTGTGACACAGACTATATCAGCGACAGCGAAATCCACCAGCTGGAACCAAAACGAGGGTAAGCGTAGAAAGGTAGGTAATGACTTGTATTAAAGAACCTCATGTGTGTAGGAAGCACAATTTCAGTGTGAACCTCCATGTCCAAAGCAGGGTCCAGAATCATTTGAAACGCTGCCTTGATTCATTAGTCAATAGATCTTTAACACCACACGCATAAAGTAGTTTATAAACATAAACAGATAACCGATCGAGGCAGCTGACAGAGAAGATTCATACTATAACACAGATCAGAAAGGGATTTCTAGTGCTCAGTCCTAAGAGTTATACCAAAATCTAATGAGACCAGATGAAGCCATCATAACTGTTTATCGCATGGTATCTTCGGAACATATCGCGTGAATGTCAAGAACCTCACATTATGTCATTTCCAGGGACAACTGCACACTCTAGAGGACAGCGTCCCCAGCAGAAGACACGCCCCGTGGCCATCGTTCCCGTGTGAGTCCATCACCAGCCTACATCCAACGACCCCATTTTTCTTTCCCTTTAGAGTCAAGTACACGAAAGGCGATGACATCCCTGTACAGCAGTTAAGTGGCCACAGCCACTACCGGTGTTCACATCCATCGGATGCATGACTAATAACCAATGTCAACAGAGATTTGACAGTTGAGTCCTAATAAAAATATCCACAGGCTGTTAAAGGAAAGATTAGTTTTAGTCTTCAAAATTCTCTTAATTTTCTAAATAATCCTCTAGAGAGGACTGATCTAATTGATTAACTTTCAGACTCTCTAAGTAATTTCATTGCCGATGATGTCTTATTGAGAAAGCCCATGAGGAACACTATAGAGTGGCTAAAACTAGAGATTCCAGATTCTAGAATTCTGGTGTAGACAGAACTCTAGTGAACACCTAATCCAGTGAGTCTTACCTTTTCAAGATAATCTTTGGGGAATCTGAAAAAAAACTATGGATGCTCTCTGTAGGGAGAAAAACAGTTTTTGCTTTTAATTTTAGGAGCATCTCAGACTCCCTAAAACCCATCCTTGGTCACCAGATTAGGAAATCTTGACCTAATCCAGGCACCTCATTTACAGAAGAAGAAATTAGGGTATAGAGAGGCTCAGTGACCTGTCCAGAGTCATGCAGCATATAAATGATGGAGGCAGGATGAACACCTGCTTGTCCCGCTCCTTGTCTTCCGTCATCTGTGGTGTCACGCTCTACGCGGACTTATGTGTGTGGTTAATGACAAGGGTCATCACAGTACCTGCAAAGCTTTGAATGCTCTGCGCTAAGGCACTCCTATTAACTGGCCAAGAGTGATTATTAAGTGTACATAATTGGAATGCGTAACCACTAGTCCTCTTTCTAACCAAGCACAACATTTTCTTTCTGTTTGCATTCTCCTCTACCTACTCAGGTCCATTTGAACTCAGCCCCTCACGCCTCCCCAACTCCACCAACGCTTTCTTAAAAGTTCTCCCTCCCTAGGCTCTGGTGACACTGTACTAACCAGGTTCTTCCCCTTCCTCTTCCCTTCCGCTTACCCCTCCTCCTTTGCCTTCACCACCTCTCCTCTTCCCTTTTTCCTAGCTTAACCCCATTCTCCCTCATATCCATTCCCATCCCTTCTACAGAAATCGCACCTGGTTAGAGCTTCAACTGTTCCTTCTTTTTTTTTAATTTTTTTTTAAAGATATTAATTTATTTGAGAGAGAGCAGGAGGGAGGGGCAGAGAGAGAGGGAGAAGTAGACTCTCTGCTGAGCAGGGAGACCGATTCAATGTGGAGGTTTGATCCCAAGACGCTGAGATCATGACCTGAGCCGAAGGCAAACATTTAACTGGCTGAGCCAAGCAGGCACCCCTCAACGGTTACTTCTCTTGAAGGAAACTCCCTCCCCCAAGTCTTTCTCTTTCCACCCTCTCATCTAAGAAGCATTAGTGTCATGGACCTTGTCTGTCCTGTGATATCTGGCTCTATGTCTGCCACACAGCAAGAGCAGTACCAACTTCTGTGGAGTAACTGACACTTCATGATTCCAAAGTGAAAGTAATATACAAATAACATATTTACCACCAGTACCTGGGGTTCATAAGAAGTTCTGATTAAGTCTGACACCTTGCTTTCTTTTTGCTTTACTTTCTCTGGGTTAACTAATTTTTCAAAAGGGGATACAGCTCCTCCTAGTGGATAATAAACATATTTTTAAAATGCCGACCTCCTGGGCTGCCTGGGCAGTTCAGTGGGTTAAAGATCCAACGCTTGATCTCAGCTCCGGTCTTGATCTCAGGGTCATTAGTTCAAGCCCACGCTGGGCTCCACACTGGGCATGGAGCCCACTTAAAAAAAAATAAATAAATACAGACCTCTTAACTCTTGATGTATTCTGAAACGCATCAACAATAAAACTAAAGTGTACATAATAACTACATGCAGACTATTAATCATTCAAAGCTCTTCAGCTTAAAGATCTTAAACAACAACACTAAGGGACTTATCCTTTTCAATCAGAGATACATTTTTAACAATTAAAAGAGAGATATTCAGTAATGTCACTTCAAGTTACCTCAGTATCCAACTGCAAAAAGCTTTCTTGGTTAGCCCAATAAATCATAGCACTATGAACATGAGGCCACAGTCTTGGGTTTGGTTCCAGTATGGGCAGCAGCTAATATGGTTCCACAGCTATAAATTTCATCCTGACTCGAGGAAGACGCTCTAATAAAATTTGCCCTGTGCCACCAAAGCCCAGGGTAACTCTCTGACTGGAAATGCTGGTGCGTTAACAGTGGCTGTATTTTAAAATATTCTTTTATCTAATGACAACTACCTTCACTCCTCAGAACCACATCAAAGTGACTAATAAAGCCTCTTAAAATGTTGAGTTATTTAATTATTTACATTCAGTAACTATATCAGTTATATATAGTTATAGCTATAGATGGAGATACACAGATACTTACCTATATATCCTCTTATTCTTAAAATTTGACACACTGCTGAATATAGGAAATTAAGATGATTTAATAATATTTTTCAAATTACCTTTTTAGTGAAAAAAAAAAACCTTTTTAGTGAATGTCTTTTATATATGGAGCCATGGCACCTGCATAAAATCAGGAACATAGCCCAGGTCCTAAAAATATAATAATAAATGTGTTATCCACTCTAAAATGTATTTAGGTGGGAACCTGGGTGGCTCAGTTGGTTAAGCGACTGCTTTCAGCTCAGGTCATGATCCTGGGGTCCTGGGATCGAGTCTCACATCAGGTTCCCTGCTCAGCAGGGAGTCTGTTTCTCCCTCTCCCTCTGCCTGCCTCTCCCCCTGCCTGTGCTCTCTCTCTCTGTCTCTCTCAAATGAATAAATAAAAATCTTAAAAAAATAAATAAAATGTATTTAGTTATCTCAAAGGTAACAGTGCAGACTAATCAATCTTTCAATTACTTGCAAGGTTACATTAAATATTAATAGCAATATTTGTGTTGTCTGGAAAGAACCAGTCCCGTGTGGTTTTAAAAATATAATCAATCGATGGAAAGGTCTAACATTATGTTCCATAGAAACTGAACTTTCATTATCCCCAAAGTAATAAAATAAGGATGAACAAAACTTATCACTTCTCTTTGTGACCTCTTAGCAGTTTTAAATCCAAAGTTTTATTAAAACCTAAAGTTCTCAACACTATCCATGTCCTGAGCATTCATCACTAAAGTCCTACACTAATTCTCAGGGGAAGCCAATGGTGTCTCCTTTGCTTGAGAGATTATAGAAACAGATGCAGGAAACCAAAAAGGTAGATTGAAGTAAGAGTTATCATAGGTGATGAAGTTATTCCAAAGTATCTCATTTGTAGTCATTTGTAGTCATTTGTATCTCATTTGTAATTAGATAATCAGTTATGTTCCTATGGGTTTATTTTTAAAATTAATTCTACCAAGTAAAAGCAGCTATTGACATAAGCTAAATATCACAAAGTTAATGACAGAGCTATATTAAGACTTTTATATATTCTCTAACACGCTAAATAATTTGAACGGTTTTCTTGTCTAAATGGAATTTCTGTTAGGGTACAGTCCATGCTTCAAGACCAATTTCTAGGCCTTAAATATTAAAATAAAAAAATTCAATTCACTAGAACTAACAAATATTTCAAAGTTAGGACTAAGATATTTCTCATGTACTATCTGGACAGCATAATGTTAATAAAGCTTTTCATAAGTATAATTTTAGTGCTACCTAAGATATTGTTGCCTGGATATCTCATCACTTATGTAACTATTTCATTTTTGTTGGACATTTAGGCCTTTAGATTTTTGTGTATATTGTAAATGAGGCCACATTATCCATCTGTATGAACAAAGCTTTTGTAGAGTTAGCTGTATTTCCTTAAGATATTTCTGCCTTAAGTGATAGTAACTAACCAAGTGACTTACATTTTTTTCTAATACTGAGTAGGCCTAACACTGTAAAAATTTATAAGTCACTTATAGAAACACTGTCTTCTGTAATCATCCTTTAAATTATGGTTACACAGTTATTAAAATGACTATAGACGGTTTTACTTTTGCAGTAGTTAGCAGGCACATAGTTATCTCTGAGAGATAAGCAAAAACCTAACAATCCAGCTTCTCTCCATATAGTAGCTAAGGAACTAGAAGCACAAAATATAACTTACTTTTTTAAAAAAAATTTAATAATAATTTAATCAAAATTGAAAAATGCATGAGTAAAATCTTATTTCCTTTACCCAGATACCAAATCTGTAGATACATACTTATGCATTTTGGGGATACTGCCCTGGAAACCCTTTCTACCTTCGCCATCGTACTTTACATTCAAGCATTGCCCTATCAAGGTAATAATCCACAGACAGTCTTGCTAACTGAAGGAAAAGTAAATTATTATAGGGTAAGAGAGAAGATAAGAAAATAAAAAAAAATATCTATAGCAGTAGTAGATTTTCCCATTTCCCAGTGCTCTCCAGACATTATTTCCTTCAAATGGCAAGGATTCTTTCTAAAAGAAATTATATATTGCCAATTCATCAGGTGTAAAGTCCTCTTTGCTATTCTAAGCTCATAATCAATTTAGGCGAAAACCAACTCTACCCCTCACAGCTTTTGGTGTGATGAAAATAGAAGACGAAGACAAAGTCTGCCCTTACTAAGCCTCTAGGTTTCCTCCTTCCTTCATTCTAAAACAATTATTGTCTTCAAGTTACTCCCTTATTAAAACCTCATTCAAAGGCAATGCCCAGAGTACAAAACGAGACATAAAAGTCTAAAGAAAATACTGCCCTACAATGTTTGTCCTCCTAAGCATTGGTATGTTTAAAGATATGGGCTTTGTCTTAATGTGGTGTCCCCAGTCTCCAGCACTGTAACTAATGGGCACTTAGCAAAATTTGGTTGAATTAATGTTTGAATGAACGAGAAATACATTTCAAAGCAACTCTTCTTCTAAAAGTTTCTTCACATCACATCCCTCATTTTTCATACCCACAGATCATATAAGCCTCTAATTTCTTATTAACTGCCACAGAATCCTTTATTCTGTCATACTGAAATTCCTACAACCTACTGTAAAGATTCCATGCAAAGGCTTTTCACAGGTGGGAACTTTTTCCATTAGATCAGAGACCTTGGCACAGCAAAGCCTTATGTCAATACATAAAATAAATAGAGTTAATTAAGAATTATTTCTTAATTACCAAGATACTCATTTATGCTTTTTTCCCCTACACCGCAAGAGAGATAGAAGGATTTTATAATCCTAAAAGAGTAAACTCAGACATGATGTAATGTAAGTATGGAAAACCCATTAAAATAAATGAAGAAATTGATGAAAGATAAATGGTCCTATAATTAATCCTGTGTGATTTCTCTAGGACACTTGAGCTCAGAAAAGTCACCAGCAACTGCTTTGAGATGAGGAGCAGTACCATCTGTTGAAACATTGGGTGTCAGTCTCCAATTGAGCCATTCTATAGACCACACACAGAACAGAATCTTTTCATCAGTGATTTCAGAGAAGGAAGAAAAATCTCACTTTGTGATTTCATGTCAAGACATTTAGTAGAAGTGTGAAATTCAAACAGGGCACAGTGGTTGTATTTGTGATCGTGGGAATACTGTGGTAAGGGAGAAAAGGAAGACAAGAACAAATAGATGCCACAAAAATCAAACAAAGCCGGCTTTGTGACTGATGGATAATTCAAATGACCACCATAGGCTTCACGAACAAGGAAAACCCAAGACAGAGATGTAAACTGCATTGCAAATTAGTGTCATGTATTTTTAAATGTTTCCTTGTTCAGATTCTTCAATCATATCTGCCAGTGTTTCAATAGCCCACGAGCAGATGGAGAGGCTCATGAAATCTGTTCTCTTGAGAAAAGTCATCTGAACAAGTGCAAGACACCATAGAAAATTTCCAGAAGGAGCAGAACTGGTTGTCAGTCTGCCTTCCCTTCAGTGATGGGAACTGCAAGGAGCCCAAAGCCCAAATAGAAGGTGCAAGGATGACCTTCTCCCAAAGGCTGCAAGCTGTCCTAACTCGAGTCACCCTCTGTGGGATCAGAGTTTGAACCAACTTTGCCCTCTCAAACTGTGAGCCCGAGGGCTATTGAAGAATTAAATGAATGAACGTAATTGTACACTGTGTTAATCAGAACTTTTTTTAAAAAGTAGATAGAATAAAAATAAAATTTAAAAAAAATAAAAAATAAAAATAAAATTAAAAAAAAAGTCGATAGAGATGAGAAGATAGAAAAAAATCATCTTATTTTTCTAAAGTTTATATTTACCAAAACAAAAGTTTTCATTCCTTGCTGAGAGTCTTGGGTTTTAAACAAAGGTAAACAACATGTTGAATTTGGTATAAATCTGGAGATAAATAAAGATGAATAAAAATTATTCTGCGTTCAGGAAATAGGTAGTATTATGTTTTGTATTCCCAAGGCCCTGCACTGTGCTCAAGAAATATTTGTTGATGAATAAATGTTTAACTAAAACAGTGCAAATTATGTTGATATTACAGAATTCCTGATGAATACATATGAGACTAAGAGATATTCCCAAAGAGTAAACCTATGTGCAATTGATAAATACCTGATACATTGTGTGTAAGAGGCACTGTGCCAGGCAAAGATGAATAAAACCTGGTCCTGTGGGTACTTACGAGGCCGTTATACTTCACTGGAAAATAAAGACATTTACTGGCCACGTCCATCTTCAATGAAGAAGCCCTTTCCTCAAATGTAATGTTCTGTGGTCAAGCACATTGTTGTCTTCACCAGGTTTTGACAAGCTTAACCTTGTTGAGACCTCACCATTGGGATCATCTTCTCACCCCACGTGGTGCACTGAGCTCATCCACTGAGAAACCCAACCACGGAGGGGCGGGGCTTCTGGGGCGGGGCTTCCAGGAGGCGGAGCTGCCAGGAGGCGGGGCTGCCATGTTGGTGGGGGTGTGGACTTAGGAAAAGCTCTAAGGACTACCTGGGTTCTTGAAGTCCTCTGAACCTGCATGATTGCTGAGAAGGGGGTAGCAAATCAGGGAAAGGGTACATCACAACCAAAGCAGGACTGCTTAGAAACTCCCAGGGAGGTTCTGAAGCTGCCTCATTTTATTTGGCCGCCCCGTAGTCTATAACTTTTAAATGTAACAAGAATCCAGAACTGGGCCTGGGACACAGGGTCCCCTCACCTCACAACGTTCTGTGCCCTAGAGGCCTCAAAGCTAACTCAGTCTCAAGAACATGGCCTACTCCTTTGGAGTTGCAAGAAAAACTAACTCAAGATGAAAAAAATAATCAGTATGCTATCTGTCTGACTTCCTAGTGTCTTCTGACTGCTGTAGGGGCTGACTTCTTGCCCCGAAACAGTTTGCACTGTATACACTTCCTAAAACTGGACTACACTATAACTCAGGAGACTGAGTTTCCTGAGGGAAGGGCATGTCATAGTTCCCTTTGAATCTCTATGTTCTGTCACTGTGTGCTGAACTAAAATAAATAGTACCCATAGGACAGGACCACACTGAAGAAATGACAGTGTGACAGCTTTGCACCAGATAATTACTTGGATTACCAGTGAGTGGTTAAGCGGTTGAATCTGTGCACAGAGTTTTGCCAGAGACTGAGATAATAAGAATATATATCGCCTTCTTAGGCATAGCAGGGCCAAAGGACATGGGAAAATTACGCAGAACGATAGGATGTCAGACAATCACTTCCATTATCAATGCCACTAATTTCTAATTTTCTGAGTGCATTATGTTATGAACACTGAAATCATCGACTCTGAAAAGTTTATTATAGTACAATGTATACAATATCTTCAGTAATATTAGTGCCATATGTAAATGTGTGGCTTTAAAGCTTACAAAACACATTCACACACAGAAGTTATCAAAACTGCTTGTCTTTTAGCTTCCTCATAGCCAAATGCTTTATGTACCCTTATATTTTGCCTTGCGCTCACAATAAACCTTTGAGGTATTCTATTTTGTCCATCCCACAAATGTGGAAAACGGACCTTCTGAGACGTTCATACCATTTGTGAGAATGTAACTAGGATTTGCACCCATGTTTCTCTAACTACAAAACCCAAGGTCTTTCCAGCATACAAAATGGCCTCATAATATGATCTTTGCTTTAGCCCTGTGATCCAAATATTATAAATATCACCTTCAGACTCATTCATTCAATAAACGTGTCAACAACCTTCCACGTGATGTTCGTGCCTCCAACAAAATTCATATGTTGAATCCTAATGTCCAATGTGATGGTGTTAGGTGGGGTCCCCGGTAAGTGTTTAGATCATGAATGGGATTAGTGCCCTTATAAAAGAGAGCCCACAGAGTTCCCTAGCCCCCTCCAGAAGATGAGGACACAAGAAGTCTACGACCTGGAAGATGGCCTTCAATCAACTATAATGGCACACTGGTCTCAGACTGTCAAAATTTCTGCCCTCTTTAGAGTTCCAGTTCTGGGAAGGGGATGGAAGGAGGGAAACATAATGCAAGGTAAGGGGTTAGGGGTTAGGAAGTACCAGGAAGGATAGAGTCGAATGTGGCTATTGGCTATCAAGTGGTCAAGGGTAGGGGTCTTTGACATGATTTTATTTGAGTGAGCAGAGGCCTGAAGAAAATGAAGGAACCAGCCTATGGGAAGGAACATTTCCGAAGGAGAGACTAGTAAGTACAAAGTCCCCCAGACAGACATGGACTGGGCATGATGGAATAACAGCTGGAAGATCAGTGTGTCAGGAGGGCCAGTGGGCAAGTGGTGGGGGGCAAGGAAGAGATGAAGCCAGGAAAGAATCTGAGACTAAGTCACATTTTTAGGTCACTGTAAGGACTTCAGAACTTACTCCAAATGCAATAAGCCATTAGACAGTATTGTTCCAACACAGGACACGATGGACTTGTAGGCTTACTGTGAGGAGAATACACTGCAAAAAGGCAAGGAAAAAACCAGGGAGATGAGGTAGGAGGCTATTACTATAGTCCAGTTAGACTAGAGCGAAGGTGGAAGACAGGTTTGACTGCAAGGGTTTTGGCCTGAGCGTAAAAAGATAGGGTTGTTGTTGGCTGAGATGGACAAGACAGGGGGAGCAGCAGATTTGGGAGTGAAGATCAAGAGTTCCGTTTTAAACATGCTATCTCTGAGATGCCCTTTACAGAAGATGTCAAGAAGGCAGTTGGATATGGGAATATGGATGTCGGAAGAGGACAAGTCCATGTTGGAGGCATCAGTGTGGAGTCTATATCACTGTATTGATGTTAAATATCACAGATGAGAGTGTCTAAAGAGTGAATCCAAGAGGAGGCCTGCAGCACTTTAAACCTTAGCTTTTAGAGATGAAGAGGGACAGTCAAGGAGACTGAGAAGGAGTGGGCAGGGAGGAAGGAGGAAAACTTCAAGAGACTTCAAGAAAAAAGCATTTAAGGAGAGAGTGCTCAATTTGCTCCCGTACCGCTGATAGGGCCAGGAAAATGAGGGCCCAATGACCACTGATTTTTTAGCACTCAATGGCTAGTGGATGGAATATATTAGTTCCAGCTTTCCTGAAGTCAGATAAACAAGGTTCCAAGAGAGTAAATCAATTGGACAGTCAAGGTCACATAGCCAATTAGCGGCAGAACTGGGCCCAGAACCAGCTTTCTGAACACAGGCCTTCAGAAGTTAGCCCTGTTTCTTCAATACCGGAGCAGGCGCTCTTTCAATAACATATTATGATCTCATCCTTCTCTTGGTAACTGTGATTCAGGAGGGGGAACTCATACAGAACATTAAGACTGTAAACAAAAGGAAATAAACATCCATAGTAGAATTTGGGGGCCTAATGACAGACAATGGTTTGGTATTTCATGCCAGAGACAAAGGCCCTCAAGTCAAATGATACAGACTACAACCAGCGCATGCCCAAGTTCAAAACACACTTCCATGCAAAAATTTCGATGCAAAAAAATGTTTACATCTCCCCAAAATGAATTCTCTGTTCATTGTATTTCACTAGGTGATTTCCATGTAAATAAATAGATAAATAACCCCAGGCCTGACTACCCTATGTTAATGTGTATGTATAGTCAGGGTATGAATAATGAGGATGATTCCCCACCCTTTTCTTCACTTGATTTCCTCCTTATAAAGGGGTCCAAAAGGGGAGAGAGGGAGAACACAGTTTTACTTGGAATAAATGAAACAAATCTTTGGGCAGGGTTGGGGGAGACAAAGGCACAAGAAAGCCCTAAACCACTAAGGTACAAAAGCCATGGTTTTAACAGTCCCCACTCCTAACCTCAAATCCACAGCCGCCAACGACCGAGTCCACTGTGTTGCCAACGTCTGCCGAAAGATTTTGTAGATTTTCAACGGGAGGAAGAACGGGGATGGACGAAAGGGAGACACAAGGCTCCGAACATTAAAGCTACTCAGGGTGGACCGGGAAGGAGGGACCAACTAGAACAGGTCGGCAGGGAAAGGGTGGCGGGCAGGCACTTTTCCAGGGAGGGGTTGGGCAAAGGCGGGCGCCCCGCCCACTCTCTGGAAGCGGGCAACGCCGGTGCGTACCTCGGACGCTTGCTGGAGCAAAGCACAGTTAGGCGGCTCCAAATTTTGCAGAGTCCAAGTGTCGTCGCTCGGATTGTGGCCGCCACCTGGGGTCTCCCTCCAGGGTTGCGGCTAACGCCTCGCGCCTCCCTTCCCGCCTTTTCTTCCGAGAACGCAGGGAAGAAAGAAGCGCGGGGTGAACAGGGTGCCCGGGATGAGTGGGAGTGAGCTCGGGGCGCAGGCTGCCGCTCGGTTACCTGATACCCTGGAGTCTCCCCAGAAGATGGAGCGCAGCCCTCCAATTCGGCCCGTCGCTGCGCCCGCTTCCGCCTGGGTCCCCGGTGGCCGCGGCCCTGCGCCCAGCAGGAGAACCGCACGCCGCCGGTGCCGCCCCGGGACTGCTGCTGCGGGCTGCTCCAGGAAGCCAGGAGTCCGAGAGTCCGCGCGCGCTCGCGGGGCGGCTCGGCTGGGTGACGGCGCCGCGCGCGCCCCCTGCTGGCCGGGCGGCACCTGCGCGCCGAGCCCGGGGTCTGAGGCCCCCCACTGCCTGCCACCCCGGGCTCCCGCGCTTTCAACAGGCGTGACCGCAAAACAGGGTTTAGGGATGCTGGCTAGGCTCCTCTCCTCTGTTTTTGGAGTTTGTGCCAATGATGGAAAGATCCTTCCCGCACTCCCCGCCCCCTTCCAAATTCTGAGTTTGAGAAGGAAAACTCCAACAAAACAAAGATATGGGGAGGGCTTGGGTGGCTCAGTGGGTTAAGCCTCTGCCTTCGGCTCAGGTCATGATCTCAGGATCCTG
>LNAC01000281.1:1885418-1912344 GCA_002007465.1 Ailurus styani
AAAGATACGACAGCCCCCAACTTCCCTTCCAACGAGCTAGAGAACTATATCCAGCCCAGGTTTGTTTCTCCAGCCAGTTCTGTGAAGATGCTGGTTTTCCTGGATTTACAAGTACCATCTGAGCCAGGCCTGATAGGAACACAGATGACTGCAAACATTCTCACATAAGTATGAGAGGGATGCAAAAAGAAGTAGCAGAGGGGTTTACAAGCTAGTTAGTTTTTTGGTGGACAGAAAGAGGAGCTGGTCTCCTTTTTTATACTTAATATTTGAGCCATTTTGTTTCCATTAATGCACTTACCATTCTTCCAAGTTCCATGGTGCTGGCTTGCCTCCTAGATTGAATTTAACAAAGCAAGAGTTTCAGTTAGGGGTAAAATTTTATAATAAAAGGAAGAAAAAAGAAACCAGGCTTTCTTTGTTATTTTATAACAAATATAAAGTATACAGATCTGAGAAGTTATGTGACTAATAATAAAATAGTTAACATTCATGGAGTTCTTACTATTTACCAGAAACTGTTCTAAGAGCTTTGTTTAATTTATAACAACAATAGGTTCTTATAAGATGCTGTAAATATTTTATATTTATGAACACATTAAAAAAACAACCCTATGTGATGGATAATAAATCATCCTCATTTTAAGGTTGAGGAAATTGAGACATGGAGAGGGTCACACAGCTAGAAGTAAGCTGTGAAGCTGAATTTGAACCCAGGTAATCTGGCTCCAGTGTCCATACTCTCGGCTGTTATGTTATGTTGCCTCTGGTAGAAAAAAATTAACCGTGATCTCTTTTAATCCTCACAACAAACCCAAGTGGGTGGCTTCTGTTATTGTCTCTGTCTTAGAGACAAAGAGACTTATGCCTCGAGAGGCTAAATAATCGCCCAGGATAACAGAACTAATGAGTGATGCAGGTGAGCCAGTCTGATCCTTAACTAACCACAGGACGGGAGATGCTATTTTCATACATTCAACCATACAGGGCGAGAAGGAATTGCCAGGAAAGTGTGTGAAGCTTTTATTACCTTCCAATCCTGAGCCCCTGGGCTTTAGGCTCAGTCCCTCTGTGTCCTTTTTCAGAACTCACTCAGCTGCAGTATCTCTCCAAGTCACTCCACCATTGCTATACTCCATTACCGAGGTCAAGAACGTAGGGGTCCTTGACCAGACTCAGAGGAAAACTATTAAATTAGCCATTTTGCATACATCGGGGACAACTCTTCCCTGAGGAGGGATAGCAAATTTAAAGTACCTACATACTGCGAGCTCTCAACCCGTTTGTGGCCAGGCCTCCAGGACACTTTGGGAAGGGACAAGTAGAGGCATTGGCACCTCCAAGCACTACCTGGGAAACAATGTTGCCTTCTGCAGGGGAACAAGAGAAATCAAAGGGGAGGCACAGACTATGTGTAATACCATCCCAACATGAACAACTTGATTTCTCCGAGTTTTTGAAGTTCATTTCTTTCTCCCTTTGGAGGCAAGGCCTATCTTGCCTAATACAGGGAGCTGGAGGGATCTGGGGTGAGTAGAGGAAGAAGAGAAGACCATGAAGGGAGTGAGACACAGCAAGCTTTATTCGGGCAACACGTTGACCGGTTTGCATTCGAGAAGTGGGGAAGGGCGTCCAACACAGTATAGGACCATTTGGATGCTTTGACAGCCCAGAGGCTTCTGCCCAGAACACCAGGAAGGTAAGGGAGCTCCTGGGGGAGAGGATGAGGGGAGAGGGGACTTACAGGTCTAGGTGAGGCTGCTCTGCAGTCCCTCTGGGAGTTTCTGATCAGGGAACTCCAAACGGCAGCTGCAGAGCGGAGATCTGGAATAGCTACAAGGTTTATCTTAATTCTATGTAAGAGATGTTGGATTCAGTTTCTTGGCATAGGCAAAGCAGGCCAGTTCTAAATATGTTTTAAAATATGCTTATTCGGGCTGTATTTAAAACAACTGAATATTTTTTTGGAAAAAGAGAGAGAACACACACAACCAGGGCTTGGGGGAGGGGCAGAGCAAGAGGAAGAGAGAGACTCTTAGGCAGGCTCCATACCAGCATGGATGGATCCCAGTGCAGGGCTCAAACTCAGGACCCTGAGATCCTGACCTGAGCTGAAATCAAGAGTCAGATGCCTTTTTTTTTTTAAGATTTTATTTATTTATTTGACAGAGAGAGATGCAGCAAGAGAGGGAACANCCCTGAGCTGAAATCAAGAGTCAGATGCCTTTTTTTTTTTTTAAGATTTTATTTATTTATTTGACAGAGAGAGATGCAGCAAGAGAGGGAACACAAGCAGGGGGAGTGGGAGAAGGGAGAAGCAGGCTTCCTGCCAAGCAGGGAGCCCGATTCGGGGCTCGATCCCAGGACCCTGGGATCATGACTGGAGCCGAAGGCAGACACTTAACCGACTGAGCCACCCAGGCGCCCCACAAGTGAGTATGTTTTAAATATGAAAATTTGGCTTTGGAGCCCACTAGCTTTTGAGTTCATGGGTCCCACAGCCTGTTCTAGAGAAATCAGCAACCTAGCGGCGAGTATGTGGGGGCTGTCTTTGGCTTATTTATGGAACATGCTAATACGAGGATCGTAGCAAGTAGAGCCAAACGCACATCTGGAATTCACATCACTTCCAGGCCCAGACTGATACCAAAGAGTTTCCCAGGAATGTTGCCCACCCAAATTTTGAGTTCAGTGTTCTGACCTAAGAGTCCACTTTGAATGACGGGGACACTGGCTAATGCCTGATTCCTACCTTATCATTATCAGAAAAGCAGAAAAATCTAACATTCAGACAACAAATTACACACATATAAAAGGAATGGGTTGGGAGGATATTTTTACCTACAAGAATGTGTAAGGCAGTTTTTGAGTGCATAGATATCCACACAAGCATGCCTGTCGCTGCCTAATGAGGAAATACTTTCACCGGCAGGTGGCTCTGTTGCCTTACGTATCAGAGAGGATCGCTCGTCCAACATAGAGTCTTAAAATAAAGCGTATTTCCAAGTTCCTTATATTCTGGCCACTAACTCTAGTAAGCTCTATGCAATCCGGGATATCTATAATGACATATGCTGTATTAAGCCCATTCACTACTCAATCCAACAGATTTGCCCAAGCCCCTCAGGAAATTCAACACAATTAGGAGACTAATTTCACCGAATATGCTAATGAACAAAAACAATTTACTAGACGGTCTACCTGCTTCTGGCTCCATAGAACATGAAATAAGTGAAATGACTACTCCACTACTCATTTTATATTACTGGACATATTCTCCACTAGCCAAGTTTCTCTTTCTTATATTGTTTATTATTCTTTACCTCAAAAGCATTCTGAGGCCCAAATAAATAGGTAAACTGAAATATATGGGATTTCATTCTCATGATCTGAAAGTCTGGCACGTCTGTAGGATGGGGCGTGAGGCAGGGATAGAGATTTTCTTCCATTCTCTGTTCTGTTAGCCTGAAATTCAGGTCCAACTTCTATCCTCAAGCCCTTTATTTTCACACCATATTTTGTTTTTCTTTTCTTTTCTTTTTTTGTCTTAGAATTTTTGTTTATTTATTTGCCATAGAGAGAGAGAGAGAAAGAGAGAAAGAGCACAAGCAGGTGGAATAGCAGGTAGAGGGAGAGGGAGAGGGAGAAGCAGGCTCCCTGCTGAGCAGGGAGCCCAATTCGGGGCTCTATCCCAGGACCCTGGGATCATGACCCAAGGTGAAGGCAGATGCTTAACCGACTGAGCCACCCAGGCACCCCACACACCATATTTTCTTCTTGGAAACTCTTCATTGTCTCTCATTGACTCAACATCAGGTCTCATTCCCAAAGCTCTATCTCCAGCATTCCTAATCACCTAACAGAGGTCTCACTACTACTCAAACTTAAAATGTGGGAGTTTGGACTCATGTCTCTCCCCTAAACCAGTTCCTCCTTCTCATTTTCCTCCATTTATGTTAGTGGTCACCATCTGTCTATTCCTCAGAGTTATTATCTTTAGCCCTTTCCTTCCCATCTCTCCCTCCCAACTCAGTCCTTCCCTAAGTCCTTTCTACTGTATTTTTGTAAAGTGCTTGAATCTCTCCAAGTTGTTTCTTGAACATCAGCTATGTGCAAGGACTTCTGCAGTATGTGAAGGCATTGGACTTGGTGCCAGCCTACCATTCATTCTTCTCACACCATTGAGGCAATATTCATGAAGCAATACCTACCAATCAATCAAATTACCGAAGTCTAATTTTGAACTTAAATAGAATAAACTCATACTTTTTAAAATTATTCTTTTTGCAACAAGAAATGATTCCAGTGGGCCTTTGGTAGGAAACATATCAAAGATGAATTTTATGAGATTGCTGAGCACAGCTCAGGCCGCCTTATGTAAAGCAGTTGTGATTACTCCTCCGTACAGGGTGCGACACTGTTCTCCTATGTTCCTGCACAGAGCAATGATCTAGGGAAGCCTATCTGGCTGATAAGCTACATTGGGCATATTTTTGTGGAGAAGCTTATATGCAAGGCTGAGAAGTTTGTATTTTCTTGGACGGCAGTAGGGAGACCTAGAAGGCTCTTGATGAAGACAATGACATGATCAGAGTTCCGTCACAGGATACCAGACATGACAGTAGGATGTCGATGGACGTCATCATGTTTCACAGGGTTCCTCTACTTTCTTCTCACTCTGTCACATCCCTGGACTGGGCAAATCTTTCACAACCCCAAGTCAAAAAATTACGGATGTTAGTGAACCACTTACCCTGCAGATACCTGGGGGCCTGCAGGGGGCAATGGTGAGCAGCCACGAGCTTTGCAAGGAGCTCCACCCCAACCCCAGCAAACTTATCACAGAGGGCTTCCCTGGCCACCCTATTCCAGCTCGCCCTGGCTCAGCCTTTCTCATTCCCTTGCCCTTCTTTATTTTCCTTCACAGCCTTTGTCACCAATCAATACTATATAATATATTGCTTATTGCCTCTTTCTCTCCACTAGTGTGTAAATTTCTAGAGAGCAGAGACTGTTTTGTTCATTGTATTGAACAAGGAGGGCCTGGAATATAGTCTACGCTCCATAGACATTTAGTCTGAGCAGCCCGTGGAGGAACATGGCGGGACAGTGGGTATTAACTCTTTAACCAAATTTGGGGGTGCATATTTGATTAAGCATTACTTTGAGAATTTTCCTAGGATAATTGTATCCAGTATCTGTGTCAGAGCCAGGGGCAGCTTCCATATCGGGAAGATAGGAGGAGTGTGAGGACAAGGCCTTCCATACGCATAATAAGATGAGGCAGTATTCAGTATTCATGAAGTGCTGGTGGGGGAAATTAACCTAAAAAAGCATATTGGGTGAGATTCAGAAGTATTGATATGAGAATATCAGGTAGCTTTCCAACCCAGAGGAAGGCATGATTAAGCAATTGGTTTCCTGGATCTTGGTAAATGGAATTTCCTCTGTGTTGTTTATAAAAGATGAAATGGAATGTTCTGAATTTTGACTGATTTTGTTTCTTTATGGATGAGCTTGTCCTAGTTAGCCCTGAAGGCAGATCATTTTTTCAGTAACCTACTGGCACAGTAATTATCAACCAAGAACGTAGCTTACACTCTGGTCTTCCTTGCAAAACGTTCAGTAAATATTTGGGCTTTTGCAAATCGTATCTTTGTTTATCAAGCGGAGGTCACTGTTTCACCACTCAAGGTAAAGCATACACAGAAATCTATGTTTAAAGAAGGGGAATTTATGTCACCTTCCGTGGATGAAGCCAGGTCCTTCAAAATGTCAATACAAAGTTACCCTTTAGAGACGGTGTACTCCTTCTGGGCTTAACTTTGAATTGAACGGACTATAGTACAATCCCATTCAGGTAGTAAAATAACCCAAGTACTTAGAATTTAAAACAAAGACACAAGTTTAATCAGTATTTTATTTGCTCTCATTCGACACTGAAGGTCAGAGCAAATGCAGGCATCAAGCATGATCGAGATGAGTTATTTCATTTCTCTGATGGCATTTCCTATTCTCCCTACCTCTCCCCCTTTTTTAGGAATATACAATCTTTCTTCTACAAAGATAATTTATTTGACAAAGTGACCAGAGTTCTCCTCAAACATAGTGCTGTCCCTCTCACCATAGGCTGGTATATCTATTAAGAGGCTTAAAAGGTCCTGACTCTCTAGAGTGTATTTTTGTGAATGTTATTTGGCCCCTTTGTCATTTTTTTAAAAATCGTACTCATTTGCTCTTGCTATCTACTGCTGACCACATTTAGTGGAAAGAATTGTTTCATGGGGTAAGTGATCTCAAATGGTAGACTACATGAAGATAGAAAGGAACAAACCAGTAATAGAGACCAGTTTGGCACTTAAATCTAACATTGATTTGTCTCAATTCAGGGCTATCTCAGAACATTTCTTAAAGTCCAGCAGTATTAAAAATAGCTTCTTCTTGGCCATATTTGGCTCTGAATGCAATTCTGATTGGGATAATCCTTCTTTCTCTAAATTGCCTAATTTTCTAAAATCCCACCTATCGTACTTTTGAACACCCTGCCTCTGGGCCGGATGTCCTAATTGATACTTGCGATGTAGCTCGATGAAGTGATGAAGTTCAAAACCCAACCTGTGGCTGCTACCCAGCCCCCAGTGAGAACTCCATATTGCATGTCCCATGTTGTTTTTCTGAATTGGATTTACATAGTGAAACTAAAAGCACGTTGTTCAGAGCCTATCAAGAAAACATTTTCATTTTCACTTTCTCTGGGCTATTTTTATGAACAAAGCAAATATGCTGACTGACAAGGTTGTTTCCTTTAATGGGATATTTTTACTGTTTGGTTGGATTGATTTTCAACATGTCAACAGGCCATTTTCTTTCTGCCTACTTTGAGGAAATCCAATTCTGAGGAGTGAGGCTATAAATTTAGCTGGTACCTAAAAATAGTTTATTTATTAGAAAAATAAAAAATAGAAATATCATCGTTAGCATTGATTTGGGCTTCCTTGGACCACCTAATGTGTATCTTCCTTTAATCTACAGAGAGAATTCAATTCACCAAGTTTTATTAAACTTGAATCATGTAGTCAGCATTGAAAAAAGGCTTCCATTTAAAATTTGACTGAAAAAATAAAATAAGATAAAATAAATAAAATAAAATAAAATAAAATTGGACAGAAAATTCAAGCGTCATAAGACAATAAAAATCCAGGTTTAAGAAAGACTATAAAAGACCATCTAGCCAACTTTGTCTCTAACTCAGAGAAGATACGCAGATTAGGTAGACAGGTAAAACAGAGGTAAATACATGTTCATACAACCATACATGCACCTACTTATTTTTTTTTAAACACACACATTATTTTTTTTTAACCTACAAACTTCACTAGGAACCCATTCCATCAGTGCATAACTTTGATTCTCATAATAACATCTTGTACCCAAATATCACCTTAGGTTAAGAAGAGCGTCATGATTCTATTTAGAATCATGGTTAAGAGCTTAGGTGTTGGGCTCATGGGTTTGAATTTCTGTTCTGGCACAGTGACCTTGCATAGGCCATCACAACCTCTCAAAGACTCTCTTTGCTCATTTAGAAGGTGCAAATAATATCTACCTCCTCGACTTGTTATGAGAATTAAATGAGAGATTATACAAAATGGCAACAGCTAAACCACAGCATGACATCAAGCATAGAGAAGATGGTTAAAATCTGTGGCTCTTTTTTTTTCCTGTAGGTCTATATCATTTGTCATCAGGTCAAAAGTCTTAAATTAACTCTACATAATCAAATTCAAATTCAGCAAACAATTTTGGAGCAGAGATGAACAAAACAGACAAGGGTTTCACAGAGTAAACTATCAATATATGAAGACCGTTAGCAGTAGATGTTGTATTTCCAAATCAGAACACAAATAGGGGATAGGGAATTTGGGAGATTATTATTTCAATAAACAGACCCATTGACCTCTGAACTAAATGAAATGATAATTTTGGCTTAAACACTGCATAAGCTATTTTCTCAGAAAATGGACCTAGAAGTAGAAGAAATATGACTTAACAAATGTTCTTCTTTCCTGGAATTCATTAATCATTTATAATTTATCAGAGAAAAAAATGGCCCAAATGTGAAAGACAACAACTAGTTAAAATTTAACAAACTTAAGAGATACCAGACAGAATGCAGGGCCAATGTAGGCCACTAAATCACTGTTGCTCCTTTTCTCCCAAAGAGCATCTTATCTAATAAAATTCTGATTAAGATTGTGGCAAAAAGTCAGTCTTTTCTCTAAAAGTATGATTATGCATTTCAGATCCAAAGCAAGTCAGTAAAAGCCAGAAATACAAGTACTACATTTCTAAAGTTGGATATGATACAAGGCACCTGGGTAGCTTGGCCAATTAAGCATCTGACTCTTTTTATTTTTATTATTATTCATTTGACACACACAGAGAGAGATCACAAGTAGGCAAAGAGACAGGCAGAGAAAGAGGGGGAAGCAGGCTCCCTGCTGAGCAGAGAGACTGATGCGGGGCTCGATCCAAGGACCCCGAGATCATGACCTGAGCCGAAGGCAGAAGCTTAATCCACTGAGCCACCCAGGCGTCCCAAGCATCTGACTCTTGATTGCAGCTCAGGTCTTGATCTCATGGTCATGAGTTCGAGCCCCACATTAGGCTCCACACCAAGCATGGAGCCCTAGTTTAAAAAAATGGATATGATAGACTGTCCAATTTCCTCAATTTAAGAGTCTATCAACCTTGTGCATATGAGATTTTATATATATGCGTGTGTGTGTATAAATATAAAATTTAACACAAAGCTATGAACTGTTACCTTAAATTCAACAAAGCAACACTTTATGGTCTTCAGCAAGAGAACCACAGTGACTATATGCTCTATTGGACCCTCTGCATGAACTCTATTACTAATAGGAAGTACGCCTTCTCACAAGGCATGCAGCCCAGTTCCATTAGCATTTCATCTTTGAATGGTGGAATTAATTTTGGTGGAATTTCTATCTAAATTAGACAACCAGTTGCTTTCTTCTTCAGGGAGCATTACAGAATCAAACTGCAGTTAGTTATAATAGATCATTTATTAAAGAAAACTTTCTATAGCCTGAATGACAAAGCTTGTTCCCCATGAGCCAAATCTACCAATAATTGTCAATTTTAGAATTTTATGAAATGAAGTACTTATTTTTACAAGTTCCAATTTTCACTTGAAAACATTTGGTAATTCATATCCTTATAAGCATTTACTTAACACTTTCTATAAGTCAGGCAATGTGCTCACCACATTATTTCATTGAATCTTAGTAACAGTCTTATTCTACTATAACTATATAATTATAAAAATTATAGAATTATAATAATTCTATTATAAGTATGATTTCTACTTTATCAACACAGATACTGAAACTCAGAGAGGTTAAGTGACTTGTACAGAGTGACACACCTCATGAGTTGTAGAGATGGGATTTAAACCCCAGAAGATGGATTCCAGAACTCTTAACAACTACCTATTATTCTCTTCAATCGGGCTACTCTCTCTTTAGAAGGCAATGCTTTTGTGGTCTTTTATATTTAAATTTTTAAGAATCAAGAAATTGTTACGAATACAACAAATAAATCATTGTGAGTGATCGTTAATTACATGTTTTAATTGTATGTACTTTGGTAAAGTAATATGTGCACAGATTCAAAATTCTAAAGACACAGAGTATACAGAAAAAATGAAGGCTTTTCCCCCAACCTTGTCCTTCATGCTTCTACCCCATACCTCTGTAGACTCTAGTGTGTAATCTTGAAATGGTATTTGGTGTATATGTTAACACGTATGTATATATATATTCTGTTGTCTTTTGTATTTTGCCTTTTGTGTGCAGTGTTTTGTTTTGTTTGGCTAGGAAGTTTTTTATGTAGTCAAAATTCAACAATCTTCTCTGGGGTTTTGTGTCATATTTAAATAGACCTTCCATACTCAAGTATTATGAATGATTTCCCTCATTATTTTTCTAGTATTTTTATATTTAAATAATTGTTTAATCAGGAATTTTAAAAAATATTTTATTATTTATTTGAGAGAGAGACAGAGCACAAGCAGGGTGAAGAGCAGAGGGAGAAGTGGACTCCCCGCTGAGCAGGGAGTGCAAAGCAGTGCTTGATCTCCAGACTCAAAGATCATGACCTGAACCAAAGAAGTCAGACACTTAACCAACTGAGGCACCCAGGTGCCCATTAATCTGGAATTTATTTTTGGCTTAAGAAGTTAGGTACCCATGACACTTAATTTTTTTTCCCAGATAGCTTCCCAGTTGTCTTAACACCAGGCTAATGCCATAACTGAATGATTTTAAAGGCTCACTCTCACTCAGCCCAGTTCAATTCAATGTCATCAAATCATTACTGAGTGTTAAATATTGCTATAATCAGTGCAGTACCCATGGAAATTAAGTTTACAATCTAATAAGGCAGCCACAGCAAGTATATACATAACAGAAAATTGCTCTAAGAGCTTTGAAAGAGGTAGAGCTGGCCTCTAGAATTGGGGATTTGGTTTTGGAGGGGTAGGAATCATAAAAGAGGGCCTGAAGGTTGTGTAGGATTTTGAGAGCCCGGGATGCAGGGGTGTGTATGAAGTCAATCCAGGCAGACAGAGTGACATATTGTAGGAAGAACACCATGTGAGAGGTAGGACCAGATGGTGCATCCTATGGGGAGGTTATGCAATTCTGTCTCGCTGGACTAGAGGGTATAGGAAATAGAATCAAGAAAGTGCAGCAAAGGTAGGAAGGGTGTTTCTTATGTTTACATGCCCTATGATGGGAGATAGGGAGTCATTAAAGGTTTTTGAGCAGAGAATGTCAGGATCTGAGCTACATTTAAGGGAAGAGGAATCTGTCAACAGTGTGAAGAATGGTTTGGATCAGGAAATGACTGGAATGTGGGAAGGGAGATCAGTTAACAGGCAGGCTAAACAAGCAGTATAGACAAGAATTAAGGAGGCCTCCTCTAGGCTGTTGGCTGTGAAAATAGAAAGTAATAAGACAGTACAAGTGACAGTGGGAAAAAAATTTGAATAGCAAGTTTTGACAACTAATTAGTTGAGTAGATAAGGAGGGTGAGGAAAATGGGCTGGGGCTATGGTGATTGGCAATTACTGGTAAGTCAGAGAAGGCATCCATTAAGAGGGAAAGAAGAGGCAACACACTTGATTTTGTTGTATTCACTTTGTTATGATAATTGTGGATTATTTACGTAGTAGGAACATTTATCTCTTTTTTAAGTCAAAGTGAATACTCCTTTGTAAGGATTAAACAGCGAAGTGTTAGTAGTCCTTTCAATCTGGATGTATTTCTTCCATTAATATATTTAGTTAAAATTTGCAGTAAAAAAATAAAATAAAATTTGGTGTCAGAGGACCAAATAAGGGATAATAAAAAAACAGGTGTATTAATAATAGTGGTAACGCACAATTGTAAATTATCAATAGGAGATGAAGATAAACATGTTTTCCCAATATACAAGGAAACTCTAGGGGCAGTGTGAAAAGGGACAGCCCCTCCTTAATATCTCATTTTGTCCTTTTCCTCCAGCTATGTTTCTAGTCACACATATGGGATGTGGCATTCCCTAGCCCCTATATCCGGGTTTTCCTCTGAGGGAGCAAGATAGATCCTCGTGGGAAACAGAGTAGTTTCCCGTTTCCTCTCTGTGGCAGATGTGACATCACACCGGCTAGTTCTTCCAGGCAAAGGAAGAGTGGAGCTTCACCGCTCACCACAAATGGAGAGCCCGTGAAGGGGGTCAACATACGGGGGAAGCTGGTACAAAAAGGTACAAACTTCCAGTTATAAAACACGTCCTGGGGATCCAATGTACTTCATGGTGACGATAGTTAATAACAGTATACTGCATGTTTGAAAGTGGCTGAGAGAGTAGATCTTGAAAATTCTCAATACAAGGGGGGAAATAGTATTTTGTAACTACGTGCGAATGTTAACAAGACTTATGATGGCGATCATTTTGCAATATATACCACTGTTGAATCAGCATGTTGTCCACCTGAAATGAATGTAATGTTATCTATCCATTACATCTCAACTGAAAAAAAAAAAGAGAAGAAAATGGTCAACACAGAGGGGCAGGAATATATTTCCAGGTCATTCATTCATTCCTGGGATTACTGCCCAACTGGGACCTGCTGCTTCCACCAGGCAGGCAAAGTCTCCTCCTGCCACATCCACGGGTTAAAAATAGATTTGTTACCTCCTCCCTTGGCCAAGAAAGGACTTGAGCTAAGTTGGATCATAGCACCAAACTTCTTCTTCAGGTAGGGGCGGGTTTGTTCTGGTGGAGGTCAGCCCTCCGTATTTGCTCTCAGCCTCATACTGGAAGAGGTTGCAACACACAGCTCCCTGGCCCCCTCCCGCCGCCCAGCAAGGACTAACGCTTCACCAGCCTTTGCAGATGAATGTGCGCTTCAGGGAAGAAGGTTTGAGCTGAGCCAAAAAGGAGGAGCTACGCCCCGTGTGCCAAGGCTGGGAACCTGACTGAGCATGGGGTGGGAGCCAGAATGAGGAAAAAGACGGGAAAGACCTCCCCACCTTGCTGGAAAGATGGCCCCGTGATCAGCCCCAGCCACTGGCAGTGCTGACCATCCCTGGAGCTTATATAAAGGGACAAGTGGAACCCCAGAGGCCACAGTGCTGACACAACAGGGCTCGGAGCACCAGGCAGCCCGACACCATGACTTGGTCCTTGAACCTCCAGGGGTTAATTCTCTACTTCTATTCCCTTGTACTGCTCCCTTCAACATGCCTGGCAGTAAGTGTGCTCTTTCTAGAACATCATTGCATTACATGGACAGCTGAAAAGTAAGAAAATCTGTGCTACACTAGTGACATCTCTGTGTTTTTCTCCTCCAGTACGTTGCTACCAGAGACAACTGCTGCATCTTAGATGAAAGATTTGTAAGTAGTTTTCATGTTTCTCACTGTGTGTGAAGTGGGGAGGGGCAGAGGGAGAGAAGGGATCCCTCACAAATATCATTTGGGATTGTAAACATTTTTTTTTAAACATGATCTAGCTTTTACCTGTTTTTTATTAGTAGACTTTATGCAGGCTTTTTTAAAATCAAGATTTCTCATCACTCTCTTGTATTCTCAGGGTAGTTACTGCCCAACTACCTGTGGAATTGCAGATTTCCTGTCCACTTACCAAACCGGTGTAGACAATGATCTGAGGGCTTTGGAAGAGCTCTTCAGACGAACTGAAAACAGAACAGCAGAAGCCAAAGAACTGATCAAATCAATCCGAGTCACCTATAATCCCAATGAGCCACCAAAGCCAAGTGAGAAATGAAATACAGCTGACTGAGACAATGCTTTGTGATGTCCTTTTGCTATGAATCGGTGGTTCCATTTGCTTACATCTTCTTCTGTCTCTGATTCCATGTTACAGACAGGATTGTGAGTGCTACCAAGGATTCCAAACAAATGATGGAAGAAATTATAAAATATGAGGCATTGGTTGGATCACACGAATCGAATATTCGGTAAGCATTTTTGTTTACATTTACTCTCCAAGGTGGACTTAGTCGTTATTCAATATTCCAAGCTTTAGTGGAAGTAACCTTTTTATTTTTCCCCACTTACGAAATCCAATTGGCATTATGCCTGACCATCTTGAACACAGTGAAGGTGGGAGTTTTTAGTGCACTATGAACTGCATCAAGTTAGAATTGATTTTTAATAATCATATAGGAGAAAGGTGTTCTCTATGTCTCCAAATGCTGTTCTGACCAGAATTATCAAAATGGTCAGCCCTCACCCATCTTGGACTTACAACATAAATTTAAACTGGTGGGAATTTGGCTGTTGAAAATGAAATTCTTTTAATAAAAAGAATTTTTTATTAACTAAAACATTTAAAAATTAAAAAAATAAAAATAAGTGGTGGGGAAATTAGTAAGCAGAGGTAGAGGGAGGATCTTGACTACAATAGTATATTACACTGAAGGCAGAGCAGAAAAAACGTGTTTTAAGAAACTAAGCATAACAAACATTGTAAAGCAACGTGTCCATCATGGCACATTGAACCTGCAGTCATGTATTCTCTTCTCTTCACCTGAAAGTAAAATGTTTCTGTTAACAACTTCCCAGGCACTCACAGACTTTCTGAGTATAGAGTCTCAGACACAGTTTAGTTTCTTACTCAATTTTTTCTCCCCCTCGATTGTTCTCAGAGTCACGTAGGAAATTGAGATAGATGGTGGCTGAAGTGACCCAGAAGGGATCTAGCTTCTGTTTGGTATCAGAAGCCATTATTATTTTTGTGGTTATTATTAGCATTATAATTTGGATTGTTATTGCACATCATTGAAGTTCAAGGAGACTATTGCGGAGAAATGTTTTAAGGCTTGGGAGAGAAAAAAGTGGTCAAATAGTTTGTCTATCCTTCTTTACTTCAAAGAAAGATACAACAGTCTATGCATTGTAAGTAGTTTTCTGTCATTTCTGAGTATGTACAAGCAACCCTGTAAGAAATCACAAAAACAGATTTTTACTTCCCTCAGACTCTTTCCAAAGCTATGTAAATGGAAGCATTAAGAAGAAAGAGAAAGTGTCCATTTTATTTTATGTAAAATAATGCCCCAGATACATGTCCTATGTAAGTCACAGACTGAAGTCCATAAATAGGTCCTCAATAGATCCTCAGTGAAAAGGAATAGCTTTGGCCCATGTGAGTTACTGAGCAGAAACTTTCCTTCCCTGTGAATGTTCTGTCCTAAGAAACATCAGGTGGTTCTTCCTGTTACGCAGGTTCCTCACTCAGTAGGTTGTTATCTGCTGCCTTTTATGCAGAATGTTAAAAACCTGGATGACCATAGCACCTGAGCACCTGAGTTGGTAAAGCAGCCCACTCTCTCTCTTTTTTTTTTTTTTTTTTTTTAGAGAGAGATCACAAGTAGGCCGAGAAGCAGGCAGAGAGAGAGAGGGGGAAGCAGACTTCCTGCTGAGCAGAGAGCCCAAAGCAGGGCTCAATCCCAGGACCTTGAGATCATGTCCTGAGCCGTAGGCAGAGGCTTAACCCACTGAGCCATCCAGGTGCCCCAGCAGCCCACTCTTGATCTCTGTTCAGGTCTTCATTTCACAGTCGTGAGTTCAAACTCCACATTGGGCTCCATGCTGGGCATGGAGCCTATTAAAAAAAAAATCAGGATGATTGCTTAAGATGACATCGTTTATTGACAAGGACGCTGTTATTTTCTTCCCCCAAAGCTTAGAACTTTAATTCATCTCAATTCAGGAACATAATTTTATAATTTTTCCAAGAATGAATTTATCAGAAAGTACTTCTTGAGAACATAAAGTATTTTATAAGGTAAATACAGAATTAGTCCTCTGAAAGGAATAACTCCATTATCTTATTCTTCTGTTTGTAGATTTTTACAGGAAATATATACTTCAAATAATCAAAAGATCAACAACCTGAAACAGAAGGTGGCCCAGCTTGAAGAAAAGTGTCAGGAACCTTGCAGAGACACAGTACAAATATATGATACAACTGGGAAAGGTAAGTGAAATGTTCATATTGGGATGATTCTTATCATAGCAAATTTATAAAGCAAAGGAGAATGTATAGGAATGTATAGGAATAATCTGGAAAGTATTTATAGGAATATATAGGAATAATTTTGGAAGTTTTTAGCTGTTAAGTGTAAAGTATTCAATTGCTTAGACTTTTCTTGAGTAGCTAAAACTCGTTGGAAAGGAATGATGATGTTAGAAGTAAGAAAACGCTTTTTGGGACGTGAATAGTTTGCAACACTGTGAAGAGCTCATCATGAAGCCTGGAACAGTCTAACAGGAATTTCAAACCACAGTAAAACATTCTTCTCCTTCTCCTCCTCCTTCTCCGCCTCCTTCAGATTGTCAAGATATTGCCAATAAGGGAGCCAAGCAGAGTGGGCTTTACTTTATCAAACCTCTGAAAGCTAAGCAGCAGTTCTTAGTCTACTGTGAAATTGATGGATCTGGAAATGGATGGACAGTACTGCAGAAGGTATTCCCCCCTCCCTGCGCGTATGTAATAACACTCAGATCAACATCTGCCATATGCCAGATACTTTTGCAAGAACTTTGTGAACGTGAACTCAATCAATCCTCACGATTTCTCCATTTTCTTATGAGGTACAATCATTGCCTCCAGACAGGAGGAAACTTAGTTACAGGAGGGTCAGCAACTTGCCCAAGGTCACATAATAAGTAACAGAGTCAGGATTGGAACCCAGGCAGTCTGGTTCCAGTCTGTGGTTTTGACTCTATACTGTGTTAGCACTGATGTTGTAGATTCATGAGAGCATATCATCATGGTATCAGAATGACAAAGAACCAGAAGAGACCTCTTGCATCAGGTAGCTCAAGATCTAAGGCTGCCCATCACAAAAAGACAAAGTCCCCCAGAGCATACAGTTGGGCTATTCCAAGACGAGGGCCCTCTGTTGCCTCTGCCAGAGCCCCACACCCATTGCAGATCCTTTAACCATGTTGATCTTTGATCAGTTACAACAATCCTGCAGGGGGCGCTCAGAGAGAGTGAGTGACAGAAGTGCTGTTCCTCATACACACATTGCGCAACGAGTTGACCTTTCCACCATCAGTGTAAAAATCAGCAATATCAAGTTGGGGTTCTGAAGTCCTCTAAGTGCCTTTTTAAAGCTACCACTGATTTAAAATTTGCTATGTACCAGACACTCTTTTCAGTACTTCTCTTAATTCTCTGGTGTAATCCTGCAACAACACTAAGAAATAGGCACCATTATTCCGATTTTACTGATGAGGGAACTAAGGCCGCTTGCCCAAGTTCACATAGAAAACGGTGGAATCATACTGTCCAGATTTTCAACAAGATATTTATAGCATCCTCTTTATGTGCACTGATAATCCACTCTCCCCTTTTGTCCATGCAATTGTGTACTTAGAGGCTTGATGGCAGTTTGGATTTCAAGAAAAATTGGATTCAATACAAAGAAGGATTTGGACATCTGTCTCCTACTGGAAACACAGAATTTTGGCTGGGAAATGAGAAGATTCATTTGATAAGCACCCAGTCGGTCATACCATATGCATTAAGAATAGAGTTGGAAGACTGGAACGGCAGAACCAGGTACTATTTAGAAAGGACTTCTGTTTTTTGTTGTAGACACTGTCTGGAATGTGCACTTTCCAATTATCAATAGGCCAACAGAAAGCAGCCTGACAAATGCAAAGAGCACATCCAACCATCTTCCCCAGGAGTCAGTCTGGTTCTTAGGCAGTTCAAAGAGACAGTTCCCATCCAGGATGGAGAGTGTTTCTACTTACCCTGGAAACATACAGATTAAAGCTAATACTTACTGAGCACTTAGTATGTAGCAGGCACTGAGCATGAAATTATAACTTAATCTTATCCGAATAACGATTTCATGAGAAAGGTACTATTATTAATCTCATTTTAGAGATTAAATTTCCCAAGGTCACATTGTTGGTAAATGGTAAAACTTGGGTTTGAACTCAGGTAGTTTGACCCTACAGCCTGTCCTCTTAATGACTATTCTGGTTGAAAAGTGAATCCAGACTTTGCAAATTTCCTGGTGCTTTAATGACAATTCATTCAGTCAATCCATGAGCTACCCTAAAACTAAATCAGCTAGCTCCTTTGGTGAGATAAAGTCCCCTCTATGCTCACGTAACCTAGGAGGTTCGAGGATAGCATTCCTAGTTAAAATTCAGAAAAAAATATTTAATCATTTTGATATATTTATGAAATAGTGAAATACATTGTCTCCAACCCTGTGTTTAAATTTTTTTTTTTAATCAGAAAGTATCATAGTCAGCAGACATTCTCCCACGAGAACACCTCCCAATTTCCAAGTACTGGAGATTAGGGAAGAGGCAAAATATTTTCTGAAAATTTCTATTCATACACCAAAGCCCATTCTTTCCTGCACTCCACAGAATTCTGGCCTTTATTGACCACTTTTTCCAGGGAAGAATCGCTCTCTGATCCTACAACCTATGTTTTGCGGGCCACACAGGGACCATTTCTTTCTTGTGATGCTCTTGGAAGCCCTCCTTCTTGTCACTATCAGACTGCTTTGGAAAAGAAAAATCCCTTTCAGACCTCATCCTTCAAGATGCTATGAGAGGCTAATAGAGCTTTAGCTCCTTCAAGTTTGGTGCATTAATTAATGATCACTCAGGTCATTTGCTGTGGTTTATGATAACTGTGAAAAACATGAAATTGGTCAGATTCATCCACATACCTGGATTTGATATTAGGATTCTACAGGCAGAAAGCATAGGCTGATGTTTTTAGTTTTAACTGGGATGCCCTGAAAGCTTCTAGACTGATTCTTCTAGATGCTTCTGTACAGATTCTAGTGTTGATGAGTTCCGAACTGGTTCACACATCCATTGCCTCTTGCCAGATTTGCAGAAAATTTGATTCAGTGAGCACATTTCAGACTTAAAACGCAAAGTTAAAAATTCCAAACCATTTTCCTATGGAAAAGGGAACTTCTGAGATCCCTAATGAGGGTCAGGATATGATGTATCTATTTTCTTCTTTATAGTACTGCAGACTATGCCATGTTCAAGGTGGGACCTGAAGCTGACAAATACCGCCTGACATATGCCTACTTTATTGGTGGAGATGCCGGAGATGCCTTTGATGGCTATGATTTTGGCGATGATCCTAGTGATAAATTTTTTACATCCCACAATGGCATGCAGTTCAGTACTTGGGACAATGACAATGATAAGTATGAAGGAAACTGTGCTGAACAGGATGGATCTGGTTGGTGGATGAACAAGTGTCACGCTGGCCACCTCAATGGAGTTTATTACCAAGGTATAGCTTTCTTCATTACATATTTGAATTAATGTATGGTCTAAAATAATATAAGAAAATGAAAAAATAATTAGTAAAGAGATTGGGAGCTTAAACCAGAATTAGATAATACTAAACTCCCACATAAATTGGACCCTGTAGAAGAAATCTACCACGTAGGGTTATGGTATCTCTTCTAGACATATGTGTGATCTAGATGGACTAACATCATCATATTTATGCTTGTTAACACCAAGCCTGGCACAGCTTCCCTTGAGCTATGTGATAGATATAGCCAGTGAGCAGGTGTCTGGCGGAACGGAGTTAAGAGCAGGGAAGTAATAAAAGCACGGTTCCATGAAAGCCTGAAAGAAAATGAGTCCAGCCTGAAAAGTGTAGGCACTTATTTTAGAATGGGGTAGCAAGCTGTAGTTTGCTCGTGGGCAGGAATACTTCTAAACCCTAAACTTACTGACAAACGATTATTACTACCCAACAATTATGTGTTGGAGAAGCTCTCCAGCTTCTGAAAGATCCATTAAGATAAGCAATCTTACCTCCTCAGGGTACTGTGTTAGCCAATAGATGGTTTGTAATCCTCTTAAAAGCTATTTAAATTTACCTTCTGGTTTTCATAGCATTCTTTTTTTTTTTTCAAAGAAACGTAACATATCTTTGCACATACAAACCATGTAATTAAAAGACACCCTCAGGGAAGGTGTTTGATCCACATGACTCAGAATAGCAACGTTGATAGCCTATGGTACACTCCGGTATTGGACTCAGACAATCCTTTACAAAATTACATAAGATCTGGTGCCCAAGGACAAGGAGAAGGCAAATCGATGTAGCCTTCACTGTATAATGAAGATGTAAAATAAGTTTCCAGAACTGTTTTCTGAAGTCCTAATACTTTTCAGTGAAATTGTGTTTTTAGATGGCTTGAGGTCATCTGATCAAGAATTGTGACTCCTGTCATTCTAACTTGCTTGTAGAAAGATAGTCCATAATAGCTGATTCCAGGGTGGCTAAGCTCAGGAAGAAAAACTGATTGGGGAAATTGGGTTTCTAGCCCTGTCATTAGGGAATATATTTAAGTATGGATGTGATCAAGAAGTGCAATACAGATATAAGAGGTTGATTCATAATAAATGTATTTCAATTGTAAATCAGGATTTTAGGAATCTTCAGGGATTTTTCAGATAGTAGGTAACTATAAATTTGATGTGACAATGTATTTTGTAATAAGCCATTCTTTACAGACTTTCTGAGGTAAGGAGATTCAATAGCAATTATATGTACATCTACAATTTGTTTTAGGTGGCACTTACTCAAAAACATCTACTCCTAATGGTTATGATAATGGCATTATTTGGGCCACTTGGCAATCCCGGTGGTATTCCATGAAGAAAACAACCATGAAGATAATCCCATTCAACAGATTAGCCATTGGAGAAGGACAGCAGCACCACCTTGGGGGAGCCAAACAGGTTGGACCAGAACACCATGTTGAAATAGAATATGACTAAATCATTTTACCCTGAGAATTAAACTGTTAATTTCTGTTAGTCCACAAAGTTTCAGAAACTTTTCTAAAAGTTTCATTTTCTCTTACTATATTTATTAATTTTAAGTCTTTTATTAAGAGTATTTAGCTTTATATAGAAACTAAAACTCACTTTGGATTATATTCCCAAATTACTGAACTCAAAGAGTTGTTTAAAATTTGTTTATTTAAGAAGATAACATTTCAGCTTATTTCTTAAATATATAATAATAAAACTGTTGCCATATTTTGCATTTTAATGATAGCATGTCATTTTGTCTTGGAGATTTCTTTGTATTATTTCTTATATGTTTTAGTTTATACTAATAAAATCAGAGTAAATTCTAGCATTTCAAATGCCTATTTTTTCCATGTTTATTGACCCCATATCATTCATCTTTAATTCTTCTTTTTAAGCGGGGAGAATTATATCTTTTTATTTTTGTTTTGGTCATAGGCTGGAGACATTTAAAAGACCATTTCAAAAGTGATCTGCTTTTTTTAAAGGACTTTATCTGAACAGAGAAATATAATTTCTTTGGGACAATGGACTTACAAAGCCTCACTTCATTTTAAGAATAAAAAGAACCCATATTGAAAACTCCACTAACAGTTTTATGCTGGTGATAATTTATCTACATGCCAAAATAAACATTTTGTTTCCTAAAACTAGAAACATGGTACTTTTTATTGATCATTAAAACCCATCATTTTCCTTCAACTCAGTAATTCCAGTTGGGCAATTGTCAGTAGTTCCTGAGTTGTTAGTTTATGCTGAACCTTATTCTTGACTCTGAGGGAGTTATGAAGAAAATGGAAATCATGGCTTTTGTCCTCCAGGGGTATAAGACAAACACAGGAGAATGGAGGTTAGGCCTAAGAGACAAAATTTGGTATAAGAACATAAACACAAGTCACAATCACATAACCAAGGTTCATGGTACCTGAAGTAAAACTGGACCCATAAGGTTGTTTGAGGATTCTCTCAGAAAAACATTTTAGCTCCAGACCCCTGTAGCCAGATATGGGTATCCTGAGAGAACTGCACACAATTCAGAACAGTGAGCTTTAGAGAACAATCTGTTCTGTCTATCACTGGTAATTGATGAGGTGAATGGGATGGAACCATAACTTCATTCCAAATCCAGGGATACTGAGATTTGAGCAGCCAGAGATAGGAATTGGCAACTTTCTGTAAGGAATAGCAAAGTCTATGTAGTTGGTATAAAGTTGACCATGTAAAGTCATTGACTGATTTCATGAGTGGAGGATCTGGTTGTTTTATAGTCTCCAGCTTTGGCTTTGGATTGTCTTCCTTTCCACAATTTTTTCCCTAATTCTCTCACCTCCTTGTTGTCATGAGTCCTGATTTTAAAATACCCTAATAAGGAGTTAAAAGCATTAAATCAACTTCTAGGTATACAAGTACCTGTGAGGGTCTAGGATGAACATTGATTCACTGTGTATAGTACTCATTCATTTACACGGCATGAAGCATTCATTCAACTAACACTTACTGAATGCCTTCATTGTACTAGCCACTGTGCTGGATAGTGAGGATATTGCACATAGTATGATCCTCCTTCCTCCCAAACCTGTTCTATTCCATCTACTTCTCAAGTTCCAAACAACCTAGCCACTCATATTCCAGTCTTCCTTATTTTTCCTTCCCCATATCATCAAGCCTGCTAAACCCAGCTGCTAAATATTTGTTATATTCTTCTCCTTCTCTATATCCACTGCCACCATTTTTGTTGGGACATACAGCATCTTCTGTCAGGATAATGGATTCCTGTCGTCCATGTTGCCTTCAAATTGCCTGCTCCCACCTCATCATGCTTCAAACTATTTTTAAACTCAGAATGCATATAGTCTACCCTTTGTGAATCTATACAATCCTCTGGGTGAGCAATTTGGCCACAGATAAGAAGATTAACATTCAAAAGTTTTGTTGTGATAATATCACTTCAGTAATTTATCCCAAGAAAATTATTTTTGAAAAAGTGAACAGCTATGTACAGAAATCTAATATAACCATATGTCTAGTAAGTGAAACATTTAGAAAATATTTAACAGTGGAAGAATGGACAAATAAGATGATTTATTAGTACAACAGAATCGAATGCAGTGATTACACAATGAGTATCATATCTCTATATTAAAATGGAAACATTCATAAAATAATAAGTGAAATTTTAGGACAAAAAACAATTCTACGGTGATAATTATGTAGAAAGTATCTATGAATATACATTTTGAACAAAATGCAATCTTGACATCTATACATTCTTTGTGCCCATTCATTTTCCCCAACAAATCTAACCTAAGATTTAATACCAAACCACAAAATAAATATAAAGAAATCCAAAAATTTCTAATTTTTCCTGTGATCACTTGTCCAGTGCTTCTTCTAAAATATCAATTTTAACATTTTCTCAAAAACATTTTGGCGTTCCCTGTTTTTATGAGTGTCCCAAATACGTAATTGTTCTGCATGTTGGATAATCCAGCATTGATTGCTAGAGGGGGGGCTGACTGGTGGAGAGGAGTGTCTGACTTTTTCTTTATATATCTCCATATTGTTTGACTTGCTATAATGAGTACATATCAAATTTGAAGTTAATTTTGAAACCCAATGAGATAGAGAAAAACAGATGAGTTCCAAAATCCTACTTGTTTAGTTGCTAATATTCAGTGGTAAATATCAAAGGGCTACAGTGTAAGAAATAAAGCATGGAAAATACTTCCAGACCCAGTTGGATCATGTCTCCACAAATAAAATAGAGATAGAAAGGATTATCTTCATAAACTTTAAAAAGTCTACTTTTAAGTGAAACAAAGAGTTTGAGTCTTCATAGAGACAGATTATTTTTCTTCACAGCTCAAACCATAGATAACTCACTCAACTCTTCCCAGATATACAAGACCTAATGTCACTGTAAAATAGGGAAGTTAAGTGCAAAGCAGAGGTGCATGGTCCCACAGTTTGAAAAATCTATAGAGGAGAGCCTCCAAAGAGGACGGTCCTTGTACAGGGGTACTGACGCCATGACTTCAGGTCACACAACTACAAGGCAGAATTCTTTAATCTACTGGCTGGAGTAATCATTTACTGAACAAATATCGAGATTTTAAAACATACCTCTGAAGGGCTGTACCTTTTTTTTTTTTTCCAATTCCCTTTATGGTTAGTGGTCATAAAGTTTATGTTTCAGATTTGTGGGTGGGTTGAAAGTGAGTGAGAAATGAAGAATGTAAGTATAGACAACACACTGAATAACATTATAAGAGCTAAATTTTTTTACTCAGTCTAACCACCATAAATTAGCCAAGGTATTTATGGCTGGTATCTTTAGTTCATTCAGTTGATAAGAGTGAAAAACAATGTACACACTTGGAGAAAATGTATCTCCCTGATGATTTCTTTTTTTTTTCTATAAGATCTTATTTCTTTCTTTCTTTATTTGAGAGAGAAAGAGGTGGAGAGAGAGAGAGAGAGAGAGAGTGGGCGCAAAAGTGGGGGAGGGGCAGACGGAGCCGGAGAAAGCAGGCTCCCCCTAGAGCAGGAAACCACGCCACCCCAACACAGGGCTCCATACTAGGACCCTGGGATCTTGACCTGAGCCAAAGGCAGATGCTTAACCACCAACTGGCCCGCCAGGGCCCCCTCCCTGATGATTTCTTATCATTCTGATGTAGCTCCAAAAGAGTGCAGGAAAAGAGTTAAAGATAGGAGGAGGAGATAAAGTAGACGGATAATAATAAGTTATTGATAAAGAGACTAAGAATGTGGAAAAGACTATTTTATACATATCTCCGTGTGTGTGTGTGTGTGTGTGTGTGTGTGTGTGTGTGTGTGTGTGTCTCCCTCAGAGGCAGAGGTTGAGTTAATCATAATCCTGGTAACACCGTTCTCATTCATCTGTGCTGGGTCACTCTCTTGACTGATTAATTCTCTTTTATTCAAACTGCCTTTTCTTTCTTCTATCTCCTTAATAAACAGTCATTCCAAAAGATTTGATGTGTTTATTTGTATGCATTCTTATAAATCATGAATTGATCTGTTGTGTTATATATTTTTAAGTCATAGAAAAGGCATTGTGTTATAAATCAGTGTTACCTGGCTGGTTCCCAAATTCTTTTTTACTGGTCTGTGTTAAGATAGGTAAAAAAAATTGAGGATTATCATGTAGAAACATTTTTTCCTATATTATTTTGCTCGAATTATATTCATTGAAATGTAATTTTATGTCTTCAGAATCTAATAATAAATATTAGGGCCTACATGTGACACATCTTTACTGATTTTAAATTTCACTTTTCTATTTTTATTTCATTTTATGATCTATAGGTCTGTAATTACTTAGAAATTTAACAAAAGTGGTTCTTTACCACAAATACTTTGAAAAACACTGCTCAGGTCTTCATTGTACTTATCAATTTTTTCATTCAACTCTATGTTAAGATCTACCCACAATCCGAGTACGTTATAACTTCCTTGATTTTCTTTTGAATCCAAGGGTTAGAAAGTGAATATTATTTTAAAAAAGAAACTGAGGGCGCCTGGGTGGTTCAGTGGGTTAAAGCCTCTGCTTTCGGCTCAGGTCATGATCTCAGGGTCCTGGGATCGAGGCCCGCATCAGGCTCCCTGCTCAGCAGGGAGCCTGCTTCCCCCTCTCTCTCTCTGCCTGCCTCTCTGCCTCCTTGTGATCTCTCTCCCTCTGTGAAATAAATAAATAAATAAATCTTTTTTAAAAAAAAAAGAAACTGAATATTACTTGGTTCCAAAGCTTATGATTTTTAAGACTATTTTTAATTAGTATCTAAATTTTATGCATTATGGTTAGAGAAGATAATCTTGATATTGGTTCTTTTGTTTTTTTCTCTCTCTCTTTTTTTTACGATTTTATTTTTAAGTAATCTCTACATCCAATGTGGGGCTTGAACTTGCAACCCCAAGATCAAGAGTTGCAAGCTCTTCCAACTGAGCCAGACAGGTGACCCTTGATATTGGTTCGTGAAAGAGATTTCACAAGATATTCTGGGACAGAGGAATTATCAGAATTAATCAATCCCATAAAGATGCACATAAATCATAATCACTCTCCAACAATGACCTATATACCAGAAGACAATTAATATTTTTCCCTTGAGAAGGAAAACAAAGAAACTAAAGACAGACAGTGATAAACATAAGATTTGTTCCAAATGGTCCCATAGTCACGGCCCCTTCCAAGAACTAATAGTAAGTTTGACGATTGACTTGTGGAACACTCCTCGGTATCAGATTTGAAAGACTTTTGGGAAGGCTAGCTGGCACAATTTCAAGATCTTGCTTATTTCAATTTAATTGGGAAATATCTGAAGGTACAAACGCAGATAAATTCTGGATCATGACATTTAATCGGGTTTACAACTGGGTAAAAAATGTGTTTCCTAAATCCAAAATCCAGTATTCTTGGCCCTCACACCCATTTCCCAGGTCTTCAGCCAGGTTTTCTTTTCCTGGCAACTTCAAAAGCACAAAACAACCTCTGGTAGATGAGAAACCTCCCTAAATAAATCTAAATGCTGACCTCCTCTAAATAAACACAGTAGGACAGATTCCACGCTGTGATGAAAGTGGCCTCTTTCAAATCCTCAGGGGCAAATAGTTAAAGTGTGACTTTAAAAAATCTGACCTAACTTTAAGAGACCTTGGACTGGCAATGTTTTCCTTCCTAATTTGCTCTCCTTACATCACAAAGCTGTGGTAAGGGTCAAATGAGAAAACATATGAAATTGCTTCAGAAATAAAAACAAAAATAAATTGGTTTTTTGCTGTTAAGATTGGCATTGCTGCATGGAATTTGAAACCAATGTCAGTTAAGTTTGGCAATTTAATTTTAAAACTTCAATAATTTTTACTTTTATTTTTAATAATATTTTTATTTTATAATTTTTTTGCAAGGAAGTTATAAAGATATGACAGAAAGTTCCCTATACCTGTCACCCGGTTTCCTCTCCTGCTAACACCTTATAAAACCATAGTTTAGTTGTCAAGACCAAGAAACCAACTCTACTAGTTACTATTCCCTAACTGCCACACTTTATTCCCTTTCACCAGTGTAAAAATCAATGTCTTTTTTCTGTTCCAGGATCCTACCCAGGATACAATACTACATTTAGTTGCCACATCTTCTTCCTCAACTTTTGTAATAGTTTCTTAGTCTGTCCTTGTTTTTCATGACACTGACAGTTGAAAGGCATATATTCTGGTATACTGGTCAAATATTTTGTAAAATGTTCTCCAACTGGGGTTTCTCTGGTGCTATTCTCAATAATTTTATGTTTATTTAAGCAAAATTTTACCCAAATGTGTTCTTTAAACTGCCTTGGTTTGCCGTTTGCAACGACATGGATGGAACTGGAGGGTATTATGCTGAGCAAAATAAGTCAATCAGAGAAAGACAATTACCATATGATCTCTCTGATATGAGGAACTTGAGGGGCAGGGTGGGGGGTCGTGGG